>KZ451935.1:1666175-1827280 GCA_002786265.1 Apostasia shenzhenica | reverse complement strand
ATATAAATTTCGGAGACTTTGGCTTCATTTGGATCGAGATATTTTTTTTATAAAAGATCGAGATATTTTTTGGCCTAACAAAATTTTTAACTACGAAACTCAACTTTATTATATGTATAACACAAATATGAATATTAGAATCAATTTTATTTTATAAAATAAATATTTTTTAATATAAAAATAAAATTCTTTGATATTAAACTTAAAAAATAAAATATTTTTTTTCTCATCCAAAAAATAATTTAAAATCAAATAAAGCCAGTGGGTAGCCCGGCCCGCACATTGGGCGGGCTTGGTAATAAAAATAGGCCCGCAAGCCGGGCCAAGCCCGACCCGAGCCCGACTTGACTTAGTTAAAGCCCGGTCCAGCCCGGCCCAGGCCCGGCCCGGCCCGCCCATTGCCCAGGTCTAATACAGAGTAGACTTATGACATTACTAAAGCTTACGGGATAATTAATTCTGATTATAGACATGTAAAGAATAGGTTAAAGTCATAAGAGACGCGATTCCTAATAGGTGGCATAAAGTCCTCCAAAAATATCTGACAAACTGTACAGCACATCAGTTAGATATTCGCGTCGCCAACCGCTCAGTCTTATGCATCATTTGCCTATATAGGTCTATAGGTGTCGAGCTTTTGCTAAATCGAGGATATGCATGGGTATACTTAACTAAATCAAACCTATTAACCTCAGAATGACCGTGACATATAATCATCTCAATATGATCGATAGTTTTATCACCATAATAAGATGATTTAGTAGCCTCTATTGAATCTATGATCTGCTCTTCTTTATGACTCAGCTCTATGACTGTTTTCTCAACTTGACTTTCAACTTCTATCCTATAGCTATCTTCCTCGTGCATCTCATCCTCGTACTTTTCGTACTCTTCGGTTAAACTAAGATCTGCTATATAAATGGATATAGGTAAGGAATCAAGTTCCAATATTTCAAGAAGAATGAAGGTCTCCGTAAAAAACTCATTCAAATCTTCTTTCACGAAGAAACTAGATTGGTCACCTATAGTCTCAATAGGTCTGGCAATGAGAGTAGGAATTGGAGCAAATACTAGGATCATGTTGTTTATTAGGTGTAGATATGCGGTCAAATCTTGCGATAAGCTCGGTCAACATAGCTTCTAATTTGGGATCCATGGGAATAGGGAAGCTAGACCTAGTGGGCATATGCAAACAGAAATAAATATGCCTAAATGCACCCTATTCCAACCATGCTATACCAAGTTGATGCGGGACAGAAAAAAAGTGCCAATGATATTTTATATTTATATTCAGCAAAATCGATTAGCAAATTATTTTAATTAAGAGAAAATTTTTCTAGATAAATTATATGATAAATAAGATTTTTGAATCCCGTAAATTAAAATATTTTAAAATTAAAATTAAATTGGATCATATGATAAATAAGAATTTATCAATTTAGATTAGGGCGTCAATTTAAATTCAATAAATCAGATATGAGGTTCAGGAATTTAGGACAGACGTCTCACAGTTAAATTCAACAGTAATTTACACACAAGAAATATTGGGTCACACAATTAGAGCCAAATAAATAATTCAAGTCAAGCGAATAATTTGTGTTGAAATCAAATAATCAGTTTAGTTGCGATGTGACGATGATGATTAACTGATCTGATCGAGTACCGGCGATGTGCGGACAAAGCGCCAACAGGGTGAGGGGGCAATCGCAGGCAGACGCACGGGCAGGGGCAGGCGGCACGCGGACGGGCGCAGGTAGGCGCGTGGGCGGGCGCACGGGCAGGTAGGCAGGCATGCGTGCGGGCAGGCAGGGCGCGGGTAAGCGGGCGCGCGGGCAGGCGTGCGGGCGGGCGCGTCTGACGAGTCTGGAAGTCTGGCGGAACTGCACGGCGTTGCAAGCGGAGCGAGCTTCGGAGGTAGGTAAGTGCGCAAAGAATTTTTTTTTTTTTTTTGAAAAGTGGATAACTAAGCTAATTTGAGGATTCTCATCAAAGGCTAACCTTACCCTTTCCTTCACCGGAATATCGACCCTTTAACCCGGATCTAGGCTCTGAAAAAACTCAAACATCATTTCATTCATCAAATGCTATTTTTTTTTTTTACAATGCAAGGCGACCTCTTTATATAGAGAGATTCCGTGTAAAATTTTGAAAATACAATATTAAATACAGAAAATAAAATACCAAATAAATAAAAGCAAATATGGAACTAATTATATTACAATAAAATAAAATCAGCTCTAAATGTGGTGAGTCTCCAAATCATCCAGATATGCTCTGGATCAAATCAAATCAAATCAAATCTAAATAAAGCTAATATGGAAATCTCTAATAGCTCTAATTAATTTGAATTTGAATTTTGATTCAGTACATAACGTTATCCTAGTCATCCAATTCGATGCTGATTTGTGTCCCCACCACGGCTACATATGGAACTGTAGATTAGGCAGTCATAGTGTTGCTTGTAATTTGCCCATAGAGTCCATTCTTCAAAAACAATTATTAAAACATTCAGTAGTTCCATTAGTGAAACTAGTAAAATGGCCAACAATGCATCGCATTGTCTGACTTTTCTAAACTAAGCAGGGGAAAATGCATTATGTTTAAAGGCAATGATTACTTATTACATTCAATAAATCTATACATGAAGCTGAAGCCAATTAGTTTGGGATTAAGATGTTGTAAGAAATACATACAAAGAAAACTTTAGAAAGTTTTTTTTTTGTCACCAAATATTACCTGGATGTAAAACTGAAGGTTCCTAATCAAGAAAGTCATATGTTCTCTAACCCTCCACATAGGTTTGATGCGCTGTCGACGCTGTTGAGAAACAGAGCAATTCTGTCTGTCTCTTCGATGGCTGGCAAAGTCAGCATGGTCCTGGTGCATTCCATTAGCCCATGACTTTTCCAGTTCCATCTGTGTTCGCTTAAGTCTGATCAAATATTGGAAAACCTTTTGGTACCTGAATTAGAACAAAGGCTTTATTAATGATAACAAAACAGATACTTAACAAATTAACGTGTCAAAATAGACTTAATTTTATGAAGCATCTTATGATTTATGAAAAACAAATAATTGTTTTGAAAAATATACTTAGATAAGACTTCTTGAGTAAAGAAAAGATGTAAGGGCCAATCAACGGAATACTCCAAAGCAATTCCATCCCAGCCATCCACTGACAACTCTGAGGAAGTTACTCCTTGCAAAGGAACAGCCTGATTCACATCTAACTTCATCTTTTGTAGATTTGCATTAGCGTTTGTCATACTTATCCCAACAGAAGGCATTCTGAGTCAAAGGGACAGTACAATGTAAAGATTGGGTTGATATAAAATTCACATACAACTTAAAATATTAACAGCAGTAACTTTATAATGGGACCAACCTCAGTGACACTCGAGAAAAGTACTTGTCTTCTTCACTTATAGTCTTCAATGCAGCCTAGAAAATGAGATACAAAAGACTCTCAACATCACAAAAGTGTCTGAAGAAAATAAACATGTAACCGAGTAGAACAGTTTATTTCTTGACAAAATGTGACCATTAAATTGTGATTACAAAAACAGCATAAAAGCATTTCAGAATTTATTCAAGAGCAAGCAAGCTCATACTGAGTGGCTAGAATGGCAGGAAGATCAATAAAACACAAAACCTAGATTAGGCAATCACCATAAAACATGCAAAACCAAAAAAGAAAAAAAATCTACAAAGAACAAGCTTAGCCAATTGCAGGATAAAATTGATTAAAGTCATACAATGAATAGCTTCAGAATGCAAAATCTCTCAAAGGATTTTTTCATGGTTTTAAAGCCCATAGGGTCATCAATTAATGAGTTTAAGCGCTCTTCTGTGCAATAGTTAGCCACAGCCCACAGGGTAATGGGCCCCTGGGCACATCAAAGGGGCAAGAACTATTTTGATGGAAAAATGTAATAATACTAGCTTTCAAACACAATCTAGTTCCCCCACGTTAGTAAAATTACTTAACATGAAAATCTGCTCATACAAGGACCGTGTTGGGAAAAACAGTTATTGATTTTACTAGCTGTATCTGCAAATATTTTTCAAGTATATACTCCCACTGTAAAGTACCTTGCAACTTTTTGGTAGATATCAGATTAGGCTTTATTTTAGAATACTACTCAGCCCTTCAAGCAAGCCCTGTGTGAAGTTCCATTCCTCAGTCAAACAACTTCTCCAGGTTCATTGGCATACATTTAGCTCTCAGTTAGCTAAAACCAGTCACTTTATAAAGCACAATCATTTGTTGCTCAGAATGAATCAAGTTTATCAAATTATCTATGATATCCTCTTTTCTTTATCAATTACATAGCAGACCTAATGGAGAATAGCAGAACCCAAAATGCAACACCACCACGCTTTGGCACGATGGTATGGTGACGTCTAACTAAATTGAATTTAAGTTTATTAAATCAAAATAGAAAAAATAAAGAAAATATTCAGGGCCATGGCTTTATGAGCTTCAGCCACAATTAATTTAATTTAACGTTGTTCACAAAGAATGGCATAACATATAGATGCTTTAGCAAAATTGAAATGTATGTAGACCTTGCATCCTCACCAGCTGGAAGGGGACCATAAGATCAGCTTCAGCAGTTGACTGCCTCGGAGGTAGACGCATCAGTTTTTGGCCTTCTTCAAGAAAACACTAATAATTAACAAGAAAAGTAGAAAATCATAAAGCAAGAAACACTTTAAATGTATATTATACACACAAAAAATCAGATGAAATAAATCTGTTAGATTCAGATCACAGGCACATACAAGAATTGAATGAGACAACTAAAAGAAACCTAGCAGAAAATGGGAAACAAGTATTTTAGCTCAGAAGACAATCTATATAGCAAATTTTGAAGATCTAATATTTAAAGCCACACGTGTGTGTGTAATACAGGTCTGCACAATGAACAAGTATCAATACCTGAAAGAAATCGCCTTTAGCCAAAAGAAAATAGTCTTTAAGGGCTTTCAGGTGGCCGCTCAAGTCAGCACGAATCACAACAAGCTGCCATCATAACAACAGAAAATATAGAGGCAAGTAGAAACGAATAAACAGAGTTTCCAAACAAGATAATTTCTAAATGAAAAACAAGTACCTGCCATAGATGGTTTGCTGAAATTGTACGGATTGAATTTACAGCACATTCAAATGATCTTTTATGAAACTCAGATGATTTCTACATAAAAAAATGATCATTGTAAAAAATTAGTCAAGAAGTAGAACAGAACATTATACCATCATTTGCAAAATCTGGAAAATAAGGTGAGCCATGATGCACTGGTAAAGGTTGCTCCATTGTGATCGGTCATGGGTTCGAGTCTAGAAAAAAGCTAATTCATTAGAGAAAAACTAAGTACGATGGACTACCCGCCCCCTACCCTCATAAAAAGGGGATCCCTTGGCACTTGAATACCCTCTTTTATTTATGCAAAGGCTGGAGAATTAGCACTTTCATATTCTTTATCTGCAAATCAAAGCTGCAGTGCAAAACCTTCTATTTCATGCAAAAATAAAGATGAAGGCGTGAAAATCTTATCATCAAAAGCTAATGAAGCATACTAAAAGGAAAACAAACATAACTGCACAATCTATATGAAGAACTGAAAGATTTTACAAGATAGTGGGCTACAACCTTCAACTTGTGGAGTAGTTCTTCAATTTTATCAGCTTCGGACTGTGGAAATAGTTCTTCCGCATTTAGATTTGTACCCTTAATGGGGTCCTTAAGGACGAAGTTTCCAACATACCCTGGGGTCCTCTGAGACCCTCTACTCATGTGCTGCTGAAAAAAGGATTCCTGTACTTTGAACATATCACTTGGATTTCGAAGGACCCTCACTGCTTTGCCAGCAAAGAGAATTGACTCCGCAATGGGCATATGAATGTAGTCTGGCATCATTTCCTGCAGAACAATGAAATATCAGCAAAAAAAAGTAGCCACATCACAAAGCTTAGATATTTAACTGAATATGGAAAGAAACATGAAACATTGCATAGCAGTAAATGAACAATCAAAATATCAATAATCTAGCCAAATTTGTAAATAAGCATATTGAATCTAGAATTTAAATAATCAAAATGGAAATCTTGGAAGAGGTTTACGATGCAAAGTTCAAGGGTATATCATGAAATAAGCCAAGTCTTTGAATAAAGCATTAAAAAGTGATGGAACAGCTAACACTGGGCATCTAAAACATAATATTCCTAGAACCGTGATATACAATTTGGGGCACACAAATGACTTAGAATCACAATAATGAAGTAACACTGAGGTTATTCACGTCAAAGATTGACATAAATTATTTGTCTTAATACACAAAAGTTCATCAGAACAGAAATCAGCTATAGCAACAAATTGGCTATAAGGTCAGAACTGAGAAGCACATCAGAGGCAAATCAATCTCAAGTCTGCAACTGATACAAGATTTGCTAAAGAAAGATAAATTCCATGCATATGCAGCATTTAAAAAATATTATGTAACAATTCAGGAAAACATTATGTGCCACTATTTAAAATATCCAATATACAAAACATCTTGAATAATCAAAAACTAAGCTATTTACTTTAAAAAGCTATCTGTAAGGCACCAATAAAATGGAAAAGGATTCTCTCACTGTGGACTGAAAGTCCCAAGAATTACAGAAATTTTAAATTGTTGTAATTAGGAATCTTTCAATTTAATCCATCATCCAATAAAGGATAAAGTTCTATTCCTTTCAACTTGAATTTTCTAGGATCTTTCGAGAATTTTCGAAACATTTAAAGCATTGTTTGGGCTCGGAATAAGCCTATAAATAAGCATCAAACAAAGAATCATTTCTTGTATTATGTTAGGGTTCTTTGAAGTACGATTAATGATACCGGGGAAGTTGTCATAGCAATGGTTCAAATCAAAATGTATGTCTGGTTGATCCATGGGTTTGGTCAAGTTGAAACTGTGGCAAGGTGGATTCATGAAAAGGTTATGGACTAACCTAGTTCTCAAAGTGATGATTCCAATCAAACTTATGGTCACTTTCCATGCTCGTCACACATTTTCATCTTCAAAATCCATTAGTCTTACATCCATTGTCTTTCCCTAATTCATCATGTTTTCTTAGCCAATTATCACAAATCATTTTCCCCACATTCATCAAGTATTCCATGTATCTATTGGTGTCCTTGATTACAAGTTCTACATTATTATTTCTTAAGCAGGAATGACATGGAAGAATAAACACTATGTCGAACTCCAAGTAGTTTCAAAAACTACAAATCAATGACATGACCCAATTCCAATTTAGCTCAATCATATTTAAAGTGGTGGATTGTTTAATAGATATAAGCTAGCAAAATAAGCCAAGAAATTATCTAACTAAAGCATTGACAATGAAGATTTTTGTATGAAAGTTGTATGAAAGTAACAGATGCCTGATCCATTGCAAATATCACATTTGACAACTAATTTGTCTCGAGGGTAATAGGAGAAAACAAATCAAAAATACAAAAGGGGATGGAAATGAAATTTTTGTGGAAAACCATGTGGAAGGAAAAAAACTACGAGGCATAGAGGGAAAGAATCCATCCTGTGATAAAAACATTCCCCAAAGGGATTACAGTGCTTAAAAAAGGAAAAATTAGAACAAGAGAGGTGTTGTGAAAGTCCTAAGAATAAAAATAATTTTTTATTGAAATTTGTATAAGATATGAAATGAAATTATTTTTAAATTTTTTGAGAATTAATTTGGATGTGATACTGAGTGGCTAAAATAGCTATGACGTTTTGTCTAGCAAACAAACAAAACTGTACCTTATTCAAGGATTTTGGCCTATCATGCAATCAACTAAGTTGGAGGCATTGCTGTTATGATTAACAAACATGCAAATAAAAACCATT
Source organism: Apostasia shenzhenica (assembly GCA_002786265.1). NCBI lineage: Eukaryota > Viridiplantae > Streptophyta > Magnoliopsida > Asparagales > Orchidaceae > Apostasia > Apostasia shenzhenica. The sequence goes on along the minus strand of KZ451935.1, from coordinate 1,819,381 downwards.
GAAAGCTAGTAATGTCAAAGCAGGGACTTAAATTTGGGGTGAAAATGCACGCCCTGAGCTATCTAAGATAATAGGTTTATTAATAGTTTACTGTAAGTACATGAAAACAGTAAATATGCCAGAGGCAACAAAAGCCAATTCATCAGTCATAGTGCATATTTAAGAAATGAATCTATGTTTTTCTGTCTTATTCCTTGTTGAGCATGGAGAAGCAAGCTAGTCTCATTAAGTGTTCTGTAAAGTCTCAATCTCCCATTTATTACACTTGTCCCTATAATAATTTGGCAATAAGTTGGTTAAATGGCAATAATACTATCGAATAAAGTACAGGTTACAAATATCAATTTCGAGAGTACAATTGAAAGGGAATCATTTCTAGTAAAAAAAAGCAAGAGGTTGGTTAAATAATAATAATAATAATACTATCATATAAACTAAAGGTTATAAATACCAATTTCAAGATTGCGGTTGCAAGGGAATCATTTCTAGTAAAACAAGAGACAGATACAATAGTTACAAATTCCAGACATATTGAAGTAAAATATCAACTAGGAAAATACTACATGTAAAGCTACATAGGCAAACTTCAATTACATAATTTGTACATATTGGACTACACAAATTCATGATAATCATAAAATGACAAACTAACATAATGTTGTTTTACAATAAAAAAAAGGACAACCAACTATCAAATATGCAAGAAATTAAGTTGATACAGGAAGAGGTAGTTTACCAGAAATATGTGGAAACCGACATGCCAATCAGCAAGGGCCGCATTGTCAGAAGATTTTTGTAATGAATTTTCCATCATATTTGAACTAGACATTTCACTTTCCAAATCCCCATCATCTTGCCTACAAAATCACAAATCAAGGTCAAACTTCTTTGTCAATAAAATCTTACCAGATAGCAAATAGCTACAACTATGGAGGATATTTCTAGTTCATTCAAAACAACCAATACTTATGTATAAATTATAGCAAAAACAATGACGGACAAATATCAAATAGCAGAGAGAAACATATCAACATTTCAATAAGACATGCAACAAAAAATTAGAAGGTTAAAACAAGAAAGGATACAGAAGAATATATAGATGAAACCAGTAAGCAACATTTTTGTTTTCCAATATTTCTAAAATATCCAGGAATTTGCAAGACTATCAGAGGACAAATTTACCACCTACTACAACAACAACAACCAAGCCTTAATCCCACTAGGTGGGGTCGGCTACATGAATCCTTTGTTTCCATTGCGCCCTATCAGTTACCACCTACTAAAGGAAGAAAAATTAGCAGTGCCTATAACCTTTATAGTAACTTCAAGGGATCATCTCTAGAGAGTAAAATCAAGCAAAAATTGCTAAAAAATGAATGTAGAAGAGATAAGAGAACTGGAATGAAATGATAATAGAATGTCAAAAAAATAAAGATGCTGAAATTTCATCAAATCAAAATGACTAGTTATGAATTTAATCTTCCAAATGAGCTGTTAACCATTCAGATGATAATGGGGCATTAAAGAGTTACTTCAGAAAACCTAATATCTCTGATATAAACTTGATAAATGCCTAGTATCAGAAACAATATGGAATAAAACCAAGAGAAAGAATACGGAATATTCCTTTCAAAAAAAAAAAGAAACAATACGGGATAAAACCAAGCTAAGCAACTTCAAGAGAAATAGAATTGATGTTTCCAATGTGTTTGAGATAGCTTCCTTGCTTTGAGTTTCGATATCAGACATTAAGTAAGAAAATAAAAACCATTTCCAAATAACATTGGCTATTTTTTTATGAATACAACAGAAACATGTTAATAGTGACAATTGCCTAAATACCCAACAGCAATATTAAGTAGGGGTGCATGTAACTTGTAAGATAGCGTGCAACAATGTTATGACTTTAAGATAGACTGCTAATGAGGTCAAAAGTAAGCAAATGATGGGAATTAACGCATGCAGGCACAACAAATTGGAGAATAGGGGATATCCTACCATTAATTTATCAATATGGCAACTCCCACAATATAAGAAATTTTCATGTATGATGTCTAATTCTAGTTATTAGGTATGAACGCTCTGAGTTTTTAATGCGAACTACATTTACCTCCGAATAAAAAATTCTCTATGTGGATCGTGAAGTACACCATAAACCATCCAAGATGATAGTTGATTATATAAGACTTGATGTCCATGCCAAAGAAGCCTACAATATTGAAAGCAGAAAAAGAATGTTTATAATCTAGAGCCCTTGCAAGATCAAAGCAGAATAAGAATATGAAGTTCAATTTGAATAGAAAAAAATGTAACAAAACAAATGGTACTGCTTTCGTACAATCAACATTTAAATAATTAAACAAGAAACATATGGGATATAACTTTTATTTGGGTAACATGTAGGACATTTTTGAAAATCGAACATGTGGGACATTACTACAAATACAACTACATGTTGTCAATAATAAGGTTATTATCACCTAAAACAAACAGATAATGATGCAAAAAATTCATGTAACCAGACAAGTGTCTTATCTATGAATATGTTTTTTAAAAAGAGAAATTTAAGAACCAAGTTCTGAAAAATAGTTTTGGTAGGGCTTTTTGCCTAATAAAAATAATAGTTTTGGTACGGCTTTTTGCCTAATAAAAATTACAAAATGTATGATCTCAAATTACCACAAGTATGTTGGCTGAGTGGTAAGTTGCTCAGGCCTCCAAAGGGAGACCATGGGTTCCCCCAAATATAAGCATAACCTATTTTATACATGTCAACAAACTCATTGGAGTAGGCTCGACTTCAAGAAATTGCTTGGACCTTTTAAGCTATTAGAACTCTGATATATCTAAGTAACTAAATAATTACCTTTCAAAAAAGTTACTAAATAATTAATTAGAATACATCTTTCCTTATTAAAAAAATATAAGTTTTACCATCTTGTAATTCTATAAAGAATTCCCTTGAAAATATAAACATTAAATCAAAAGTTACATAAAAATTGGTTATCACATTAAACCTTCACAATTAAATCTAGTTTCACTAATTTCCGTGATTATGGAATAGGGTTTTTTTAAATACTAGTCAGAATATTGTAAAATACTTTACAAATGAAAATTATCTAAAGATACTTCAATTATTCAACTAGTAACACAAAGAGCTAATAGAAATACAATAAATACATGTAAGTTATAAAACCACAATTACATTTATTACCAATTGAGTGTCAATTGCACTAATCACCATGATATTATGAAATGTAAAAGTTGAATGTTATGGGAGGATAAAAAACTAATTCTTGCTTTAATGTAACATAATGTATTGTATGAGAATCTGTGGACCATAGTATTTCACTTGGCATTGTCAGTTTACAACCAATAGAAGGCAATGGTTCAAATTCCATAATTAAAGAAAACTGGAATGTAATTATTCTTCTAGAACAAGTTGGTTTGTTACTAAGTAAAAATCTAAACAAACATTCATGTAAAACCAAGGACATATGCATCAGTGTGACATATCTATGAAAGCGTATCAAAACATGCTCATAAACACACTGACATGATTCTTAAATGCTTATGCATTTAAATGATATATCATAGAGTATACAGCATCATGGAAAAGTAGAGCTAAAGAGATATAACAACTTATGGAAAATAAATTACAATGTTTTCCCTTAAAAATAATAATATGCAACAACAGCTATTTACCTCTGTATACATGCTTGCAGTTCAGGCACACCACAATGACATCTTTTATGCAAAAGGCTCAACAGTTGCCCTCCTCTTAAATCTTCTCTTTCAATTTCTACTATAAGCTCATAGAGTGGGGGCAGAAGCACCTCAAACTAAGAGGATAGCACTATTAGCTACAAATTGACAAAAATGAATATGTGACATATTAGCAAAGATAAATTATGGAATCTATCATAAGTACACCAATTACATACTTTATGTCCTTACAATTAGTTTGATAGATAACGGGATTATTACAAACTCTTCACAGCCACGACCTTATTTTCACTTTCTGATTCACTGAAATGATAAAATCCCAATTAAGGTCCTATTTTTAAGTGCATCTACAGAAAACAGCCTATAAACTGGTCCAATATAATTAGAATTTTTTTCTCCATTCCACTTAGCATCTCAAAAACAGTCATTTTTATTGTTTTCCCCATCATTTTCAAGTTAGGTTTACATTCTTCTCACAAATAACTCTTGCTCACTCTTCAACAAAACCAAATTAGGTTGTGAAGTGTGCCACCTATGTGACATCTACCCAGCCCATGCTCACTTCCCAGCACAAGCATGTCAGGTAGTGGCACATCACCAGTAGGAATGCCTCACCAGTAGCGAAAATCAATTTCACATTTTGAAACGAATTTAAGAGTGATTGTCCAACTAACGTCATCTAAGCTAAGGACCAGAAATGGTAATTTTCTTGAGCTAAACTTAAAACCTTAAAAGGACACGTGAAAAAGTAGATCCAAATGATCAGCTAATATGAAAACGTTGTTTTAGAGTGATAAAGTACTGCTAAGTGTCAACAACTACGTATCAGGGATCAGCATTCAATCTAATCATTTCATGGTAACAATGGATGCCTGAGTGAAGGATATCCATTTAAAACTACTTTGTGCACTTAATTTCAGATGACAAAGCTTTCATAAGCAAATTTGGTCCCCACTGCAAGGATTTTAATCTGTAAAATGAAAAATCAACACTTGGATAACACATAATTATTAATTAAAAAACCCTCAATATGGAATACATTCTAATGAATTCCATTTTATATAAAACTAGGTCAGCATCATATTTATAAGCTCAAAATAATTCTGGATATATAGATAAAAGCAAATGAAGGGTATCTCAGGGCAATCTGACAGCCATATAAACTTGTGAAAGATATCTCAGAGCAATGTAACAGCTGTATAATCTTGTAGGTTTCTTCGATTGTTATATAGTGGTGCCATCTGATCAGCAAACAAGAAACTCAAGAATATGAAAGATATACTTCATGTTCCCAACAAAAATACATACCTAGTTATAACAAAAACATATTGCTCACTCTTTGTAGACTTTTACATAAAAATTAGCATAACAGACTAATAGTGCTTTAAATGGTTTTCATTAATAAATTAGAATGCTAATCTAAAAGTCTAGATCACCAATTTTTGTAGGGCAAAAGCACTTCCAATTTCGAGGCTAATAGCATTTGGGTACCTTTGTTTTTTAAAACCATGAATTTGGTCTCTTCATTTAAGGGTTGCTAATGTTCATATCAATCTAATGGAAACAATTAGAGTTCTCTCAATTGACCTGTCAATAAACCCGTTTAAATTCTTTTGTGACCATTTATTTTACCATTATATATTGATCACTACAAAAGGCTGAGGAAGAAACCTATTGTAACATTGAATGGGGATAAAATGGGGTGTTTGACAGACCAAATGATGGAAAACTATAACTATTTTGGTTAGAAGGACCTAAACACTAAAAACCCTTAACTGCTTGATTGGATGGACCAAACTTGGGGTTACTAACAACTGAAGGATCAAAATGCTATAAGCCTCAAAACTAAAACAATCAATGCTTATTTAATGTGTTATTGTAGGTTTCACATGGGAAAACCCATTATCTATTTTCTTTGGCTCTTATACAAAAAAGCAGTTGGGAAGCGAGGCTTGATCACATATTTTTCATGATTCTTTTGATGTGAAGGATCAAATGGCATGAACATAAACGATCTTTGGATTATTAAAATATTGGTATACTTGCTAAACTTGTATGATTTATTATGATTAGTAGTTTGCAAAATTAAATTACATGTTAACCACACATTTATATAATTAACATGTTTACATCTTTGCATGCATTAGCTAGCTTATTAAAAGAAGAGGTAATTCCATTTGGGCCACAAAGGTAGACCCTAAATTCCACGCAAATCCACAAAAATGAATATGTGCCATCTGGGTCCCTCCCGCACAAACGTTTTTCCAAGTAGGTCCCTTCTAATGGATTCCATTAAGTTGGCATTTTAAAAAAAATTAAAATACATATTTACGCATTGCAAATATGTTTAGGTATTTTTAAATGCTATTCTAATCTCAACTTATATTTTTTCTCCATATCTTAATCTATAATAGTTACTTTCAACAGCTTTTAAATAAAGATTGTGAAAATTCAATTGATTTTACAGAATTCAGCACCCTAAAAGAAAATAAAAATTACTCTTACATCCGACGTATTAGTAAAACTGAAGTCTGGAAAGCTTTAAAGAAGATGAAGCATAAAAAAGCAGTAGGAGTTATTGAGAAAACTAAAGAGGGAGCTAAAACGAAACTAGAGCTTTGGAGGAATGCTTTAGAATCTAAAGGTTTGCATCTCAGTAGATCAAAAACTGAATATATGGAGTGCACATTTAGTCAAGAAAGAAATACTTATATTGAGATGTGACAATTGGTGATCAAATTGTCAAGAAGAGTGAGCGCTTTAGATACCTTGGATCAATTATACAAAATGATGGTGAAATAGATAATGACGTTATTAGCAGGATTCAAGCAGGCTGGGTAAAATGGAGAAATGGTAAAATGGACAAACATAATACTTGATCTGAGCAACATACATAATAAACCACATTTATTTTCTTCAATTTATATTTTTCCAACCTTCTACATATATATAGCTAAGATTTTGTTAAGAACTTCACTTAGGTTCTCCATCTAATCTAGTATCACATAAAACCAAAGCACCATATAGCCCAAGAAAGACAGTAATTTTTCATAAGAATTGTATACAGTAACAGGGAAGACCTAAAAGAAGAAAAAAGATCTCCAACATAAAAAACTAGATTATCTTTCATGATGTTGTGCTTATATGTTCAAAACTTATAAAGCTTCCTTTCAAAGGCTTTTTTCCTTTTTTTTTCTTTTAAAACAAGTGAATTCTCTTCTTCAGAAGTGACTAGGATATTCTAGTAAAACAAATATACCGCTAATAAAAATTAAATCTCCAGGATTAGAAAATTACCATCATAAAGATGCCCAACCAAATGTTTGCAAATAATTAAACATCAATTTAATAACAAGATGTCGTACTACAACATGAATACTCATTACTTGTATCAAATTTAACGTGACTATCTAAGTGAAAAATGAAAATTAAATAATGATCACTATGGACTTCAATCAATTCATTGACTAACCTTGTTGAGGCCTTGGGTCACGGTTGCCAACATTGGCAAAGGATTTGATAGCAAATTCTGCTCAACTTGTAGAACAGCTGATCTGTAAATTGATAAAATCTCAACAATGCCATTTGCAATGGCCCTGCAATATACACTTGATTTCCCTACATTGCCTTTAATATTTTCAAGATTTTGGGGATCAGGGAAGAACTTTGTAGTCTGAAAAGAACCCAAATTACGATGCTTAGTAGCAAAACGATCAAGTTCTTTATAGTAGAACCCTAATGGCAAAAGTCTTTCTATAACATCCCTGAATATCAAAATTTTCAATTAGTTAGCTAGAGAAAAAGAACAACCAAAACAACACAATGTGCCAGATGAGATAGACAAATAGAAACTACAACAATAAAAACCAATATCCACAGGTTCGTGATCAAGATGTGTGGAAAGAAATTTCCTTTAAATCCATGCTTCATTTGGTTGGTGATTAAATACACAAGTCCATGCTAATTTAATCCTCATTTCAAACTAGCATTCCCAAACACCAAAAAAGGTTGAATTCAAATTTATCAAACTTAATCTCATTGATGGATAGAAAACTACAGTATTAAGATAGTTATACGTTCACTGACATCCATACAACCTTTTTCACTCTAAACCAAAACTATGATCAAATATAAACTTTTTTGCTATAAGATATAATCCCAAAACAAAACACTTTGGGACCATTTGGACGTGCTTATGCCCTTTTCACCCAAACAAATCCCTCTCAGCTCACTCCCATGTCCAAACACCCAATCTAATGCCCACTTAAGCCCAGTCTGCATCACTGATTTATTTAAGGGAGCTTGTCCAATCCTAAGCTGCCTCCTAACCCATTAGGTCAAAGTTGTTCCTTCCCTCTCCGCCCTAGAAAAAATACTGCCAAGGTTTCCTCCCCCCATTTCATAGAGGATTCCAATCACACCATCCTCTTCTCCTATTGTGCCGTTTCAAATATCTTTTAACCAAAGAAGATTGAGCTCCGGTGGAAAGAGATTTAACTTGTACACGAACACTACAGGCAATTGCTGCCATGATGATACATCCCTCCATTCTAGTCTTCTAGAGCTCCTTCCTTCCTATCTGCTCTAGGGTTAAGCTCAAAGTTATCCAGGTTTTACCTAAACAGAAAATAAGCTTAATACATTACAGTTTTTCTCATTCAAAAAGAAATGTAGCCTAAATTTATTAAGATAATGGCTCAGGTTTTGATTTGTTTAAAACCCTATGCGACTTGTACTTGAATTCTTAAGCCTTTTTTGAAACGAACCCTTCAAGTAAAATGCCTTCTTTCTTATATAAAACAGTGGAATATATAAGCGTTTATGTAAACAAATCTGACAGTTATTCAGTTAGATAACACTCAAATGATGCATAAATACCATACAGAACATACTCCATCAAAGAGAAGAAAAGATATAGATTTTAGAGTTCCGAACACCTCTCAGAGGGCTGGATGAAGGACAGATCCGGCGCCAGCTTAAAGGTGGGTTCATTCTGGAAGTCTGAAGCGGCGTCCAAAGACTCGGATAGGGTCTCCCGCTGGTCCCTTTCATCCATGACGAAATCTCCGGTGTATCCGACGAGGGAAAGCAGCAGCTCGTGCAGCATTTCTTCCTGCTTTCACTCGTTCGCTTCTCTCTTGGCTTGCCAACGAACGGGACGAAGCACGGTCCTTTCTGATTCCCGTCAACAAGAGACACTGCGAGACCGTGAGGGTTCGACACGGCAATGGGCGAAGGCAACTGACTCAGCGACGTCGGCGAGATTTGGAGACGGAGACAGACGGCGAAGGTATTTGCGAGGGTTCAATGGCAGAGATGGCGGTCTTTGAGGGCTTGTGCGAAGGGTGAGAGTATTATTTTTATTTTTTTAATTTTAATTTTTTAATTTTTTTTATAGTACATTTTTATTTTACCTGTGTACACCACAATTTTAAGACCCGAAAAAATTGTAATGTAATTAGATGATAATATAATTTTAATTTATCCTTTTTACCATAATTTTCCCCCTAAAATTAGGGTAATAGTGAGCTATTCAGAATGAGAAAAAAAATATTTTAAATAATATGTAACCCAAAATTTAAATAAATAGCTAGGAACTTCAAATTTCTAAGTAACAATTAGTAAAAAATTAAAAAAAAAATATCATTGAAAAATTTAACTTGCGATAATACAAAATTTATATTATCCTAAGTTAACTCATCAAACATGATAGATTTTATATATAATATAGAATAATGTACTACACTATTTTTATTTTTCTTAGCTCAGCCCATCTCCTAAGGTAGAGATGACAAACATATTAACCGACACTTGAGATCCGAGATTAATATCAATGGTCCCTCGGCCCCTAATTAAGTTAACGTGTTAAGCACTAATAAAAGTATACAATTTGTGCTCCGCAGCCCCAATTAAGTTAAAATTATGTTTTAATATAATTTTAATTTTAATAGTATTACATGAATATTAAATTACATCTAATTATAATTTAAATATGATTTTAATAATATAGATTGAATAAAAATAATAATTTGAATTAAATTTTGAATACTATTTTTTATATTTTCAGATATATAAACTATATTTAAATAAATTTTAAAAATATAAAATTTTTGTATCTATTAAATAAATTTAATTATGTAATGTTTTTTCACTATTATGCAATTACGGAGATTTCAAAGGGCGTGAATGTAAAAGTGCCGTTTCTTCTTTTTAGCCCTTACTTGCTCCCCAAGGCTGCAAGGAATCCTAGGCTTTCTCGGAGAAACTGAAAGGCTGCAGCTCCGCCGGCCGGCCGGCCAGCAATCGCTGCACATCCGCGTTCTCTTCCCTGCGGGCCTGTGGCAGAAGGTTAATTTCTCATCTCTATCTTTTTTCTTTTTCTCCTCCGTCGTTCTTTCGCCGGCCTCTTCTTCTTATCAACCTGTTCGTTGAAGGCGATACGGGGAGATGGCTCTCAGCAAATCCATGGCGGCGGCCTCGGCGACGAAGGCTATGGTGCCCGTGCCGTGGAAATCGATGAGGAACCATGGTATGTGCTTGCCGTCTTCGCTTGATTGATAGCGTTTATGATGTGAAGTTTTTTTGAGCTTTTAAATGTTTTTTTAAAGATTTTTGCACAAAAATTATCCAAAAAAAAAAAATTGCTGTTGAAAACTAGTAAGTAACTAAATTTTATTTTACTCCAACTGTGAATTGTAACTTGTAAGCCGTCTCTAAGTTAAAAATTAATTTAATTTAATTTTAACTTAACATATCACATCACACATAAAATTTAATATTAAAAATTAATTTTATTTCATATCTTACACACATAACTAAAATAATAACTAACATATATCACATCATTCACATATTTTAATATAATAACTAACTCGAGAAGATATGATTAAGGGACGTTTGGTTCAGTGTTATCTCAATGTTATGTTATGTTATTTTTAAAAAGTAATTGTTTGGTTTAATGACATTTTTAAATAATATTATAATTAATTACAAAAATGTCATTACATGCTGACATCTAGATGTCACCCCAAATCGGGCGACATCTCAAGATAACACCATCAATTTGTCATTATAATGTCAATAATTCCAACTAAATAAAATTATTTGGATAGTATTGATATTTTCTAATATCATAACATTGAACCAAACAAATGTCCATTGATGAATAACAATGACATTTAGGGGGCGTTTGGTTCAGTGTTATCTTAATGTCAATGTTATTTAGATGTCATGTTATCTAAATGTCATTGTTATTCATCAATAAACATTTGTTTGGTTCAATATTATGATATTAGAAAATATTAATGTTTTTCAAATTATTTTTATTTAGTTAGAAGTTATTGACATTATAATGATAAATTGACAGTGTTATCTTGAGATGTCGTCCGATTTGAGGTGACATCTAGATGTCACCATATAATGATATTTTTTGTAATTAATTATAATGTTATTTAAAGATGTCATTAAACCAAATAATTACTTTCTAAAGATAACATAACATAATATTGAGATAACACTGAACCAAACGCCCCCTTAGATAACATAACATCTAAATAACATTGACATTGAAATAACACTGAACCAAACGTCCCCTAAGAAGTATTTGGTTCAATATTATCTTGATGTTATGTTATATTATATAGAGAAAGTAATTATTTAGTTTAATGACATCTATAAATAATCTTTTATAAGACAATAGAATTATTAATCAAAAGATGGTATCTAGATGTCATGACATCTAGATTACATGACATAACATCAAGATAATAACGAACCAAGCGCTCCCCAAGTATCAATTAGAGAAGATATGACTACATATAATACTTACTATTCTAGATAAATACTTACTTAATTTCAAACTATACCTACTTTTTTTAGACAAATACTTACTTAATCTTGTAAGCAAGCAGACTGTCCGATCAAAGTGAACGGACAATCCGATCAGCTATCGGACAATCCGATCAGCCATCGGACAATCCAATTGGCTACCAGACCGTCCGGTCGGACGTTCAATTTAATGTCATTTATACCATTTTGCACTAGACGGGGCTCGCTTATCCGCATAGCTCCATTGGTGGACAAACGACTGATGTAGTCAAGAGTTCGAACCCAGCAATTTTTTTAGTAATATGGATGCGAATCTGAAACCTCCTAGCTAAGGCAAGCTCCCTTCCTAGTGAGTTAAACTTTATTTATTTTATTTTAATTCTACCTCAAATTTTATTATTAAAAATTAATTTTATTTCACATTCAGAATTTTTTCATTAAAATTAACTTTATTTCACATTTTACCTATTTTTTAATATTAAAATAATTTTATTTTTTATTATATTTATAAGTTAATATATTTTCTCTTTCATATTTAAAAATAATTCTTCAATCAAACTGACCTTAAATTTAAGTGCTATTTTTTAAATTATTTTAATTTAAATTACAGGTCTGAGTATTTCAAATTCTCCGTAATTTGAAATTAAAATTTTTACTTTTAATACAGTAAAAAAATTTTATTTTATGTTAAACACAACATTTTAACATAAATAATTTATTTATTTTAAATTTATACATGTTTTTTAAAAAAATTAATTTTATAGCTGTAATGTTATAGTATTTTAAATAAAAATAATTTTACGGATAAAAAAATAAAATTTATTTCTCATATTTTTTGCCACTATTAATATCAAAGGAATGATAAGTTTATTATAATTTGGGATTGTATAACCTTATTTTTTGTCCTTAATTTGATTAGTTAATTGAGTTTTTTTAGAGTTATATAACTTTATTTTATTTTTTATTCAATTCACACTGCAGTTATACGAAATTAGTCTTCAAGTTATAGTAAAATTTTATTGTTTCTTTACACTAAAAAAACATTACTTGCATCTTTAAACCTGAAATTATAATAGGATTAATTACTAAAAAGTCATTATAGTTAACTTATAATTATTATTTGGTTCATGATTTTCAAAAATTCACTTAAAAATTCATATTTTGAAAATATTATAATACTAAAGTTTTCTATAAATTATGATTATTATATAACAGATCTTTACTAATGATTTCTGTCAGCATTTAAGAAATATTTTGTTTTAAATTTTTAAAATTCCATGAACAAATAATCTTCTATGTAATATTGGGTAAATCGTAGAGTCCTTTTAATAAGTTTTTAAAGATCATGAACAAATAATTTGTTGACGTAGGATGTAGGGGATCCCAAGAAACACAGAGAGAGAGTCTTGAGAGACGGCGGCACGCAGAGAGCTGAGCTTGTCGGTTAAGGCTTAAATGAGAGAGAGCATCCAGAGCAATACACAGAGGTTTAAGATGGTTTGTGATGGCTGAAGCATGCAGGCTCTTGGTTTGCGTGACGGGAAGAAGCATGCTGCATTGGAAACGATGCGGTTAGAGCGCGCTGGCAGCGATAGGCATAGGTGAGCAACGTAGTGCCCGATGTGGCTGGGAGAGTTGGAAACATCGTGGACGAAGTTGGAAGCTGTTGAACAATGGTCATGCAAGATGTTTGGAAAGCTCCAAATATCACTCACGATGTTTGGAATGCTCCAAACACAGCTTCAAAGGTTAATGCATGATGTTTGAAATAGAACATATTTGAAAGGTCGTATATGATGTTTCAAGATGAAGGAGTGTTACGTGTATGACTGTGATGCAGCGCTGGAGCCACATGTCAACATTAGCCCCCCGCATGCTGGGGCGCGAACATTTATGTAGGTCCTGGCATGCGAATCATGACAGTGGTTAACGCGCTGCCTAAAGTTTGCGGATAAAGTCAGGGGAGCACCCCGGCGCTTCTCGTCATCTCTTGAATTCCTGCAAGAAAAGGAAAAAATGAACAATTATGGCGGAGCAAAAGAATAAGGCTAACCTGGTATCTAAAGGAGCAGGCCTTCTCCAGATCTCCCTCTTGAATAGGAGAGGCATTGCTTTGCCTTGCAGGTGCTATGAACCAAGCAGAATGTCTGATCTGTAAAGCCACAAAATATTATATCGATGTTTTTCATGATGAAAGAGAACATGATGAAGGAAACATCGATGTCGATATTTTAGAGGGCAATTTCTGAAGAGTTGGCTGATCATCGATTCTGATGTCATAGAAACTGCGGTCGAGCTTAAGCTGCCCCATTCCTTAGCTAGGAGTAGCTCCTGAGGCGAAGTTTCCTGATTTTATAGGACATGGAGTCTGAAACATCGTAGAGATGTTTGTACTATGGACATGGTTGACCTCCATTAGAGCAGCAGATCTTAGTGAGAAGAGTGCATTTTAAAATACGCTCTTGCATGACTATATGCGTGCGTTAGGCACTGCGCTTGCAGCTCCCGCTAGGCAGTCGCACACGCAGTAGCGGCGGGCTTTGCTAACAGGAGGTGGAGGAATTTTATCATTTTATATTTAAATATTTAATTTAAATATATAATTTATTTAAAAAATATTAAATTAAATAGAAAAAAAATTAATTGAACTATTAATGTTAATATTAGAGATTTGATTGAAAGATTTTTGAAATTATAAATCTGGTTGATATTATATTCAAATTTTAGGTATTTAGATGGTGTTTATTTTGATGATAAAAATAATAATATTATTGTTATTATTATTATTATTACATGAAATATTTAATTTTATCATTTAAATTTGTTTTTTTAGTAGCAATTTATTAATGTTTTACTCAAATCAGATTTTGAACTTAGTCATATTTTATTCAAATAAAATTAAATTTTATTTATTTATTTTCCGAATTTAAAGTTCGCATTTTGGCAGAAACTGCTCCTCTTCAACGACGGCACTACATCCCCCTCACGACTGGCCTCTCTACGCCTCTTCTTCCTCTTCGCCGCATCTCCAACCCCATACTAACTCCAATCAGAGCCTCCAAGTACTCCAAGCTCGCCGCCCACCCTCCCATGAGAGAGAAGCCCAAATGGTGGTACCGAACCCTCGCCGCCATCCCCTACCTCCTCCCTCTCCACGCCACTTGGACCGTCGCCGAATCCGTCTTCCGCCTCAGCCCCTTCCTCGAAGAGTTTGAGTTCTTCGCCGACTCCTTCAACTGGTACGTCGCCTCCTTCCCCCCTTGGTTCTGGATGGCGTATTCCATGGCGATCTACCTCGGCATTGTCCGGCAGCGCCGGTGGCCGCACTTCCTCCGTTTCCACGTGGCCACCGCGGTGCTGCTGGAGAACCTGCTGGAGGTTGCGAGCATCGTCGGCGGGTGGCTTCCGGCGACGGTGTTCCGGGGAAAGGCCGGGTTGCATTTCTGGACGGCCACCGCCGTCGCGTATCTCTTCACCGTGCTGGAGTGCGTGCGCTGCGCGCTCGCCGGCATGTACGCCGACGTGCCGTTTGTGGGTGATGCTGCTTACATGCAGTGTGATTATTTTTAATTTATGAATAAGATTAATGCTTATAGTTAATTAATTATTTTTGTTCAACTTTTATTAATTTTTTCTCTCTCTCTCACCAGAAAAAAAAATTTGATGATAAAATATATTATATATGTGACCTAACTTAATTTACTTATAGTCTTCTGATGTTCTATGAATAATATTTTTTTATAAAATTTAATAATTTTATTTTACAGTTACTTTAATTTTTAATATTAAAATTTAATTTTACTTCACATTTAATATAAATTTTAACTTTAAAATTAATTTTATTTCATAATTTATATTTTTTAATATTAAAATAATTTTATATCTATTAAATTTAAAAAATAATATAGTTTATCTTTTTTTTTTCAGAAACTATCATTCAATCAAATAAATTGGTTAAGACAAGGTATATTTAAAGAAATTATTTTTAGAATTATTAAAATTATTTTGAAACTAAAAAAGAAAATAAATGCATTTTAATATTACAACATGAAATAAAATTATTTTATTATTAAAATTTATATTAAAAGTAGATTAAATTAAATTTTTTATTAAAGTATGTAAAAATATAAAATTAAATTAAATTTAATATTAAAATTTATGTAAATATGAAATAAAATGAATCTTTTGAGTGTATGGAGGCGCACTTAAGACGCATTTTATTTGAAATATGTATTTAGATTGAATATCTGTAGAATAATATGTATTTAAAATTTTATATATATATATGTATATTAGATACTATAATTAGATAAATAAATATTAAAAAATAAATGTTCAAATGTACACATATTATTTATAAATTTAACCAAAGATTATATTCAATATATGTAAGTGTAATAAAATTTTAGAATAGAAAATATTTCTAAAAACTCAATTTTTTATATTTTATTTGATTCAAATTAAATTCATCTCAAACTGGAAGGTTAAGATTGTGTTGAGGCCGTCAGGTAGGCTTGCTAGTTCTTGATTTTTGACTTATTTAGTTGGAGAGTTTTTTTTTTAAATAAGATAAAAAAATATATTTATTTATAAGTATGATGGAAATAAAATTATTTTAATATTAAGATGATATAAAATTTAAAATAAAATTTATTTTAATATTAAAATTTATAATGTATGTGAAATAAAATTAATTTTTAATATTATAATTTTTGTAAAATGTAAAATAAAATTGTTAAAATTTATAATGAATTTGAAATATTAGCGAAATATTTATAGCCATTTTTCAGACAAGAACTAAAGAAGCCCATGACTCTGAGTCAAATATTTATAAGCGGCACCTATTTTAAATGTAAATTTACAGACCCCAACAACACTCTGATAGCACCCCGACATTAACTTTCATTTATTATTTTTTTAACTCAACTAGGATAAAACATTTAGCTCACTTTAAGAAAATTCACAATAATCGAGCTACGAAAAAAAAAACAGAGATTTAAAAAATGAATAAAAATTTAAAATAAAAAAAATCAGAAAAAATAGAAATAAAAAATATAAATGGTGAATTTTATTGCAATCTTGCCCTTAAATAAAGTGCTAAATATAATTTTAGTTATATATGTTAACTCTAATTGAATTAAAATAACAGATGTCAAATGAAAATTAGTACAACATATAAATTTAATTTTAAAAGAAGACTACTTATAAATATTTAATCGAAGATGTGCTCTATATAAAAAAAAAATTTAAGAGTAACAGAAATTTAAAAGAAAAAAAACTAGCGGTGGAAGGCTCAATTTCGGAAAACCTAGGGGCCTTAGGCCCAACGGCACTCCTACTAAAGCCCAATAAGGTATCCGATTGGGCCGGCCCATTTAGCTCTCACTTCTTACTGTTGCAAGCCCATTTTTATTTCTTCCAAAAAGAGAATTTCCAAAAAAGATGTTTAATTTAAAAGAAATATGGTTTATAGATGCAGACAAAATATTGTTGCAAATGCTATATTTATTTGAAAAAAGGAAATAAAATTAGAATTAAATAATACAAGAATACTTATTAGTAAATTTATTTGAACTGAATGAAATTATAATTTTTTTTATGTGTTAGACCGAATAATTTAAAAAATAAGGTTTGCAAAAAGCACTCAAATATACTTGATCTAAATTAATTTAATTTTAAAAAATGATAAGTTAAAAAATTTCCTTTTTATTTATTAAATTATATGTAAATACCATACATGTTCTTGATGTTAGGGGTAATATCAAAGAGGTTCATGATTTTCAAAAAAAAATCATCTTAGGCTTTGGGATAGGAGGTTAATATTATATAGGTCTATCCGTAAAAAAAAATACTATCAAATATAAATAAAAATATTTTTTTTTCTGTTCATCTCTATTAGATTTATTTTAGTAATTTTAGAAGTGAAAATTATTTAAAAGTCTTTTAAAATGGTTAATTACTAATTACTAACAAGTTCTTATAGTTAATCTATAATTATATTTTGATTGAATAAGGCGGTGGCGGTGGCGGTGGCAACGGCGAGGTGGTGGCGGCAGCAAGATACGACAAGTGAGAGTAATGAGAGAATACTAATGACATAAATTTAAAATTTAAAAAAAAATTCAAGATAAAATTGAAATATCATGCGAATAAATCTTATTTATAATATTAGAAAAATTATAAGGATCTTTTAGCAAATTTTTAAAATTTATTAACCAAAATATAATTAAAAGTTAATTAAAAATATATTTCAATAATTAATTTATTTTAAAAATCATAAAGGTATTTGATATTATCTCATGAGTCCATGATAGGGACAAGCGTTTCCCTTAAATTAAATTCAATTCAGTAAAAATACTATTAAATTAAATTCTTTTTTAAAATCAAGTAAATTAAATTTAATTAACATAATAAATTAATTTAAATATAAAAAAACCTATTCCTATCAGTGAGCAAGTTATACTTTGTATAAAAAATAAAATCCATTTTCCATGAATACATAAATAGTTACATAAGGGAAAATTTTTAAAACTAATTTTATCTTAAATATGAATTTGGGAATTATCTTTTTATTTTATTTTAGTGCTGAAATTAAAGACTTAATAACACACAGGTTCACATTTTTTAAATTATAATATCGCCGTTCCTCAGTTTTAATAAATTATCAAAAAAAAAAGTTTTTTTTATTTTTTTATTATTAAATTTTTTTAAAATTACCATTATACTCCTCCCTAGAGAGAGGAGAGAGAGGGGAAGGAGTATAATGGTAATTTTAAAATAATAATAATAATTAAAAAAATTATTTGATAATTTATTAAAATTTAGGGATTTTGATGTTATAATTTGGACTTGTGAGTTATTAAGCCTTAAATTTAGGGAACTGAATGTAATTTACCCTTTAATTAATCTGAGATGAATTCATTACTTGATCCAAGGGAGAGGCAGCTGGACTTCTGCCTTCTGGTGAAAAGCGGCTCTGGCTGAAGCCAATATTTAAGGCCTGCGTGGTCCCCAGCATTAACGGCATTTAAAAATAATAATAATAAAAAGAAGTATTTGCATACATAATTTTTAATTCCATTTAAATTATTTATTAAACTTTTTATTCTTTATTTTACAACTTAGCCCCAAATCTTTTAAAAATAACATATTTATATTTTTTTCAAAATTTACCAATAACATATTTATATATAATGGTAAAAATATGTTTCTGAATATACGTATGTCATAAATTTTTGTTTTAAAAAAATTTAGAAGATTAAATTGTAAAATAAAAGAATGGAGAATTTAATATGTAATTAAGTAAAAATTAAGAGTTGTGTACTAAAATGCCATAAGGGTAAATTGCATATGGGCATTGAAGTTTAAATGGCATTACAAATTGTTCTCGATTATTTAAAATATTTGCTTTAAATTCTGAGATTGTAAAATTATTATAATTTGGTCCAAATTAATACGTATATAACTGTTAAGTTTTTATTATTATATTATAAGATTTATCTCAATTATTTATTTTTTTCACTTTATAGAATATAATTTTAAATATTAAAATTAATATTTTCTTAGTTTTAAATTTGTAGAGCGAAAAGATAAAAGTCTAGACTTTTTTTAAAATATTAAAGAAGGCTGAGGATGAAAGGTCTAATTGTCCTTTAAATATGTAAATAATTTAAATTAATTTAAAAATAATTAACTTTTATACTTTTTATTAAAAAAAAGCTAAAAATATGAAATTCTGAAAACATATCAAAATTGCAATACTTTTACAACCTTTTGAGCTAAAATTTAAATTTTTTAAAAAATAGAACCAATTTACAATTGGTCAAGTAGCGGGATGCAGTTTTACTGTAATAATAATAATTTAATTTTTATCATAATTTACATAAATTTAAAAAAATACTTTATTTCATATTTACTTTATTTTAATATAATATTTAATATTATTTCACGTTTCACATAATTTTAACATAATTTTATTTTTTGAATTGTGTTTTGATAGTTAAGTGAGAAAATAGCTTCTTTATCATACACAAATATATATATATATATATATATATAAGTAAATTTAAAATTGAATCACAGTACCATAATTTTTAAATATATAAGTAAATTTAAAAATGCTCTCAAAACAGCTAGCTTCTGCTGTCTTCCTTTCAATTAATGAATTGGATCTGAATCATATTGATTTTGATTTTGATTTTGATTTTGATTTAATTTAGATAAATTTGAAAAAAAAAGTTAGATAACATTTGAGTTGAATCAAAACAATAATTAGAATAAATTTATTTTAATAAAATGAAATAGAGTTAAAATGAAATTATCATTAAAAAAAAGGAATTTCATTTCAAGGAAAATGAAACAATAATTTCTTTACTTGGGTAAAATAAAATATAACATAAGAAATGAATAAAAAAAATTTACTAAAATATCTATAAATATATATAACTTAATAATATTTTATATTATTTATTATTATTAAATTTGATTTTATTAAATAATTAGATGAATATAGTCTATCCAAGTATAGATAAGTACACCAAATATATATAATAATAATAATAATATGTACATGTATATATATATATGTATATTTATATTTACATATATATGTGTATGTATATGTATGTGAATAAAAATAATTTTAAAATAATATTTTTAACTTATACGTAATAACTAAGAAATAACTATTTCATGAAATATAAAATAAAAATTTTTATGAAATAATTATTCTATTAAAGTAAACATAAAATTTACTATTTCATAAAGAATAAGAGTGGATTGAAATAGTTTTTTTTTTATCAAAAAAAAAATAGTTATTTTATGAATGCACCCTTGATTGAGTTTCATCTGATTCATAATCTACGACGATTTGAGTTTTCGATACGACGATTTGAGTTTTTGAATCAATCCGAAACTGCAAGCTAATTTTTCAATGAAGCATATCTGGCTGCTGATAATTCGCCTCTAAAGTTGAAATTACGGCCGTTACCGATCCGATTTCGAGCCGAGCTAATACCGACTCGAAATCTGATTGATTACACTTCGATCGACTTGACCTCGATTGGGTTCGACTTCGAGCCGATTTCGATTCATTTTCGAGCCGGCTCGAAAATGAATCGAATCTCAAATTTTTTTTAAGTCGATCCCAAACCGGGTAAGCTCGACTCGATCCGACTCGAGATCGGCTCGGTTTATAATATATATTATATACATATATTATATATACGTATTATAATATAAAATATATTTTTATTCGAGCCAATTTCGAACTGGATGGAGCCGAGCCTACCCGGCTCAAAATCAGCTCGAAATTATTACCGAGCTGAACTTTTGGCTGGTTAGTCGGCTCATTTAGATTCACTCGATTTCAATTTAATTTAAAATCGATTCAATTTTCGATCAATTTTTTATCTTCAATCCATATTAACGACCTTAGTTTAAATCATGCATTGTTTGAGTTCAATAATTTATCCTAAAAATAATAATTTATTGTGTCACATCAAATCTTAGTTAATGGACTCAGAAATCAACTATATCATAGTTTTTATTTTTATTTATTTTATTTATTTTTTTGATTAAATCATTTAAGTTTCTCATGGAATGCACTGCACAATTCAAAAAAATGATTTTAATTAAAAAAATAAATAGAGCATGTCACGTATTTCATAACATGAACCACATAGTTAAGAACTTGGAATTCTCATATTCAAATATTTCTAAAAGATATTTTATTTTGTGTAATCTAATTTTTGATGTTATTTATATATGTTATCTAATAATAATATTTATTTAATTAAATATTATTATATTATGTATTAAACTGCTATATATTATTAGATTCCAGAGATCTAAAAATTAATTTATCTGTCTCTAATTTTTTTATCGCTAAATCAAATTCTCACCTTTTTTTTAATTTTATTCTCTACTATTGGTGACAAACTTTATAATTTTTTTTGCAATAATATCTAAATATATAATTAAAAATAATTAATTATTTTGTCTAAATAATATATCATAATATTAGAATATTATTCATTATCTATACCCATCTCGTTGTATATTATTCATTATTCATATTCACCCATATTCTAGTTTTCACAAACTCGTACTCGTCCCGCCCTGCCCTGTTTCTTCACTACTGTTAATGAAAATCGAATTATTTTACTCTATTTGAAATAACAAAAATCGTAGTCACATGATAAATATTACACTATGAAAGCAAGACCTTACATTTTTTTATTTTCAATGCACTTTTTATATTTAATTCTATATAAGCATATATAAAAATAGATAAAAACATATATATATATAACGGGGCGGGGCGGGGCGAGTATAGTTGATTTATACCCGTACCCGCCCCATTTCATAACGGGGCAGGGTGGGTTGCGGGCTGCGGGTAAAATTTTAGTACCCATATTTATTCCATTAGGGGCGGGTCAGGGAAGTTTAATAGGGTACGAGTACAAATTGTCACCCCTAAAAATAACGAGTATCAAGAGGAAAGAGAACGGGTCTAGTCATTAGGATATTTAGCAAATATTTTACGCGGGAAAACCCAATTTGTTCAACTTCATATTTTGAACGAGTTAACTCGAACATCAACGTGGACGAGAAAAAGTGTATGAGAAAATAATAGGTTTAACCTGTCGAAAAAGTTGAGTTCATAATAAGTCAATTAAGTTGTTGATTCTATAAGGGAGTTGGGTATGTGCAATTCTCTATAGATAAATATCTCTAATCTTCCCCTTAATAAATGGTATAAATAATATTTTGTCACTACACTATAACATTAAATCTAGATTATCTTATCTATAACTATAGATATATTGATGTAAAAAAATATGTCAAAACAGAATAAAATCTGATTATTCGAGGGAAAAACCACGACGACGTCTGAACGATTTAAATCTACTAATTGAATCCCTTCTTTTATAAAGCTTGAGGGTCTCTAAATGAAGACTGAATAAGAGAACAAGTGAGAAAGAGAAAGAGTTTCTCTTTCCCTCCTTTGATTTATTTTCTGCTCTTATTTATAGCTTGAAAAGGAGCGGACATAATGGGTACAGTATGTCACGTCTTGCACTTATTCCTGCAAATGATGATTAGCCAGTGGACCTCATGCTGCCTTAAATGTTGAATAACAAAATAGTACGGAGGGTCCAATCTAGTGATGTCTTCTTGAAGAGTTGCTCAACTAGGACTGTTTGAGTAGAGCTGTTCGACTAGAACTGTTCAACTAGAGCGTATACCTTTTATCTTATATCAGAATAAAATAATTTATTTGCTGGTTTGATGTCCTTATTATTTACGTTGTCCGTCAGAATTAGTGTTTGCTTGGCATTAGAGTTGTTAGTGATCTGATTTCGAGCCGAGCTAATACCGATTCGAAATCGAATTAATTACATTTCGATCGACTTGAGCTCGATTGGGTTTGACTTCAAGCCACCTCGAGTCAATTCCAATCGACTTCGAGATGATTTTGAATCAAATCTCAATTTGTTTTGAGCCGATCTCGAGCCGGTAAGCTTGACTCAATCCGGCTCGAGATCGGTTCGGTTTAAAAAATATATATATTATATAACATATATATATTATATATATGTATTATAATATAAAAATATATTTTGATTCAAGCCGATTTCGAGCTGGATCGAACCGAGCCTATTCCGGCTCAAAATTGGCTCAAAATTATTATTGAATCGAACTCTTGGCTCGTTAGTTGGCTCATTTAGATTGACTCAATTTCGATTCAATCTAAAATCGATTCAATTTTTGATCGGTGAAAATAAATTAATTAAAAGGTAAAAGAAAAAGAAAAAGAAAAAGAAAAAAACTTCGGGCTTCGCTTTTAATGGGCCGACACGGAAATGAAGGGCTGACTCATTGGCCCATTATTGACTCGTCTTGGATTTTGGGCCCAAAAGTTGCGCAGTAATGATATTATTATTTTAAAGGGCCTGCCATAGACTTTGATTTACGAATCAGCCGTGGCGGGCCCACTCCTAAGTCAGACCCTGTCTTTTTTCGAAATTCCAACCCTGATCAAACTTGAGAATTTTTTAAAATGCTAATAATTAATTATTTATATTAAAAGTATTAAATTATTTCGTATAAATTTTAAGATATAATGTACCCATCCCCCCTAGCTTTAATGAAAAATATCTAATAGAAAAATTTGCAGTAACTTTTATTATAATTATTTAATTATTTATATGTTAAAAGAAACAGGTGAGAACTTATCACCTTTGTACATTGAAAAAAAAAACAAATAGGTGAACGGATAAAAATTAAAAAACTTACAAATATTAGAAAATAAAAATAATATATATATATATAGGTCGATTTTAGGGACGTGGTGTCGTATGTCCCCTTTACGGCCTCACAACAAAATCTGATTTAATGGATGAAATTTAAAAATTTTAAAAAATAAAAATTTAGTTTGCAATTGCCAGTCAACATTAAGGCCCCATTTATTTCAAATCCTTCTTGAATGTAGCACAAATTTTAATTATAAAAATTAATTTTATTTTATATTTAACACAAATACGAATATTATAATTAATTTTATTTAACATTTTGTATACTTCTTAATATTTAAATAAATTATTATTATTTTTATTAAATTAATAAAATAAAATATTTTTTTATCTATTGCTCAAAAATCAACTTTAAGGTGTGAGGGCATATGAAAAAAAAAATTTAAGGTCTTTAAGCAATTTTCCCAAAATTACACCTGAAATTATATTATTATAATAAATTAATCAAAAGCAAAAAATTTCTGAAATTATATTATTATAATAAATTAATCGAATTTTAATGTATTTAATGCAAGATGTATTGTATTAATTAAATAAAACTTGGCTCTGATTTTTTTAATAAAATTTTTCAAAGCAGAAATTTGAAACTATAATGTTGTCCAATGATATGAACATTTATGAACTGATTGTTAGGAGAGTCATGCCTTGAGGCATTAAATTTAAAATAACACATAAGTAACGGATATATTCTAATTTCAAAGCTTAAATTAATGAATAAAAATCATATTTTATTGATCAAAATGTCAACTTCTTATCAATTATTTAATATAAGTTAATTCACATATGCATCATTAATTGAGAGTTGGATTAATTTAATTATTCTATTCTTGAAGTGGAATATCAAAAATTTACTTATATTAAAAAAAAATACTTTTTCTACCTAAGTCATAACATTGTTCTATTCACTGAGATATTTATATTCACTTTTGAATTCATAATGACTTTGAAGAAAAAATTTATTTTTTTTCATTTTTTATAGGTAAAATATATATATCTTTAAATTAAAATATTTTAAAAATTTGCTATTATTTTTAATTGTTTCTTTGATAAATAGTTTGTTAATTTACATCATGAAAATTATACTACTTTGGACAATTATGCATTTTAAAATTAAAAATAGATGCTTTGTATTTTAGAAATTAGATTTGATATTTCTACCCTTCCTGCCAAATTTATTTATTTTTGGAGAATAATGTTTTATTCTTTTGAGTAAAAAGTTTAAAATTTTGTAGGCCCTTGAAAGCCCGGTCCGGCCCAATGGGCCTAGGGTTTTTTATGCAAATCTAAGAAGAATATGGGACTTAACTGAAAAATGTACGAGAAGTGGGTAGGGGTACGTGCATAAATACGGCATTTATGAGGGTAGTAAATGAGAGATGTGGCCTCGACATCATGATAACAGGCATAATAGGATATGTCCCCGAGGTCCATTGCATGCTTCTTTCTTTTTTTTTCTCTTTTTTTTTCTCTTTTTTTTTTCTTTTTTTTTTTTTCATTTGGACTGATGCATATAGAATTGGAATAAAGTTATTTTTTTTAATAGCAGAATTTTTTTTTATTACATTTTTTTGAATAGTTGAATTCGTATAAAGTTAGACTCTGTTTGATGGGAGAAAAAAAAATTAAAAAACTTTTGTAAATTTTTTTAAAAATATATATATATATATATATGATGTGAAAAAATTACGTTAAATTTGAAATAAAATAATTATTTAATATTAAAATTTATGTAAGATGAGATATAAAATAATTTTATTTTTTTTTAAATAAATTTAAGATTTTGGTCGTAACTAAAATAAATTATTTTTTTAGCCAGTTGCCAAGCAGAGTCTTGACCTCGTTTGGTTGGAGTAAATTTTTTTATTAACACAAATTTCAAGTATAAAAATTAACTTTATTTCACATTTAATGTAAATAAGAATATTAAAATTTAAAGTATTTCATATTTTATATAATTTTTAATATTAAAATAAATTTCTCTTTCATTAAACTTAAAAAATAAAATATTTTTTTTCTCTTGTCCACAAAAAAACTAGAATAAGATGAGGCCAGAGTTGTTTTTTTAAATTTAAGCACAAATGAAACTTATTATTGGCGTATAATACTTCAATTTTTGTATTTATATAATGACATAATAAATAAATTATTAATGAAAGTTTGTGTACCATAGTAATAGAGTGCTGTGGATCTGAAATATAGAAAATTGTATCATAACATATAATTTGTGAAAAAAATGGTGGAGAGAAAACAGTAAGATAATATAAAAATGTTATATTTACATGAAAAATTCATGGAAAAAAAAAGAAGTAAGAGAATGATTTTAATAATGTGAAATTTTTTAAAAATTGAAGTTCATAGAAAGAACATAAGCTTGCGAAAATATTCTGATAGAAAAGTCTGCAAAAAAAAACTAAGGCCCTATTTGGCAATGAACTAAAAATCATGGCTAAAATTACCCATGGCCAAAATCTTAAATTTATTTTAAAAAAACTTAAAAAATTATTTTATATCTCATCTCACACAAATTCCAACATTAAACAATCACTTTATTTCACATCTAACACAATTCTCAATAAATTAATCAATTTTATTTCACATCATACATAATTTTTAATATAATCAACTTACTTTATTTCATATCATACACATTTTTCAAAAATCACTAAAAATTTCAATCAAATCTTTTTTTTTTTCTTATTACCAAACAGAGCCTAAAAGTCTGTGGCTTCCTTCTCGTTAAGTATATTTGCAGTGTAGTACTACAGAGGGGAATATTTAGATCTTAATACGAGTAATAAAAGGAGAGTAAATATAAGAGTCGGCACTTATTATTGCAAAATATTAGATTTATTCGTAAAGATCATTTGCTTGAACATAACTATCATAATGTATTGTAAGTAAGGCTGTTAATTTGGATCGAAGATCGAAAATCGATCAAAAATCGAATCGATTTTGGATCGAATCGAAATCGAGTCGATTTAAACGAGCCGACTAACGAGCCAAAATTATGGCTCATTGTTTTTCTCGAGCCGATTTCGAGCCAGGGTAGGATCGGCTCGATTTGGCTCGAGATCGGCTCCATTTAAATACATATATATAATATTAATTATAAAATATTGTTAGATATTATGATGTATAATCTATCCATGCAATTAGAGAGATTCGATCAGACGATCATGAATTTATTTATCATTATTTATTTAACTAGACATTTAATGAACAAATTTATTGCACATAATTATATGATAATTTTTATAGTATTATTTTAGGATGTGGTTAAATTGTTTTATGATATTTTTATTTTTATGTTTGTAAAAAATAGCATATATATATATATATATAATTTTTACATATATTTTAATTTTAAAAAATTAAATTTTTGTATTTTTAATTAATAATTATAAGTATTTCGAGCCAGCTCAAAGTGTGATCGAGCTGGCTCGAAGTCGAGCCCATTCGAGCCGAGCCGGCTCGAAATCGAAACTATTCGACTAACGAGTCGATTTCGAGCCGTAAAGATTTCGAGCGAGCCGATCTCGAGCCGAGCATGGCTCGGCTCGATAACAGCCTTAATTGTAAGTATACTAATTCAAGGTTGATTTTCTAACACGACAATCTCTTCTCTAAATAAGAATTTACTATATGGGGTATGTTTCCATTCAATGTGGTATTTATCGAGTTTATTATCAATTAAGAACTCACCTCTTAGGCCATGATGTGAGTTAATAGTTTTTTTCACTAGTCGAATCATAGTTGGAAACTGTAAGAACTCACACGAGAAAATTAATTCTTGATCTCGAAAGAACCATTTACATTGGTACCCGACAGTTAAGATCAAGAATAAAAAGAGATCAAATATATAAGTAATTAGTGGCTCCACCGCAATACCTAGCTTCTTAATCTAATTGAGTCCTCGAGTTGCGTCATAAATGAATTGAGTCGATAGGTTGGAACATTGGACCTTGAAATAGGAACCTTGACGGAGGTGAGATTCAACGTCAAGGGGAATAAGGTCAAAGTCATAACAGAAAATTTCAATATTATCTTAATTTTATATCATATTATTTAGAAAAAAAATATTCTTTATTTTGATAATATGTATATATGAATAAACTTATAGAGAAATATAAAATTATCATAAAAAAATAATATTTATATAACATATAATGTAACATCAAGATTTAGAATATTTTGAGCCAAACTCCTCCTTAGTTGCTTTAGAACATATACACTTTAGCTACATTTTTCCTACAATTATCTAACTTCATTTTTTTAGGTTACTACAATTGAATTATGGAGACCTTTAATGGTATAATTTTGTTTGCAAAATAGAGATTTAATAGAAGAATAAAAAAAAAACATAAATATGCATGGCCACAATGATAAATGGTTCAAATATTGCGACTTGAATTCACTTTTTCGAGATAATTCATCGACATGACACGAACGTACATACGTACTCAATTAATATACATATTAAAACTTCATTAATGTTACGCAGACTGATTAATACCAGATCAAACTCTCCATCTTGGAACTCTACGACAATTGATTAATAATCAACAATAACAAATGATATATCTAACCGATTCGAATCTAATCTGCTCGGTTGGAATTTGCCAAAAAAATTTGACGAAGTTGAAGCGTACGTTGTGGGCTCGATATCAGAAAGGAACAGGTGCGAGATGACACGAAGAAACATGCTAAAATTACTTATTTAAGCATTAAGAAGAGCCAGCCAGATGAAGCCAACAATAATGCACCATTAATCATGCACTAATTATGCTGAAAAATTATCTATTACCATTGCACAAGCCAAATAATGCCATAGAAAGGGTTAGAAATTAGGTTTAGTGCTCATATATATCATCAATGAAAAAGCTGTTCTCTCTGTATATACTGATTTTATTCTAGGGTTCATTTTTTTTTTCAAATATTTATATATATATATAATAAATATTAGGGTAAATTGGGCAGGGGCCCTTGAGGTTAGAATAGCACTGCAAATAGGTTCCACGTTTTGAAAATCCTAGATTTGGGTCTCCGAGTTTGTGTTTGCGTTGTCGTTTGGTCTCTTAGTTTAAATATCGCTTTTTTGGATGGTCCAATTAGACAGTAGCTGTTAAATTTGACTGTTAGTCATATTTATATGGACCAAAATGCCCTTATAACTCATATTTAATGATTTCTCTAAATTTTTTATCAATGTCACATGCAAGACTTCATTCCAAGTTCTTAATTTATCAAAGGAAAATAATATTTTTAATATTTTGTTAATTTAAATATATTTTAGTATATATTCTGTTTTGCTTCTTTTTTTTAGGATGAGTTTTTAAAGTGTTGGCTTCTCAAATAAAGGTAGTATATAAAAAAAATGGACAATAGAGAAGATCAGCGAAGAACTTCAAAATGATCTCTAGGATCGATGAAAGAAAAGTCTCGAAACCCTTTAAAATAACGTGAAGAATGAGTAAAAAAATTTGAGAGTAAAATAGTAAAAAGCCAGCAAGTTTCAAACATCTTCTCACTTGGGACCAAACGAAAGCACAACACAAACTATGGGACCCAGATTGAGGCTTTTAAAAATATGGGACCTATTTACAATACTATTTTAACTTTAGGGGCTCCTATGCAATTTATCCTAAATATTATTGTGTGGTGCTGTTCGATCGTAGTACAGTGGAGAATATGAGCTCGTGAAAGTATCAAAGAGTTTTAAATTTGAACCACATTATCTTCATAATTTTTAAGCTAGTTAAGGAGGCGTTTGGTTCAATATTATCTTGATGTTATGTTATATTATTTAAAGAAAATAATTATTTAGTTTAATGAAATCTATAAATAATCTTATATAAGATTATAAAATTATTAGTTAAAAGATGACATGTAGATATCATGACATTTAGATTACATAACATAACACTAAGATAACAACGAATCAAACGTCCCCTAAGAGAAATTATGATATTCATGATATAAATAAAAATATTATTGTTGACTTAGGCTTTAATTAATAACGAGATCAACTGTTAATAGAGCAGGGCATAAAAAGAAAGGAAAAAAAAAAAATTTACGACAACGTTTACTTCGCCTTCTAATATCCATTGGAAATACAATTAAAAGAGCTTCAGAGTTAGAGCAAGGAGTGATCGAGAGGTTCGTATTTATTATTTTGGAAGTACGCCAATTTATAAAAGCGAACACTAATCCACTTGACGAGTACTGCAATGAATCCTTGATAATTCGGTTCTATGCACAATGGGGTTAGTCAAATAATATATAGGATTTCGAAGAGATCTTATGGGGGACATAATTTCAAAGATGGTACCCGAAGAACTAGTTTTTGAATTTCTTATTTATCTTTTCCTATTGTTCGATGCATATAAAACATTGTCTATTAAAACATTGACAATTTCTTAATATAATTTTCCTTCTTAAGCAAGGAATTAGTTATTAATAGAGGAATTTATTAAAGCTGATCGATCTAGTTTTAGTTCATTGTCTATTTTTAATCTTTTTTTTTTTTATCTTTTTCACTTTTTTGAAAAGTATTTATTATTTTTTCTTCGTATTTTAATCTATTTGATTCTAGATCATATAATTCTTTTTTATTTCTTCTACATTTTAGATTGGACATTTGTGTAATTAATTTTTGGATCATAATTATTTATCATATTTTGATCTTTTCATGTGAAACCTCTCTATATAGAAATTATATGTGATGGAATATTTCCAAATAAATGCTAAATTCGTTAAATCTTGTGATTGATTTGAATTGATGCATAATTATTCTAATTGATCTAAGTATTATTCAAAATGCTTAATTTATGTCTTCATTATGTGATATATATATATATATATATATATATATATATATATATCTTTGGATGATTACAAATATTCATATATTGATACAAAAATACAATTATGTATATTATATTTTATTTATCAAAAATTATAAATTTTACATAATTTTTAAATAAAATTTCAGTGTACTTTAAATCTCGAGTCCCAAAGCTGTAACCTAAAATTTAAAACATTGAATCCAATATCCTAAGCTATTTTAATATTTAAAAATAAATAATAAACTCTAAATTCGAAAATATATACCTAAAATATTAAAGTTTTAATTTTTATGAATTAGTTATATATCTCTACTTACAACTCAACCTATTAAGAGAAAAAAATTTATTATAAACTTATAAATTATGCACAATTGAATATGATTTATAAAAATGCATCATTTTTTTGAAAATAATATGTAAAATATGTAATTTTGTTAAATTTTAATATGCTATATGAAATTATTTTATTAAAACATTATAATTTCAGGGACTAGTTCACATAAATATAATTATCTTGCATATTTAGGTTCGTGTCCATCATGCCTATTTGTCGTTCGGAGCTCCTAATTTGACAATATGAAATTCAACGGCACTAAAAATGCATGCTTAGCTGAGAAATTAAATACGACATCGTGCTAATTGCATTTGTATAGAAGAATTTGAGAAATATTTTTGCGGAGTCTCGTATTTCTAACACGTTTTTTTTTTAATATTTTTTTCGGTCTTCCTCTTCGGATTAACTCTTTGAAAAAAAAAATCTTTGAAAAAAAACTCTTTGAAAAAAATCACCATTTTTTTTTTTGATAGGGAAAAAATCACATCTTTGAGCCGCAACAGGGAAGCCTTTAACTGCCCTGTTTTCACGCCGGGCCGAACTTTTGGGCCGAGCGCAAAAGGGTCAAACGGAAAACGCCGACGGAGAAGGTAGTGTAGAGATAGAGAGAGATGCCAACGTTTCCCACCGTCGCGATTATTGGGGGACGCGTAAGCCATCTCAACCACTCCATGGAGAAGCGGGCGGCCGGCCGGCCGGCAAGCGCTTTCGGCTTCTAGGGTTTCGATTGATCTTTGTGGGGAGATCGTGGCCGTCCGTTGTCCATTGGACGGCCCTGCCTTGGGCTTGGACGCCCGGGTATGGCGGCAATTATTATGTATAAATGAGGAGGAAGACCTGAGATTATTATCTCTTGCAATTGAGGAAGAGAGAGAGAGAGAGAGAGAGAGAGAGAGAGAGAGAGCATCACGTGCATGGAGATGGGTTCGTGGTCATTTCGAAGAGAGAGAGAAGAGAGAGAAAGTGGGTAGGGGACCGGGTGGGCAGCTGTGTGTTGTCTTTTACTTCGTCTCTTTCTCTCTCTCTCTCTCTCTCTCTCTCTCTCTCTTCCTTCTTTAATATCCCTGCACAAGGCTTCTTCGGTTGACCCTCGGTATTTACTCTTCTCTCTCTCTCTCTTCATCGCTCTGCTCTGCAACTTGTTTCATTTCTTTTTTACTCGCCTCCTCCAACCCCTGTTCTCCTGTTGCCTCTCCATCTCTTTTCTCTCTCTTCATCTGTTCATTGCGTTGGCAGGGCAATCATTCAAGCATCATCACCTCCCCTCACTTCTTTATCTCAACCCAACCCTTAGCGGCCCTCTCCCCCCTGAAAGAAGCCGGAACTCAAGGGCGATAGAGAGAGAGACAGAAAGAAGGGGAAAACAGAGAATCTGAAAGGAGGAAGCTTTCTCTTTGAGGGGAATGTTGTCTGGCTCGAGGGCTCTGTTCCCTCTCTACCTCCTCTGCAAAAACAGAGAGGATCGGAGGAGATGATCTCGGACCAGGCTTCATTCCCCCCAATCACAGCTTCCATCACCTCCATGGCAAACCACATCGCCGGCTGGTGAGTTCTTCTCCCTTTCCTTCTCCTTCCGGTCTCCGATATGGTTTTTTTGTTCTTTTTCTTGAATAGAGAGAAAAGGGGATGGGTGGAAGATTGGTGCAATGATGAAGAGAATTTGACTTTGGCTGAATCTCTCTCTCTCCTCTGTAAAAAAGGTGATTATGATTGCCTTTCGAAAAGTCTCTCTCCTTTTATCTTTTTCCTTCTGGGCTTCCGTTTTCCTTTTCCTCTTTCTTTCTCTTTCTAGCCATGCTCGTGCTCTTAATTCCATGGCTTCATGGCTTCCTTGATTTCTTCCACGGATCTAGCTACGCTATCTTCTTGGCTTCTCACCTTTCTCTCTATATTCATTTTCTACGCTATTTTTCCTCAAAATTAAATTTTTTCTTAATTAACTATTTTCCATATATAGTTGCACCTGTGGGTTTTTAAGGTGGTGCATGTTTTCCGTGATTTCTTCCATGGATCTACCATTTCTCACCTTTTTCCCTCCCTCCCTCTCTTCATTTTCTAGTTTGTTTTCTTCTCAAAACTAGATTTTTTATCTTTTCAATAAATTTTTTCCATAGTTGCACCCATGGGTATTTCAAGGTAAAGGCTTACATCTCCCTTTTTTATTTCAAAGGCAACATCCATTCCATCTGTTTGCCATTGAAGGGCTTTGCTTCCTTGCTTGGATCTTCTTTCCCGTTACCTTTGCAGGCTAATTGATTTAATTTATTTTGTGAGATGACTATAGCAGTTGATGCCATCTGATTAAAATATGTTGTTTCTTTTTCCATGTTCTACAATTTCCTCCTTGGCTTTCTCTTTCTGTCTCTTCTTATTCTATTTCTCGCATCATAGATCAGGTTCATTAGCTTGTTACAGAAAGACAGGGAAAGAGTCTCATTTCTCAGCCACTCGATTTATTCCTTAAAAATCATATTTTTTCCGTTGCATTTGTTAAAAACAAACCATTTTTGATGGCTGTATTTGTTAAAAAAACCATTTTTGATTAAGAACAGTTATTTCTTCATCTTCCATTGCATGAAGACCGCTTCTTTCTTTCGCTTCAGGGCCTCAGGCTTAACCTAGATCTCACTCTCTATCTCAATCCTCTCAAGGAGTGCTGTTTTCAGTTGGAGAAACCTATTGGCCCTCTCTGCTTCGCAGATTTCCTATCTTGGCCCATCTTCGTTCTCTCTGTAGAAAGGGAGTTGGAGTTTTGTTTTGGAGAAGAGATAGAGATATAGAGAGAGAGAGAGAGAGAGAGAAAGCTCTATCTTTATGAAAGGAGGCAGTGTTGTGTGTATTGGAGCGGAGATGGACTGAGAGAACGATCATAGAGTGAGAACACGTGTGCCGATGCATTCGTTGCGCGCGGGATCGAGCAGCTATGGAGGACCCTTGGAAGGAGAGAGAGAGAGAGAGAGAGAGAGAGAGAGAGAGAGAGGATGTCACTTTCAGATTTCCAATGCTGAAGTCATTAGGGTTTGCTCAAAATTTGCAGTTTTATTTAAAAAAATCCAATTTTGATATGTGAGAATTGAAAAAGGGATGCCATCCTTGGGTAGATGGCAGCTCTTTTTAAATCCCATGGATTTTTTTTTTAAGTGTCAGTTTGTAATATTATTGAGTCCAAATTCAATTTACCTATTTGTTTTTTTGTAAAAATTAATAATATATATATATATATATATATATATATATATATATTAATGTAATGGCTCCAATTTGAATTTTGTGTCTATCATAAATTAATCTTTCAATGCAATTTTCCAATAATTTTTGATCAATTTCAGTAATAATGGATCCGAAAAACTTCAAATTTTTTGAACTGAATCTTAGTCGAAAGTACCTAAACTCATCACTCTTTAAAAAATAATATTCATCGATTGTTGAAATTATAAATTATTCATTAAATTTTTAAATAATCTATAGAAAAAATGAAAATTATAATTGTCGAAACAACTAAAAGGAACATGTTTTTCTTGCGACCTAAACCAAGTTTTATAATCCAGTCTCAACGTTTGCCGTGATTCATCGTTTTCGGATTCACATTTATTAATGTCAATTTTTTATGCAAATATATGAATGTATGTATCTATTGAGGTTAAACTTTGATCAAACACTCATTAAATTCTTATAGATATCTCATGAGCATTAAGCTAAACTTATTTTGAGATACTCGGCTCAAGAGAAAAAAAAAAACACTAGACAGTTACTTGTCAAATTTCGCTATTGAGAATGTGTAACAAGGCTCGTTTTATTAAAAAAAATACTACGTAAACTCAATAATTAGCCCATTATAGTTTAACGTTTTAATATATTAGATCTAAGACTCTTTTTATAAACTAAGAACCAATGCAACACGATCCACCAATGGAATCCTTATACGTTATTTAATGTGTAGACGAGTTAGTCCAACTTTATTGTAAATACTTAATTGAATTGCTTAAGAGTAAGTATGGGCCACACATTTGAAATAGATAAGATGTAGAGTAGTACATGGAAATTCCAAAAAATACCCCACCAAATTCTAAAATTATGTCATGTCAAAGTTGTACTAATACTTCACGTTATTGTACTTCAAAAATAAGTCACCCATAGTAGCTCGTTATTTTCATAGCGGTTTGTTTACTCGAGTTAATAACCTACGTTAAAATATACTTTGTTGGTTATATCATATATAAATTTCAACAATAAATTAATAGAGTTTCAATTTCTACACGAAATTTTAGTAATTAATGTTATTTCATATCTCATAAATTTTTAAATAAAAGATTAATTTTATTTCACATCCAATATATTTTCTAATATATAATTAATTTTATTTTAATTCTTTCATAAAAAAAATCCAGATAAAAACACCGTACCAAAAATTACTTTAATCTCTTTCGAAAAAAGTTATCTTTGGTATCAATTAAAAATAATTTTACAAACTAACGACGATGTAAGTAATTAAATCTCCTTAGACATCTTACCATCATGTCTTTAGATGCCTTCGAGAACCCTAATTTCTAATGTTCTTTGGATTTCTATGTAAATTTCTTGCTTCATTTATTTCCCACTTACTTTTATTTTTGTGAAGTGTTACTATCTAGTACAATATATGCATTTTACGGCACATTTATAACAACGGTTAAAAAGAGAAACTGCTGCAAAATCTTTCCGACAAAACATTATATGACGGTTGCCAATGTGAACCACAGTGGATACTTTTAGACGACGGTTCTCTTAAGTAACCGCCGTCTAATTTTTGACATTTTCTCTGATTATGTAGCATTATTTTCTTTTTTCTATATCTACAGCATATCAATCTACATTTATATATAGTTATACATATATATATATATATATATTCACTTTATGTACTATATATAATTTGTAATTGCACAAAAATTACTTTTAATTTTGTTGTTTTTAGATTTAGCTTGTAGTGAAATTAATTTAACTGGTATTCAAATTGATATGAGTGTTTATAAATATAAGTTTAGCTATTTATATATCATATAATATATACAATAACAATAACAATAATTAATTTTTTATCCCACTAAGCGAGGTCGGTTATTTCATATCATGTTTGTTCGATAAGTTTTATATTGACTGTCGAATGCTTAATGCATCCCCTCGTTTCTCATCCGAAACTCGGATGCGGTAATGGTGCATATATCAATAAATATCTGTAAAATGAAAACTAATTTGAATATATATACATATATGTAAATAGCTTATTTGATTTAAAATTAGAAACCTATAACTTGAATCACTCGCAAGTAAATCTATCAGTTATAATTTAAAATTACCAAATTGAACTAGCAATGAAAATTTTAAATTTTGAGTTGATCTCAAACAATTAATATGTGTTCAAAATTTTACTGTAACTTTTTCTAACGTTATGTGGATCATGGATCGTATATCTATGCATATATATATATATATATATATATATATACTATGTCTTATATGTATAAATAAAATATATTGAATTTTGTGTTAATATAAATTTATATTTTATAATGCATAACTTAAAAATAAAAATAAATGTGCTCATTAATGACATTCTAGCAAAAACTAAAGCCTACAACATGTCATGTAGCCTGACATAACTGTCCCACGAAGGATTGTATTTAATTTAACTAATTAGTTAATTTGAAATATATAGCCTCAGGGTCAGTACCCATTTATATTTATTGCACTTATTGGATATATTATCTCTTATTAATATCATTTAATACTAATTAAATTACAGAAATACTCACAGATATTTTCATTTATTCAATTAACATATATATATATATTATTATGAATAAATTGGGAGTACTACTGGGCCTGTGTGAAATTACCACTGTTATATATGTTAGAGCCTTCTCTAACATTCTTAGTCAAATAGCCTTTCTCGAACAGTACTCCTCGAAGAGCCCTAGTCGAATAGCTCTTTAAGTAGATATCACCAGATCGTACTATCTATACTACTATGTTAACTCGGCATCTAAGGCGGTATGGGGGTCCACTGCTTGATCGTCCTTTGCAGGAATAGGTGTCAGATGTAATAGACAATGCCTATTATGTCCCCTCCCCTCCAAGCTATAAATAAAGGGGGGGGGGGGGGGGGGGGGAGGAGAAGCTCTGGGATTCTTTCTCTGGAGAGGACACTCTCTCTTTCCGTCTTGTACTTATTCTCCTGTTCGGTCTTCATTTGGTTTGAGGTGAGATTTTTGTCCAACACAAATTTCAACTATAAGAATCAACTTTATTTCACATCCAATACAAATATGAATATTAGAATTGAAAGTATTTCACATTTTACACACTTTCTAATAGTAAAATAAATGTCTCTCTCATTAAACTTAAAAAATAAAATAGTTTTTTTTCCATGTCCAAAAAAAAGCTCGAACCAAACGAGGCAGACCCCCAAGCTTTGTAAGAGAGGGGATTCGATTAGTAGATTTAAATCGCTTAGACGACGTCGTAATTTTTCCCCCAGATACTCGGATTTTCACGTAAAAATTATCTTATTTCATTCTATTTTGGCATATTTTTTCATCAACAATATATTAATATTGCATCAAAAAGAACTGATTTTTCTGTATATTTTCATATGTTTCAGTTCTTCTGCAATTCAATTCAAAAAAATAAAAATTTTAAAATTTTCAAAAAGAATAATAAAAATAAACAAATATCTAAATTAAGTTCTAATTAATTAAGGTCCATGTGTATTTAATTTAGGTTCAATCATAATTAAGGCATAGGAAATTAATGGAATTAACTTTGATCAGTTTGTGGAGTGTGAACAAGAGAGAATAGGATATATAGGTCATTTTGACTAAACTTTTCGTAAATTCCGGCACCCTTTGACTTGAAAACACTAATGCTATAGAGTATAAACAAGTGTAATAATTAAGTCAAATATTGTTCAATAAAATGAGCAAGCTCTGTATTCAAAGGTTTTAAAACTCAGTCGAAACTATCGAGTTTCATTATTTAGAATCGACTTTAATAAAAATCGATCCAAAAAAATTATCAAGTTTCAGTTTAAGATGAAATTCAGTAGTTCTGACAATATCGATTGAGTTTTGATCGAAATTACTGAAACTCAGTTAAAACTGTCGAAACTAATCTTTCTCCAAAAAATAATATTAAGTGATTATTATCAATAAATTTATTTTCGAATTCATAAAATTTAAATAATTAATAGAAAATTCGAAACCATTAAAACTCCTGAAACAGATACTTCATCTTGTTATCGAAATCGAGTTTTAAAACGTTGTTATATTCATCAATTCAATTTCATTTCGTAATATACAGTTTGATGAAATAGATTTTATTTTTCTATTTTGAAGCTCATAGTATTTTAACACACTAATTAACTTTTGAAATCTTGCAATTTAATCCATGAGGGTCAAGAATTATTAGTAATTTAATTCTTAGTAGATATATATATATATATATATATACATAAATTTTTTTAAAAAATTACAAAATAATAAACATGAGCACACGTGTAAATTCAACTTAATTATATTATGAGTACCTCTACCGTTAATCTCAAATTTGATCCACATTATTATCATAATTTTTAAATAAGATGAAAAAATTACGATGTGAATTCAAAAAAATATTTAAAAAAAAGGAAAAGAAAATTACATGCAAAGCACTTAAATCTAATGTTTTACATAATAGTCATATCAAAAAACTTTAATTTATTTTTAAAAAGATAAAAATTATTTTTTATCTCATTATACACAAATTTTAACATTAAATAATCACTTTATTTAATATTTAATATAATTCTCAATAAATCATTCAATTTTATTTCACATTCAATATAATTTTTAATATAACTTAATTTATTTTACATCATCACATTTTTCAAAAAAATAAAAAATTTAATTAAATTATCATTTTCATCCACCAACTAAATAGAATATTAGAGTTAAGTTAACTTTAGATTAGGGGCGTCAATTTTATGCCAAAATCTAAACTCACTTGCATTTTGTTTGATTCAAAATCTAATGAATTTCTTTCATCTCAGAGTTAGTTTGCTCGAAATAAAGTCGATTAGACTCATAATCGACTCAATATGTATATTAACATATATACATATTTAATTTTTTCAGGTATAATTAAGATATTTTTATGTATAAATAAGATATAATATTAATTATACATAAAAGAAATAATATTAAAAATATATTCATAAAAATTAAAAGTAAATTTATATTATTATTTTTAATATATTTAATATAAATAATAGATATTTTTATAATAAAAAATATCTCATAATTAGGCTTAATTCAACTCAAAAATTAACTCAAAATAAAATTTTTTTAGTAGGCATAAATTAAACTCGATTAAAAATCACAAATTTTAATTTCAAATTGAGCCCAACAACACGAAATCAACTAGAAGCTACCTAATGCTAGCCCTACAATAAGTAAAAGCTTATAATTAGGTCTAATTCAACTCAAAAATTAATTCGAAATTAAAAAAAAATTAGTAAACTTAAATAGAACTCGGTTTAAAATAAAAAAAATTTAATTTCGAGTTGAGTCTGATCGCTAAAAATCTACTCGAAGCTACCTCACCTTGAATCAATGCTAGCCCTACAACATGTAAAAGAATGACATTGGGAATAGGAGAGAGAGAGAGAGAGAGCTGAAATGGGAGAGAGAGACAGAGAGGGAGAGAGAGAGAGGGAGAGAGAGAGAGAGAGGAGCATGGGAAATGATGGAAAGGATAGGGAGTTAGCTTGTGGTTGTGGGTTTTCCTTCCTTTCGCATCAAAGGGGTTGTTCCCATAGATCTGTCCGCCAAGCTTTTGTGTGCTTCTTCTCTTCTTGAAGAGGAGAGAGAGGGAGAAGGAGAAGGAGAGGGAGAAAGAATGGAAGACTGTGGAAAGCTCTTGGCCTGGCCCAAATGAGGGAATTGGGTTTAAACGCTGCTCTTCTTCTTCTGCTTCTGCTTCTTTGTATCTTTTAATATCTTCCTTCATTAAAAATTTTATTCCCACTACATATTTTCTTTCATTCTTGGTGATCATTTTTATCTTTTTAATCGGCTCCAGTACTCGTTTTAATTCTCTCATGTTCTTGATCGCAAGGCTCACTGTCATGCATGAGCACACGTACTAATACGAGATTAAGCAGCAAGCTAGCAGCAGATCAATTAGTTAAGTCAAAATGATCTTAAAATCACCTTCAATAAAATAATGAGAATGGCATAAAAAGCTAAAATAATATATTAATAATCATAAAATATAATATTTAAGGGAAAATTACGTTCAGATTCTTGAGTTTAACGCTTAATATCAAGCATATTAATATTTTTTAAATTGTAATATCGGGTCCTGAGTTTTAATAAATTATCAATTTGGTCATTCTTTTTATTATTATTATTATTATTATTATTATTAATAATTTTTAAAATTATTATTTTACCCTGCCCCTCTCTCTTCTCGCGATTCTGCGCACTGCGGCCTTTCTCTCTCCTCCCCGATCCGGCGCACGCGCGCGAGTCGCACGGCGGCCGGAGTCCGGCGGCCGCGCACGACATGTCCACGAGGAGAGAGAGAGGGGCAGGGGATAAAATGATAATTTTAAAAATATTAATAATAAAAAAATAGAAAAATGATCATTTATTAAAACTCAGGACTTCGATGTTATAATTTAAAAAATGTGGACGTGTGTGATATTAAGCGTTAAACTAAAGGACCTGGATTTAATTTGCCCAATATTTAATTATACTACAAAGAGTTTTGTTATACTAATTTGTAAAATATAAAAAGGAAATTTACACATACGACACATAAAACTAATGTGTTTACTCATTAAACACTCAAAATATAAATATTACTCTAAGGCCTCGTTTGGTTCGAGATAATTTTTTTACCCAACACAAATTTTAACTATAAAAATCAACTTTATTTCACATCCAG
Source organism: Apostasia shenzhenica (assembly GCA_002786265.1). Lineage (NCBI taxonomy): Eukaryota > Viridiplantae > Streptophyta > Magnoliopsida > Asparagales > Orchidaceae > Apostasia > Apostasia shenzhenica. The sequence continues at coordinate 1,778,366 of KZ451935.1, read as the reverse complement.
CATAAATACGAATATTAAAATTCAAAGTATTTCACATTTTACAAACTTTCTAACATTAAAATAATTTTTTTCACAAAAAAATAAAATATTTTTTCTCCAGTCTAAAAAAAAAACTCAAACCAAACGAGGCTTAAAGGCATTACACATTAATATGTCTCACTCCATACTATTTGTCGCCTACTTTTTGACTCATTCTAATTATTGTCATATTAATTGTCAATCATGATTTGTTCTCATGAATATTGAAAATTATTTAGTAATAAAAAAACATTAATAACATCACTTTAGTAATTTGATACATAATATTAATACGTAATATTATTAATAATTTTTAAATTATTAAATAATATTCAATGTCTAATATTTATTTCTAATAAATTTATATAAAAAATTATGGCTAGGTTTGACTGTGGGTGATAAGTGAATACCACAATGTGGAGCGAGTAATTTTAATGTATTTAGAGTGTTTTGGAGTAATATTTATATTTGAGTGTTTAATGAGTAAATATAATTGCTTTATATATTATGAATGAAATTCTCCCAATATAAAATGTTAAAAAGAAATATAATTAAAAGTATCTCTAAATTATGTAATCGCTCTCACATATCTCTTATACAATCTCTAGTGTACTAAAAAAATAAATAGAATGTGAGTACTTATGAATTCAACTTTTACGACATTCACATAAAATTAAGGGGTCGTTTGGTACAATGTTATCTTGATGTTATGTTATGTTATCTAGAGAAAACAACTGTTTGATTTAATGACATCTACAAAAAAAATTCTATTAAATTATAAAATTATTAAATAAAAGATGATATCTAGATGTCATGACATCTAAATTACATAACATGACACCAAGATAACATCGAACCAAACGCCCCCTAAGTAAAATTATAATATGCAATTTGATATAGAAAGTAAAGCAAGTCCATGCTCATATCATAACTTCTATATCTCATGCATAACAAGAACATCATAACACAGTAGCATGAGCCTGAATCCGACCCGACTCGAATAGCCTTAACTTGAACCCAACTCATTTATTAAATGAGTTAAAATTCATGACACGAACCCGACGCTATTAATAAATGGGTCAGGTTGGCTGGTCGACCCGACCTGTTTATAGAGTATTTTTTGATAATGCCCAACCCGAACCTTGCCCGACCCCATTATGCTCATCCGGAACCCGACCCATTTAATAAATAGGTCAAAATTCATGGCCCATACTCGAAATTTACTGATCGGATTCAAGTCGAGTTCACAAGTCGGGTCATATATTGCCACCCGTAGCATAACTTCTTAAACATAATATTTATTGACCACAATAACTCATCGTATCTCTTATTCTTCAATTTCATATTTCTCAATCGTAATACTTTTTTTTATATTATGATGTGAAACTATCATTCGATTTTATACCCATTTGTCTAGAAGCCTATTAGAGATTTCTACTTCTCTATCATCTTAGAAGTCTATTAGTAGCTGCTCCTTACACCAGTAATTAATTTTTCTTGAAATATTACCTGTCAAATACTTTCGCTCTCATTAAGCTAAGTCACTACAAGTCACTTTTGACTCTCATTGATTTTTGATATACAAGCATATTTGCACTGCATCATATCACAGAATATCAATTCATTGTTACGCTATTAGTTATACCATTATCAGTAATGAATATTACCCGTTAATTTAACATATTATCCATTAATTCATTATATCAATAAACAAATAATAGGATAAACCAGTTTAAATGAAAAATAACAATAAATCAACAATAAAATAAAAATAGATCGATATATAGTGGAATAATAACAGATCATCACGAGCAAATAGTAAAATCTAATTTTAGCATTCAATAAATAGATTATAATAGAGTCTGTTTGTTTGTAAGGCTAAATTTAATAAGATTAAAATTAAACTTGAATAGAGATATTTTTTTATTAAAAATTATAAATGATATAAAATAAAGTTAATTCTCATGATAGAATATGTGAGGGACGTGATATAAAATTAATTATTATGTTGAGATATATAAAAGATGCAATATAAGCTAGTTATTATTTTAATAATATGTATAGAATGTGAAATAAAGTTAATTTTTAATATTAAATTTTATGTTTAATATAATATATCTAATTTTATAGTAAAAAAATGGGCCTATAAAGTTAGTTTCCTTACCTTAATTTTGGGTTGACGTAAATTTGCTGTGCAAAAATTAGTTGGTTATAAATTTGCTCAATTTCTTTCTTCCTCACTCTCCTCTCTTTAAAAACTAAAATATTATATATATCACATCAAAATTTTAAAATATATATTTCACATAAATTTAAAAAAAAATTATAAATTAAATTAATGATATATTTTCAAAAAATTTATTTTTTATGTATAGTTCAGAAATTCATAATAGAGACTTTTATCTCACTTAGTTGAATTTATAGTATATTTTATGTATAAATAATCTACTAAATAAATAATATTTGGAGTATTGTATTAAAATTTTAAGTATAGATTTTAGGATTTAATTTTTAGTGTTAAAATAATTTAGAATATAAGATTTAATATTATAAATTATAAATTATAAATTTGGAGTTCAAGATTTGAAGTATAGCGTGATTTTATTCAAAATTAATATAAAATTTATAGTTTTATAAGGTTTAAATATATATAATATTTTATTTCTGGTAATAAAATAAGTAATTTTGCATAATTAAAAAAGTAATTTATGTAAATGCTTTTATATTTTATAATATAAAATAAACAGTTATCCCTAAATTTTCCAACCCAAGGCAAACCAAGGTGTCCTGGTGGTAAAATTATATTTTCATCCCTTAATGTTTCTATTTTTGCATTTAAGTCTTAAGTTAATTTAAACCCTTTTTCAATAAATTTGTATCATTTTCATTTTAAATGGAGTCCTCTTATTCATTTCTCTCCCTAGTTACTCACCTGATTTCATACATGTCTAAAGAGAAGAAAATTAGTTCATCAGTTAGGTCCCTCTCCCTAAATGTTTTTGGCTTGATATATTCTATTAAGTTTTACACATTTAGGCCTCGTTTCGTTCGAGCTTTTTTTTCTAACAAGAAAAATAAAATATTTTTTTTAAAAATTTTATAAAAAAATTGATTTTAATATAATTAAAAAGTATGTAGAATGTGAAATACTTTTAATTTTAATATTCGTATTTGTGTTAGATGTGAAATAAAGTTGATTTTTATAGTTGAAATTGGTGTTGGATAAAAAAAAGTTTTGAAATAAATGAGGCCTAAGCACTGAAAAAACTATTTTAAGGTAGAATATAAAAATAATTAAATAGTGAGGTCATAATAGCTAATAATTAAAATAGCTTAAATATATTTTTAATGTTTAAGTTTATACTTTTTATTTTAAAAAAGTAATTTACAGTTAAATTTAATAAAATCTATCAGAAAAGTCTAATGTACAGAAATATTTCAGTATTATTATTTTTATGAGTTTATGTAAAATAAAAAATTTACCCCAAGAGTCTAATGGAATTACCCAAAATATTATAACATTTCACCTCACACGTTATCTTAATTAGTAAATTACATAAATCTGTTCATATATATGTTGATACAAAAAATGCACGACCACGGAGAGAAATGAAACGACAATTTTTACTTGAAAACTCGAGTGTCCGAGAAAAAACCACGATGCCGTCCAGGCGATTTGAATCCACTAATCGAATCTCCTCTTACAAAGCTTGATCTCTAAATGAAGACCGAATGAGTACAAGAGGGATAGAGAGATGGGCAGCTTAGCCCGAGAGAGAGAGAGAAGAAAGAAGGATCCTTAAAGAGAGCAATCCCCCCTTATTTATAGCTTGGAGAGGAGGGGATATAGTAGATTTAGTTTGCCACATCTGACACCTACTCCTGCAAAAGACGATTAGGGAGTGGGCTCCCATGCTATCTTAAATGCTGAGTTGACACAGTAGTACGGAGGGTACGATCATGTGATATCTCTTTGAGTCGCTGTTTGACAAGGGGCTGCTATTTGACAAGGGGCTGCTGTTGAGCTGCTGTTCGACAAGGGGCTGCTGTTGAGCAACTGTTTGGCAAGAGGTGTTAAAGAATGTTCTAACAATATATATATATATGTATATATGTATGTATGTATGTATGTATGCATGTGTGTACCAAAAATAATATTCTTTTGATAAAGTTTCATACCCAAGAATTATTCTTTAACAAACAAGGTCATTGGGCTTGACTCGAACTATTTTGAGATGTCAAGCTTTGAGCTACAACTTGAACTCGAGTGTCATTTCGAGCAAGTGTTGGCTTACTCGATGTAAATATAAATTGACCCGAAACAAATTATTTAATAAATATAATTTTATTTATTTATTTACATAAGCTTATATCTATATTTATCAAATATAATCCATTTAATTTGTTTGAGCACGAATAATTTTGAGTTGATCTAACTCGATTCAAAATCATTTTGCGTGAGAGTTTAAGCTGAGCTCGACTTTAAAATTTTGAATTCGAGCTACAACTCAACTCATTATAGCCCGAATACTAATAAATTAATAAACTAACTTATCAAAACTTCCCCTTCAAAATATAAATTTGTTTGACATTCCTATGAAATCTATCCCAACTATCATCAACAAGATGATAAAAAAATTCCAATATCTAATATAAGTTTGTATGAAGTCAAATCCTTGCTTTTGGATTTAGATAGGGGCGAGAACGATCCGAGTTCGAGCCGAGCCAGGCACGGCTAAAACTCGGATCATATCAATTCGATTCGAGCTCAAGCTGGCTCATTTCAACTTCGAGTTGGCTCGATGAAGTGAAATTTTTTCTTAAAAAAATAACTTTATTAGAATTTTAAATTAGATTAATTATGACTACTAGATTACCTAACAGGTACTTTTGTAAAAGTAATAAATAACTATACTAAATGATTGAATATATTATTAATATTTTTAAAAAATAGAGATCGAGCCAATTCGATCCGATCTGACCTTGGCTCGTGACTCAGCTCAATAATTCGAGTCGAGCTCGATTCGAGCTAAATATCAATCCGAATATCGAGTAATTATCAATTTTCGAGCCAAACTCTCACCCTAGTAATTATCGAATATCAACTGTACATTACTCCAAGGTCTAAAAAAATATTACAAATTAGTCTAAATTTTTTAAAAATTTCAATTTGAGTATCTAAAGTGCTAAAAACACTAATATTTAGTCTAATTAAAATATTATTATTAATTTTTTAAGATGTAATTTTAAAATATTAATATTTAATTTTTTAATTTAAATTTTTAGAGCTGAGAAATCAAAAAATTAAATATATTAAATTTTAAAATTTTAAGGAATAAGGAAAATAAAAAATATAATCTCAAAATTATTTATACTAATTAAAAATAATCAAATTTTTTATATATATATCCTTTTATCACAAATGACTAATAAAAAATGGAGAAATTTTAAAAGGAAAATTAAAACTGTACTATTTTTATAATTTAAAAAAAAATTAAGCTTTTTTAAAAATTAATACTAACTTGTAATTTACCTAAAAAAATTAATAATATTTACATTTGTCAGTTGTCACTCCCAAGATCTATTATTTTTAGGCGACACTCTCAAGGTCCATTATTTTCAAGCAGCATCCCTCATTTTAGGATAAATTTACAGGTAGCACTCAACTTTTGAAGTTAGATAAGATTTCTGTATGAAAAATAATAGATTTTTGATTTGAAGTTTGAAAATAATAAATTTTTTGGGGTGACATGTAAATCCCAAAAAATTAAATTCACCCCAATACGGTCAAAAATTGGAAAATTTATTGGGTGCGGACGGCGCACCGTTCGGACGCCCAATCAGAGGGCGCCACGTGTGCTCAGACCCAGCTGTATGACACACGTGATGTACTCTGATTGGGTTCGGACGGCGCACCTTCCGAACCCAATAACTTCTCTAAAAATCGCCGTCCGAACCCAATAACTTCTCCAGAAACTGCCAGTGAAGCTCCCTCAATTATTGTTTGCTCATGATAAAAATAATGCATTTAATTATTAGGCTTTAATGCTTGCTATTCAGCGTTGAAGAATGAGCCTTCACTGTGGCAAAATGCTAGCCCAGCACTGTAGCACCAATCTCCTCCTACAGTGCTTCAACAGCTAGCTATCAGACACAAGCCTATCAAAAAGACAGACAGAGAGAGAGAGTGCGTGTAATTAAATAGAATTACTCATGATCAAAATCTTAAATTTATTTTAAAAAAATATTAAAAAATTATTTTATATCTCATCTCACACAAATTTCAACATTAAATAATCACTTTATTTCACATCCAACACAATTGTCAATAAATCAATCAACTTTATTTCACATCATACACAATTTTTAATATAACTAACTTACTTTATTTCACATCATACACATTTTTTAAAAATCACTAAAAATTTCAACCAAATCTTTTTTTTTCCTTATTACCAAACAGAGCAAGAGAAGCCATCTTTACTAAGAACATATGATCTGAATCGTCGATTCGGCTCGTGAATCGTCGATAAATCATATTTATTAAAAGTCATATTAGTCGGTTGATTCGGCTCATTTATTAATAAATCGTATTCGGGTTGCACTAATTTAATTGAAATGAATTTGTGTTCGGACTAAATCTGACTGTTAAAACTCATTTTATCACGTTATTTTGAGAAGTAATTTTTTTCGATGAGAAAGTCTTAACACAAGAACGGAAGCTCTCATGCTCTTTAGGCAAATTCAGAAGAATGCTAAGTACTTTGTTGATGCAAAAAATATGCTAACATAGAATGAAATAAGACGATAATTTTTACGTGAAATTCTAAGTATCCGAGAGAAAAATCACGATGTCGTCTAAGCAATTTGAATCTACTGATCGAACAAAGCTTGAGGGTCTCTAAATGAAGACCGAATAAGAGAATAAGTATAAGAGAGAAAGAGAGAGTAACCTCTTCCTTCTTTTTAATTCATCTTCTGCCCTTATTTATAGCTTGAAAAAAAGTAGATATAATAGTTTGTCACGTCTGACACCTATTCCTATAAAGAACAATTAGACAATAGACCCACATACTGTCTTAAGTGCTGAGTTGATATAGTAGTACGATGAATACGATCTAATGATATCTCCTTGAAGAACTGTTCGACTAAGACTATTTGCGTAGGGCTGTTCAACTAAAGCTGTTCGACTAAAAGTGTTAAAGAAGATTCTAACATACTTTAACCTCATTCAATGAATATATCATTTCCTTGTCTTCAGGAAAGTGAAAAGCATTTCTATTCTCTTAATTTAAGATTTAAAAAATTTATTTATTATTATTATTGTTGTTTTTTAAATTAGTACCATTTTAATCCTGTTTTGGTGTTGTTTTGGTCTTCGCGCCAAACAGGGCCAATCCAAACGCTTTCTAACAAAAATGAAAAAAAATTTTTTTTTTGAGAGTTATTTGCGTTGATAAGTTTACACAAAAATTAAAATTTCTCAACAGTTGAGTTAATTTTTTTCTAATTTAAAATTAACTCGCATAATCAACCTAATATATATATATATAAATCCAAAATATATTTAATAACTTTTATGTATAGATATATTATAATAATTTATATTAAGAAAATATAAATAGATACACATAAAATTTAAAAATAAATTTATAACATTATATTCTAATATATTTTATATTTATTATAAATATTTTTATAAAAAATATGAAATTAACAATTAAACTAAATATAACTCAAATTTAATAACTTCGAACAAAGCTCCATCTAGAAATAAAAAATGTCAATACCCAGTTAAATTCAACTCGCTCAAAATCGACTGAAATCACCCATATTTGAGTCAACATCAAGGCATAGCTCACAGGGGTTCGAAAAGAATCCAAAGAAGGCCGAAACTTTCGACGAAACAGGCTTAAAAAAAATAGATCATTGAATTTAATGCAGCTAATATATATGGTTCATTCTCCATTCACATTGGAGGCACTTAATCACGAAATTAAAAAAGAGATGATTGAAACAATTTCAAAAAAAAACATATATATATATATATATATATATATATGGAAGGCTTCAAATGTACAAATTTTTATTTGAGGAAATGTACGAATTTTTTAGAACTGCTGTTTATGAGTTTGGAACGAGCAGCAGTATATTCATAGCAGCATTTAAAATAGGGGGATTTATATACAGAATACTGAATTCATCACAAATTACGTATTTTACCATCTTTTAGTAAATATTACACATATCACACTCTGCTTATGGATTTTACATTTCTATTGTAACAATAGAAATGTAAAAAGAGTGTGATATGTGTAATATTTACTAAAAGATGGTAAAATGCATAATTTGTGATGAATTCAGTATTCTGTATGTAAATTCTCCTTTAAAAAAAGAGTAATTCTAGCTCCAACAAAAGCTGCAGACTGCAGAGTATCGCAAAACCTTGATCCAAATGCAATGGCGCCATAGTTTTCTAATAATTTCGTATCTGATGATAAATTATTTCCTTCACACACCTATAAATAAATATATAAATTTATATGTGTGTTCTTAGCAATACAGTAAAAAAACATAGATATATATACAACAACAAAACCTTAATCCCACTATAAGATTATTTCTTATAGTTTTTTGCTATGTCTTCTTTGGTTTCCCTCTTCCTCTTTGTATATAAGCAAAATCTAATAACTCGATTTTTCTAACTGGAGCTTCAATCGACCTACGATTTACATGTCCAAGTCATCTAAGCCGACTTTCTTTAAATTTATTCTCAATTGGTACAATTCCAACTTTCTCGCGAATATACTAATTTCTCATTCTATTCTTTTGTGTATACTAACGTCCACTTTAGTATTATCATTTCTGTAATACTTATTTTATTTATCTGTTCCCTCTTCGTAAGCCAGCATTCAACATTTTATCACTAGTCTTACTATAGTTTTATAAAATTTACTCCTAAGTCTGAATGAAATTTTTCATCGCACAACACACCATGAATATTTTTTCATTTTACTCATCCTACTTGGATCCTGCTAATAACACTATTATCTTATTCACCATCATTTTATATGATTAATCCAAATTATCTAAAGCGCTCACTCTTTTAACAATTTGATCACTAATTAACACAGCACCAATATAATGATTCTTTCTTGACTAAATGTGCACTTCATATATTCAATTTTTAATCTATTAAGATAAAAAATTTTAGATTCTAAAGAATTCTTTTAAAACTCAGAATTTTGCTTTAACTTTCTTTTTAGTTTTATCAATAAAGTTATATCAATAAGGACAATATTATCTGTGAAGAATATATACTAAGGCACCTCATCTTGGATATATCCAATCAGAGCTTTCATGACTTAAGCAAAACGATATGAAAGCCTTAGTATAATCCAAATGTAATAAAAAAATTCAAAAAAACACATATATATATATATATATATGGTAATCTGAAGCTCAAAAATAGTAAAGGTTCATGTCCAAGAGGCGGTTACTGTTAGCTTCACCAGAAGAAAGCCAACCACCTTACTCTATGGTAATCTGAAGCTAAATTTCCTGCTTTATGTAAAAATATATAATGTTGTCCACCAAATTGGGCTATAAACTTAATACATCTGTAACAAGTAGGGTAAAAAGCTAATCTGAACATCAAACGACATGCAAACAAGTCTATTTGCCACGACTGACATTTATATATAGCCTTCAAAACAGATTAAGTCTAATTACTTCACAGCAAAATCAAAAAGCCTCTAAAACAAATAATACTAACCTTGGGTTAACCATGAAGCTGAGTGAATCACTTCTTCACCTCCTCGTACTCCGCATCAGCTGCCTGATCACCGCCCTGAGATCCCGTCGAGCCTCCATCTCCACCTGACATATGCTGCCCGATCTTTGATATTGCCTTATTGGCATTATCAATTTTTGACTTGATCTTCTCGACATCGTCTCCAGTCACAGCTTGACGAAGCTCCGCAATTGCTGACTCAATATCTGAAGCGACCTCAGCTGGTACTTTATTCCTGTACTCATTCAGACTCTTCTCAATGCTATAGATAGTAGTGTCTGCGGTATTCCTGATGTCAATAAGAGCTTTCCTCTCCTTGTCTTTCTGCGAATGCAACTCGGCTTCTTTCACCATCTTCTCAATTTCATCCTCCGAAAGGCCGCCGGAGGAGCGGATCGTGATCTGCTGCTCCTTGCCAGTGGTCTTGTCCTTAGCAGAGACAGTCACGATTCCGTTGGCGTCTATGTCGAACGTGACCTCAATCTGCGGCAGGCCACGTGGTGCCGGTGGGATGCCAACGAGCTCGAACTCGCCAAGTAACTTGTTGTCAGAAGCCATCTCACGCTCACCTTGGAGAACACGGACGCCAACTTGAGTCTGGTTGTCAGCAGCAGTGGAGAACACCTATACAAGGAAAGTAGAAAATAGAGACCTTTGGTTCAGTTGATCAGTGCCAGATAATTTCAGCTTCCTGAACAGCTAATTAAAACATGCGTTTTGTTCCACTGTATATTTGTTCATATTTGTACACTGGCATATAATTTCAGCTTCTGGAACAGCGCGTGCATATTTATAAACGTAGACAATAATCTTAATCCACGATAAAATAGAATCATATATAAAGTTACAAAAATATGGTCCATTATCACATGCTAAACCTGAGTATATCTTTCAAAACAACCTGAGTACTGGAAATAAAAACAAAAATATGAAGCTCACATGAAATTTGCTCAATTTGTTTCTCTAACTTGAAGTCCATTTGAATTTCAATTGAAGTATCAAATCATAGTCATGACTCATAATTTCGAGTCCAACTGACAGTAACTACTTGCTCAAAACAGTGTATTATTTCATAAATTTATTCGTGGCATACTGGCTGAGAACAGCAGAACATTTCCAATTGGGGTGCGTTGGAAATTTACACGATGCAAAATTGGAAACATATGTTTTGAAATATGAATTATTTTACAAATAAATTAAGGGGGCGTTTGGTTCGTTGTTATCTTGGTGTTATTTTATGTAATATAGATGTCATGATATCTAAATGTCATCTTTTGACTAATGATTTTATAATCTTATAAAAAATTATTTATAGATATCATTAAACCAAACAATTGCTTTCTCTAGATAACATAACATAATGTCAAGATAACATTGAACCAAACACCCCCTAAGTACAATTCAAGTACGAAAAACTTAAATTACTCGAGGTGCGGTTGCTGAGCACCCTGCAGCAGGTAATATCAGCTTTTTCTGGGCCTTGAGCAGCAACTTAGAGACTTAAAAGAGCCACAATGCTTGAAGTAGATTTTTGTTTTGATATTCTAAACTCGAATTAAATTTTGAGTTGAATAGCTCGAATCAAAAAGCATTGACTAATGTTGAAGTCGAGCAGTAGTGGCTTGAGTTGAGTCTGCTCAACGCATAGCTAACTGTACGATACAAAACAGAATTTCGATCAATTAGAAAATGCACTCACCTGACTCTTCTTAGTGGGAATTGTTGTGTTCCTGTTGATCAATCTGGTGAAGATACCACCAAGTGTCTCAATTCCAAGCGACAATGGAGTGACATCCAAGAGAAGCAGTTCCTTGACATCTCCACGGAGAATTCCACCCTGAATGGCTGCTCCCATTGCAACAGCTTCATCTGGATTCACTCCTTTGCTTGGATTCTTCCCAAAGATTTCTGCTACAACATCCTGCACTTTGGGAACTCTAGTCATACCACCTACAAGAAGGACCTCATCCACCTCTTTAGAAGTGATACCAGCATCCTTTAAACAGCTCTTGCATGGGTTTCTAGTCCTCTCAATTAAGTTATTCACCAATGACTCAAACTTTGATCTCGTCAAAGTAATATTTAAATGCTTTGCACCAGATGCATCAGCAGTTATGAATGGTAAATTTATCTCAGTCTGGGATGTTGATGAAAGTTCGATCTTGGCTTTCTCAGCTGCCTCCCTAAGCCTTTGCAAAGCCAACCTATCCTTTGAGAGATCTATTGAATCTGTTCTCCTGAATTCAATTACCAAGAAGTCCAATAGCGCATTATCAAAATCCTCTCCACCTAAGAAGGTATCACCATTCGTGGCTTTCACCTGAGATACAGAGATGTAAAAAGAGAATTGAGAAATAATTAACAAAATGCCATCATGGAGAATCTTTCAAGAGCATACAATTATGCTATGGTCGTAACTTAAAGCTTAAGCTTTTACGTCACTTGATCTAGCAAGATATAACATGACATCAAAGATAAAAAATCATCTAATTATTTATAGCATAACAAAAATATGTTGCATTAAATCATAGTTCAAAGCCAAGTGAACTCTAGCACGAGAAAGTGGAGTATGCAAACAATTCCTCAGGTTAGCATACATGTTATTCTTGGGCCATGATCATACATTTAGCTCTTAAGTTAGTAGTTGACCAAAGATTTAACAATCTCATTAGCAAAAATACCTCAAATACACCATTTGATATTTCCAAGATGGAAATATCAAACGTTCCTCCTCCAAGATCAAAGACAGCTATAAGACCCTCCTTGTTATTCATTCCATAAGAAAGGGCTGCTGCTGTTGGCTCGTTGATAATCCTTTGTACATCAAGGCCAGCAATTCGCCCTGCATCTTTTGTGGCCTGTCTCTGAGCATCATTGAAATAAGCTGGAACAGTTATCACAGCCTTCGTAACAGATTTCCCAAGGTAAGATTCAGCAGTTTCTTTCATCTTCGTCAAAACAAAGGCACCAATTTGACTAGGAGAATACTGCTGCCCATTAGCCTCAACCCATGCATCTCCATTAGGAGCCCTTACTATCTTGTAAGGAACCATCTTCATCTCCTTCTGGGTTTGAGGATCATCAAAACGACGACCTATCAATCGCTTAGTTCCAAACACAGTGTTTGTCGGATTGGTCACTGCTTGTCGTTTTGCAGGAGTGCCAACAAGCAGTTCGCCCTTCTGACTAAAAGCAACAACAGAAGGTGTTGTTCTTGCACCTTCAGCATTTTCAATGACTTTAGGATTCTGCAAAAGAGACGTTTAGAATATGTAAAGCATAGATTAACAAATCCAGAAAGTTTACATCAAACAATCATCTATATGATGAGTAAAAGTACAACCTTGCCCTCCATCACAGCCACACAGGAGTTGGTAGTACCCAAATCAATTCCAATTACATCATTCCCTGCGGGCTTTGAACTGAAATAAACAAAAAAAAATCATTAATGTTAACTGACAGTGTATGAGCGCTCCTAGGTTATGTTTATGATCCAAAGGTTTGAGGATTTACCTAAATGCCCTGGCCAATCCTGCCCATCTCTGGCTTGAAGAACCATGCCATGAAGTCTTTGAAACTCCTGCCAGCTGTATAAAAGGCAGGCATGAAAAATCAGAAGTTTCAGTAGGATATTCACAAAGCAGAAAGCCTTAAGCCCAATTTTCTGAACCTTAATACAGCGGGTTATAAAGCAAGGCTGATATATTACGCGAAGATGATTTCTTTTGCCTCCTCAACATGTCATCACACATGACAGTTACTGAATTCGAACTAATGCATATATAAGTTGATCACAAAACATTTTAAGTTCCTGTTCCAATAAAAAATAATAATTTGCAGCTTCAATACAGTCTATTTCCCAGATTCTGCCTACCAGTAATAACTTAGTTTGGGAGAAATGGCAAGCATTATAGTTTGAATCATACTACTCATTCGTTTAAACTAATATTGCAACAAGATAAGCACAAAAACTAGCTTGAACATTAACCATCCTGAAAGGATTAGAGCAAGCACATAGAAGGTAAAGTTAAGGGAAAAAGGTATAAATGAATAACGAACAAAGTCTCAGGACAATCATGAAATTTTTTTTTTTTCAGAGAATTACATACAGAAAGAATCACAAGAATCAAATGCTCGCACAAGAATAGAAGACCAACATTAACAACAACAATAAAGCTTTTATCCCACAATGTGGGGTCGGCAACATGAATCCTTTGTTTCAATTGCACTCTATCAGTTAACAAATCCTCATTTAGACAAGACTGGTAGACCGTTAAGAGAAAATATATCCTTTTTGAAGAAGATCAATAAGGGAATACAAAAAGCATCCCAATTTCTGACATATACATGAATACAAATTACTATGCACAAAAGCATCTTTGAATTTATTCAAAATTGATTCAAAGCCCTTATCACAAAAAAAAAGAGAAAAGCCCTCATATTCTTACAAGGAAAAAAAAAGATCAGATGAAAAACATCAAAATCAAGACATGTAGAAAAGATGAAAGAAACTGTTTTCTCCCTTAATTATAAAACAAGAAAATGTTGGAACATCCCTCCACATAAGAGCAAAGGAAGATCTTTGACTAAATGAAAATTACAATAAGCGAAGATGAAAAAGGCAAGTAGGAGAGAGACTCAACCTTATTATCCTCGAAGGAGTCTTTAGAAAGGTTATCCGCTCAAAGGTTGAAGATGGAAAATCAGTCTTAAAAAAGGGGCCTTTTTCGACAACATTAGAAGCCGATGAAGGTGTCCTTGACAAAAGGTGATCTTCAAGAAGAGGTTCTAGAACCTAATAAAACTACTCATTCGTTTATTCTTCAAAAAGGTTTCTTCGACAAAATCAACAATTGTTCTGGAGGATTCAGAGAACCTGCAACAGGTCATGCAAGAGTGGCCACATCAAATAACTGCTAAGGCTGTTATGCGAGAAGGCTTTTGTTGGACAACGAAGTGCCAAGGTATTTCTACCTTTCCAAGGGTGAAACTGTTGCCCCATTCCTTGCTCTTAAGGAGCACAAAAGAGAAGCATGAGGCTGATCAACAATACGAGAAAACACCATCACTAATGAGAGCTTAGTGTGCAAAGTAATCTGGGCCAAGATTTTTTTTTTAAAGTTAGGCTATGAGTTAGTTGCTTGAAGCCTTCTAACATTGGAGAGACAACCACCAATCCCTTTTTCCACAAAAGTAAGACATTCAGAGTGAATCACATCAATCACATTGTGTCCCCTTCATTTTCCTGCAATCCAAGTTTAGGTCTAGATTTAAGTGAAAATTGTCATCCTCCAAAGTGTTTTGGAAAAGAAAGAAATCTTGTCTATTGTTCTTAGTGGTGATTATCATTGAGATTAATGACTGTGTGAATTTCTCCCAGAGTCCTTAAAAGAAGCTTCTTTTATCACAAAAACAATTCGCCTTCTAAGTCAACTTTCAAAAACTTAAGGTTATTTGCCTACCAATACCGATAGAAAATATTAATGAATTTACAAACTATAAAATTTTGATAAGCACAAGAGACACTATAGTTTTAAAGAATCCTTTTGATTTCATTTGACTAATTCAAGGTTCCAATGGGCCTATATGTACTTTATGGTAGTAAAACCAGTATTGTTACATAGTGTTGACTGTTGGCCAACAAAGTATAAATATACAAATAAACCAAATATCACAAAGATAATGATATTAAGGTAGATAAGTATGTATACACAAATGGATAAGATAGAAAATAAGTACGCCTGTGAGAAAGTTAAAATAGTCTTAATTAAGGATAAGCTCAAAGTCATCTTAGATAATTTGAATAAATAAATCGTAAGCTGACAGAAACTTCGGTAAAGAGGGTTGGGCTCTTAAATACCTATGTAAAAAGAGAAACGCAAAGCCTAAAAAAGACACGACAAAAACTTATAAATAATAATTTTGCAAACTTAGAGCTAAATGAGGCATTGTTAGAGTATAATTAAAACAAATGATTCATGTAGCCAACCCCACCGAGTAAGATTTAGATTTAGTTGTCATTGATACTACAACCTTCTTAACCTCTCAAATTTTTTGTAGTTTTTATAAGTCTCGTTGTCTTGGCTCTTTGGTAGCTTCTTCTATTGTAACGCAAAATTTTGCCACACCAGAGGGATTTTGATTGAATCGTATGGAGGAACTTCTTGTAAAATTTATTTTATTGTTGAGAGGTCAAGACGACAAATTAGAGCGATACTAGAGAAAAAGACAAATGATTTTTATGTGGAAAATCATATGAACAAGGGAAAAACCATGGTGGCTACAAGACGGCTTGAAAATCTCACTAAGGCAAAGAGAATACAAAAGAGCAAGAGATGGGAGTAGAGAGAAGTAGTTGCAATTGGACTTGTCCTCTATTCAAGTAGCCTCATCCGCCTTGGAAGACATAATTCCTATTTACAGATCTTCAATGTAACTGATTTTGAGTAGGATGATTCTCCAAATTTTGATAGTTGATGTCGGGACTTGAAAGTTATCAATCCATGTAGTCACCATATTGGAGATGAAGTGGAAGTAGTGGTGCTTGTGCTGTAATGATTGATGTTGAGTAGACCTTATGTAATCGATTGATGACAGACTCCCCAAGGATATCACCACTGGACGAAGACTTGACCTTCTATGAACCAGATCAAAGATATTCATCCATCATTAATGAGTCATCGGTCGGTGATGGGCTTCTGAATGGTAACTTGTCAATCATTGGTCAAATACCTTGTAGTGTGGCATTCCTTGACTGCGTTCTTGATGTGACCATTTTGCCACATGAAAGGTTATCATATGAAACAAATTTTATGGTTAACAAACTTAACATCTATCATTTATTTTTTTAATTGTTTCTTGAACCTTTTTATTCCATCATTGAGCCACTTTCTCATGAGATCCCATCTTTAGTTGCAAACAGGTACAAAAACTATATATATTTAGCTTTTGCTCCTTTTAACCTGCTTCTTAGCTCTTCTGTAGCTTTTGTAAATCTCATGATCTTGGTACTTTGGTAGCTTTCTATATCATTTCTTTATTTCCACTATCAAGTCTCTTTCTCATGAGACCCATTATCATACAAATATATAATGATATCTCATGCAACTCTTTTAATTTCATCAATCATCTCAACTCAAAAGATACTTGCTTCAACATTAAATTCCCAATTGTCCTCATTAAGCAATTTTTGCTTAAAAACGTGTTTTTCTTGTCATTGATTCTCACCAAACTTTTGATTATAAACTTTTTGTCAAACTATCTTCTCTTACCGTTTTAAAAAAAATAAAAAAAAACAGAAATACAAAAATGCGAATGTCACAGCTCAAGCTAGTAAAGAGTAAAATAAAATATCAATTAAAATTTCAGCAATAAGCTTCACAAGAAAAGAAAAAAACAAGAATCATTTTAGCGCATGCTTAATTCTTTGCATGATCCTGCTATTATGTAAGGTAATTCCTATAGAGGTTTCACTACAAATACAACACAAAACTTATCAAAATAAGAATTTGCGTCATGCTATTTTGAGACACATCGGAAATAGTCATGACAATTGACAGCCAAGCCAAAAACCAGAGCAACCAAGACCCCATCGTACTTCCGCAAGCCAAATAGTCTATAGGTCACGTAAAAGACATCAAGGAAGAAACGAAAGCGAATCAAATAACCTGAACCTTCCCGGCTTATGATTGTTGCGCCAGCTCAGAAAACTAACCAGGCAAAGTATCTACACGACTATAAGATTTGAGGCAAGGAAACGAAGCAAATACGAAATAGGCAGGAAAGAGAAGCGTGGTAGGAACTGGAGCTCACAGATCTGAGGCGTGAGGACAGAGGAGGATAGAGCTCTCGCTGCCGCAAGGAACGAAGCAGGGCCGCTGTTGCCATCTCGAATCGAAGGATTGCGATGAGAGAACGTTCTAGGGTTTTACGAGGGTTGGGTGAGGCCTCCGCTGCAGTGGTGGAGGTGGATCGAAGGCGAGCCAGATGTCAATCCAGCGTTATATAGTAGCCCCTTTGGGAATAGTAACCATGGTAGATCGGATGTCTGCGGATCGAAGATCCTCCCGGTCCGATTCGACCGGTTCCGAGCTTTAAATGGACCAAAACTTTAACAGTCCGGCCCATACATATGGGCTGCGGCCCAGCCTGGTTGGCCCATAAACATTTTTGTCCTACCCAAACTAAAATGATATTTCATAAACAATTAACAATAATTAATTAATTAATTTTTATTATATTTTACATAAATTTTAATGTAAATATTTTATTTTAATATTCAATTATTTTCAATAAAACTATTGACTTTATTTTAAATTTTTAACAAATAAAATATTTTGATATAGGATATGAAACAAGGTTGATAATTTTATTGAAAATAATTAAGTATATGAAATAAAATATTTTTTATATTAAAATTTGTATAGAATGTAATAAAAATATATTTATTATTATTTTTTAATTTAGTATCAGGTCTTAGGCAGAACCAAAATAATTTTGGAGCTAAATTAGCTAAGTATATAAAAATAATTCTAAGCTCACTGGAAGTTCAAGTCAGAGTTGATTCACTTAATATAAATTTGAATCTAATTTAAAATAAATAATTATATGTATAATTTTAAAATATAAAAATATAATTCATTTTAACTCGAAATGAATTTCAAGTTCGCATTTAGTGTGAGCTAACTTGAGTCCAAAATTTTCAAGTTCGAGCTAATCATCTCACTTATACTTAACTCATTTATAACAAATTGCAAATATTTTTTCTATATATAAAAGGTGTAAGTCTCTTGCTAAAAGCTTAAAATAATGGGTAAGAGTCTTTAATTATATATTAATACTATAAATTATATTAAATATTCAATATAAGATAATTCTTCTTGTATAACTTAATATATATTCCTATAAGAAAAAATTTAATATATCTCTTAGGATAATGACCAAATAACATAGTTTCCTAAACTAAAATAAATAATGCTTATGCAAATTTTTTAGCTAACTTAAGATAGTTTATTTTATTTTTTCATAAAAAATGAGCCCTTTTTTTTTTGAAGTATAAAAAAAGAGCCTTTTTTTGATATAATTAAAAGGAGGCAATTTTGCTATAGAGAGAAGCACACAAACTCTCCTTATTACCATGAAAACAAGCCTCTTCAGCTTCCTAGTCTTCTCCCTCCTCCTCCTCCTCCTCCTCCTCCTCCTCCTCGAAAGCTTCCACCGGGAAGGACCTCCCTATCCCCACAGCACTCTTGAAGTAAATCCTCCGGCCGCCGTCGCCGCCGCTGCTCATCTCCACCATCGGCACCCACAGCATCATCTGCTTGCTCCTCACCCCGGTCATCTTCCTCATCCTCCCTTTCTCCACGTAAGCGGTCACCTCCACCGCGTAGCTCACACGTGTGTTCGTCCCCTTGAAGAAGTGCTCGCACGGGGCTTTCTGCTTCATCCAGACGAAGCCCGTGGCGCGCACCCGCCCGCACTCCTCGAGGTCCTTCAACGGCATGACGCCGGCAGGCAAGCCGAGCTCCCGTAGGAGATCCTTGGAGTGGCGGCGGCAGGCGGCCCCTCCGCGGACGATCTCCGCTCCGTCTCGCTCGGCTTTGCTTGGGTCTGCCGGCGACGAGATTGTCTTCTTGCTGCCAGAGGCAGCCAGTGGGGCCATGAAAGGTAGGGTTTTGGGTTGGAGGAGGAAATCTGGCGTAGAAGGAACGGAGCTTGTGAGGTTTTAATGGAGAGGGTGGGAGGAGGGTGGAAGGGTTGGTGCAGGGGAGGTCAGCTAATCTTGTGCTCTGAATAGGTGAACCAACTGTTGGTAAAATTAGAAATTTACGAATTATAAATTATATTAATAACAAGTGCTAATTTTTTTTAAAGAGTATTTAGTTTAATATTATTTTGATGTAATGTAATGATATTTAAAAAAAATAATTATTTAGTTTGATAATATTGCACTTAATAAATGTCATTTAAATATTAAAAAATCTTAAAAATATGACATAAAGTCATACTCAAAACTAAAATATTTTTTTTATTAATGATGTGAAATAAGGTTGTTAGTTTTATTAAAAGTAATTGAGAATTTATAATAAAGTAAAATTTTTTATATTAGAGTTTATATATAATATGATAAAAATTTATTTATTTATTATTATTTTTTTATTTTGGGTATATCTAAAGTGATTTTGGACCAAACTTTATATTACATTATGCTTATAATATATTTTTATTCTCTCACTTAAAAATAACCCTCAAATCAAATGAGTTGAGTTGAATTGATTGAATTACTTAGCAGTCGGGGCTCCAAACCGAAACATTAGTAGAATTAAGCTTAGTCATATTCAAATTAGATAGACCGGATTGATCTATTTTTGCTATAGAGATTTTTTTCAAATTGACTCGCTAAACAGGTAGATTTTTTAGGGATGGATGGGCTCTATTCGAAGTCCGGTTCAAAGTTTTTTGATCAAGTGACAATTATACCGTATATTTGATTTGAAACGGAAAACTTTAGATCGGATTCGGATGAGGTTAATCTGGTTAAGATCAAAGCCGGGAAAGTCGAGCTTGAAATTCAATTAATTAATACTGTTGGTTGAGAGTCTTTATGAGAGGGTTGGAGAAAGAGTTTAAGTTTGTATGTGGTTTGTTGCTTCAAGCAATGAAATGCCAGCAAAGATTTCATAGGCTAGAAGGAATATTTCTCTCAACTTATACTGATAATTTATGTTACTGTTGGAAGAAGTTTGCTTTGTATTTGGCAAAGTAAGAGGAGCCAATGAAAACCAAAATTAATGTTATATTGAAGATAGGTTAAATTTTCAATGTGGTTGTTGTCGAACAATTTGAGATCTATGGAATTTCTCGGTGGCAAAAATGAGTTAGCAGATTGGGTTCAATTCAAATCTAAACTTAACTTATTAGCTTAATCTAAATTTGATCTGATAAGTAAATAGGTCAAATCAACTCAACAATATAATCTATATATTGACCCGGTTTGGTCGGGTTCATGAGTTTCCAACCTAACGATGTGATTTGCGGAGTAATATTCGAGGGGATTTGAGTATGATTAGCCAAAACTGTTTGCTTGTTTTCCTTAGGGCAATGATAATTTAAATTCAAAGATATTTATCCCGACTTGAATCAATTTTATTAGGATGTGCATGTAATTCATAGCAATTGTGATAGGAGTATGGAGTCTGGATCTTTTACAGAATGAAAATTGAAAATAGTTGGCATAACAAATATTTGTTATGGGGATTTTACATCTGTTATGAGGTTTCTACATTTGTCTCATATTTGTTATGAGATTTCTCTATAAATACCTCATGTACGTCCAATCTTAATTAAGTCTGATTCATTATGAGCTATTTTAGGATTTGAGAGGGTGAGATTAAGAGATCTTTGTACTCTCTCTGAAGATTTTTTGAAGAATAGTGAAAATTTTCTAGTGTAGCCGTGGTTTTTCCCCAGATTTGAGGTTTTTCACGTAAAATTAGTGTTCTCTTATTTCTTCTTCTTTCTTGTGAGATTTGCATCAGATCTTCTGTGTAGCTTGTGATTTCGATCTGTTTTGGGAATTATTCTGGGCTTTGTGTTGCCAAGCGAGATCATATTCCCAACAATTAATATCAGAGTCAAGTTCAGATTGCTTGGTTGATAGAAATAGTGGGAGCACGCGATGGAGAATGCAAAGATGAAGATTGATCAATTCGACGGCAAGGACTTTGGATTTTGGAAGATGCAGATAGATGATTTACTTTATCAAAAGAAGTGTTATTTACCCTCAGTAGGTGAAAAGTCAAAATCAATGAAGCAAGAAGAATGAGATCTTATGGATTGCCAGGTACTAGGGATGATCAGACTTATGTTGGTAAGAAATGTGGCTTTCAATATTATCAACGAGAAGATAACATCGGGTTTGATGAAGGCTTTATGCAATATGTATGAGAAGCCTTCGACATCAAATAAAGTTTATCTGATGCGTCGTCTATTCAATCTAAAGATGACTGAAGGATCTTCTGTCACAGATCACATCAATGAATTCAATATCATCACAAAGCAGTTGAGTTCGGTTAACATAAATTTTGATAATGAAGTAAAGGCGCTTATTTTGTTATCTTCTTTACTTATGGCCTTTTTACAAACACTCTAATAAGAGCATGGCTCGACGATCGATATTCGCTTAATGTTCAAATTAATATTTAGCTTGACTTGAGTTTATTGAGCCAAACCATAAGCCATGGTCTGATCGGATCGAGCTTTTTAAATTATAGGAGAGGCAACTTATTTTTTATTTTAAAAAAAATTCAGTATTTTGGAAAACTTGAGTTAGCTCGATTAAGGTCAATATGAGCTAGCTAGAATTTAAATCGAATTGAGACAAGCTGAACTTGAACTTTAACTTTGTCTGGCTCAGCTAAAAGTCAGATCATTCTCACCCCTAATTGTCGGAGAAAAAATAAACATAATTTTGTATTCAAATCTTTTTTTTTGAAGGTGTTAATGCTTCTTCTGAATCTTCTTAAATGCAAAAAAATAGTTCTCATGGGGATTTGTGGTCATTAAACTGATAGTGAAGTTTGCTTTTTTTTTGTGGTGTTTAAACTTAACGAGTTTGGAAATTATATGATATGGAAGTATTAGGCCTCGTTTGGTTCAAGGCGAGATTTTTACCCAACATAAATTTTAACTATAAAAATCAACTTTATTTCACATCCAATATAAATACGAATATTAGAATTGAAAGTATTTCACATTTTACACACTTTCTAATAGTAAAATAAATTTTTTTTATTAAACTTAAAAAATAAAATAGTTTTTTTTTCATGTCTAAAAAAATAGTTCGAACCAAACGAGGCCTTAGTTGTTAAATTTATAGTTTTCAAAAAAAATAAGATGAAATTTTGCTAGAATGGCATTCCAATATATCCCGATCCGATTCCAATATATCCGGATCGGATTAAAAATCGGATTGAATCGAGGTCAACCCAGATCTGTTCCACGGTTCGAATTTTCGGATCGAATTTCGGGTCGACCCAGAACTTTTTTTACATAATTTAACACTATTTTTTCAATGACAACTATTAGTTGTATATATATTCTTATATTTTTAAATAAAGTTTTGATCACTAAAATTTACAATATAAATCTATTATAATAGAAAATATAAGGATAATATATAAACATTTAAAGATCATATCACTGACATCAGCACATTTGTAGTTATTTATCTCATTTCACAATGCAAGCACTTCCTGGTTACTGCACTTAAAATAATTTGCAATAACCTCTTTAATAATTATAGGTCTCAATCACATTTCAAAACCTTTATAAAATAACCTGGCTCTATTTGGTGCGAGGACAAATCAGGACCAAAGTGATGTTAATTTAAAAAACAACAACACTAATAATAAATACATTTTTTAATTATTCTACACAAATTCTAATATAAAAAAATATTATTTTACTTTACATACTCAATAATTTTTAATAAAAATATATACTTTATTTCAAATCCTAGACAAAAATAATCAAATTGAGTATTTTGATCTAGGATGTAAAATAAAATTAATTTTTTTATTGAAAAGTATTAAGTATGTGAAGTAAAATAATATTTTTTTATATTAAAATTTGTGTAGAATGATTAAAATTTTTTATTTATTATTATTATTATTATTATTATTATTTAAATTAGTATCATTTTGATCCTGATTTAATCCTCGTGCCAAACAGGGCCTTAGTTAGTGAAGCTTGTAAACAGCTGTCATGATTGTAGTGCATGATTGTGGACTGTTTGTGGCAGATTTCGAGAAATAGCATTTTGGTTTGGTTTTTTTTTTTCGAGTTATATGCAGTTTGATCATTTTATTTATTTTGGTTATGAAGTTGGTTGGTCTTTATAATCTTCAGATTTCAATGTTAGATCATGATACTTAGCTTTTCAAAGATTGTAGTCGATAAATTTTTGTCATGATGTAAAATAAAATTATTATATTGTGATATTTGTGATGTAAAATTAATTATTATTTTGATATATAGGATGTGAAATATAGCGATACTTTATTTTTGAGATTAGTGTTTGATAGTTGGCTAAAAATAGTGCATTTAGGGAGTATTTAATTTAATATTATTTTGATATTATCTTGTTATTTAAATGTCTTGACATTGATGTTATTTTCAGTGATAATTTTATATTTTTTTTTAAATAAATAATTATTAAGTTTTAAAATAATTAAATAATAATTATTTTTAGATAATATTATATTAAACTAATTGCATATCAGTGGAGTTTTTGTTGTGCTTTGCATAGTGATATGATGATATCAACTTCAAATAGACTTTATAACTAATATGATTTATTACACTTTGCAATTATACAATCAATGCATATAAATTATCTAATTAGATGTTGTTTTGAATCGTATCAATTTCTTCGACTAAAACTACTTTCGACCCACTGAGAGATCTTTGGCCATGAATAATTTTAATAATATTCTCAAATCGCGATAACAGATTAAACTATTAGCAATGCAATATACAACCGCGCAACAGACACTAGTTACCCGCTATTACTATCGAAGTCTGTGAAGTGCCCCAATCATGTACTAATCGCTAAATACTATCGTTATAGGTCTTCAAGGCTCATCAAAAATTAAATAAAAGCACGCATACTTGGAATCAAATTGAGTGCTCTTTGCTCTTTAGCAAAATTAACATGTTAAGACGAGAAACAATCAGATTTTTTACGTGAAAAACTAGCTAAGCTGAAAAACCACGGCTCCTTTCGCTGAGGCTTCAAAAATCATTAGAATCACTTTTTTTTGGGGTTACAGTATGGAAGCTGAGTGGATTTTGGGGTAGAAGTTTTTTTCTTGGGTCCAGCCTGTCTGGCTCTTTCTGTTACAGTGAGATATTTATATCTTGGTCTACTCTGTAGAGTCATTTCAGCAGAATGGACTTCAACTCTAATGGCAGCCCATCAATGTCCGCAGGAGGGGGTCACTCCCTGGCCCTTGCTGTATGATGTACGGATGGTACGGTCTGACGGCGGGAGAGTCCATACCTCTTGAAAGCAGTATGGTCACCGATGCTTCGCCAGGCACCGGTCAGTTCTGGTCCTTCTTGTTCATCTCGGTCTCTTCGGCGTCTGCTGTTCGGGGTGATACTTTCTTATGTTCGACGTCGAGTACTCGTGTCGTTGATGTCACGTAAGCTTCCACGTGTGCGGTGCAGATGATGAGGCGTGGATCCAGATGCAACATAACATAAGGCTTTTTATTCTGATGTTTGCTTTCAAATTGTATTTTTCACGAAAACATTATTTTGTTCTTTCTTCTCTTTATTTTCATTTTCATTTCTTTTTAGCTTACTATTCCGTCAACCTTTGCTCCGTATGGCATGGGATTAAATCAACTCGAAAATTTTAAACAGCGAGCGAAATAACTAACTTTCTTTTCACATTAGAATCATGTGAAAGTAATAAATGAGTATTTAACGCAGGTAGGCGCACTCAATTCAAGTGTTCATTAAAAAGTTCTCTTTTTGACCAATGCAGAGTCTTCAGTGATGAAGAAAAAGCTTGCATTAATTAGCTTTTTAGTTGAAGCATGTTAATCTCAGTTTGAAGTCAAGAATTTTAGCTTTAGATCAATTTGAATTCAATCAGATTGATATTTATTCACTTTTGAGGCGATTTTCTTCCTTAAAAAAAAATAAATATTATAAAAGTCTGAGATCCCTAAAGTTAGAGAATAATATCTGATAATTTTTTTAAAAAATAATATTTGAGACTGTGAAATTCATTAAATTTTTAAAATTTGTCTATAAGTTTCACTTAATTATTTCATATTGATTCTTTTTTATCATCAAGCTTTTGTTATCATATGACTTTTAATTTTTTTTATCTTTGGATTAAGTGACGAGAAAAACAATAACAAAATGATTTTTTTTAATTTTTTGATGATATTTTTTGACTGAAAGATCTATTTAATATTTATTCTCAACTTTAAAAATCTAGATAATACTTTTTGTATATCATAAAAAAATTATCTTCATTCAGCTTATTATTATGTTTTTTAGTCTCCAATTGGGGACCTGTATAGCCTTGTAATATCTTTATTCAATTAGTAGATTTAAATCGTTAAAATTGACATTATAATTTTTCTCTTGAACACCCATGTTTTCGTGTAAAACTCACCGCCTCTAATTTATTTCGATGAATTTTCACTTCAACCTTTACATCTGCCTCATAGCAATTTGTCAGCCAATTAACTATAAATTAGTATGACTAAAAGAGATGACCATAAATAACTAATTTTGTTCTAACAATTTATTGATTAATTAAGATCTATAATTCGGCTCTTGAACTAACACAAAAATTTGACAAATTTAATGAACTCTTCCTGTTTGCGGCGAGCACCAAATCAGAACCAAAATGATACTAATTTAAAAAACAATAATAATAATAATAAATAAAATTTTTTAATCATTCTACACAAATTCTAATATAAAAAATATTATTTTTACTTCATATACTCAATAATTTTTAATAAAAATATATACTTTATTTCACATTCTAGACTAAAATATTCGAATCGAGTATTTTGGTCTAAGATGTAAAATAAAATTATTTTTTTTTGAAAATTATTGAGTATGTGAAGTAAAATAATATTTTTTTATATTAAAATTTGTGTAGAATGATTAAAAAAATTTATTTATGATTATTATTATTATTTTTTAAATTAGTATCATTTTGGTCCTTATTTGATCCTGATTTAGTCCTTGCGTCAAACAAGACCTTATAGTCTCATATATATATATATATATATCTTAATTTAAAGAATTAGAGCACTAGGAAGGGATTGCTAGCCACTTGGAATAAATATAAATATTATATATATATTTACACACGTATATATATGTATGTACAAAAAATTATATAGTTTTAGATCTCTGGATCATTTGATTTTATGTTATATAAAGAAAATAATTATTTAATTTAGTGATATTTTTGAAAAAAAATTTAAAAAAATGTAAAATTATAATTCAAAATATAATATGCAGATATCATAATATTCAACTAACATAACATAATATAAAAATAATATCGAATTAAATACCTCCTTAATTAAATTAATCCACCAGTGTAAAATTTATATAATCAAAGTCATATGGTTTGACCTCTTCGAAAAAACAAACGCTTCTCAATTTTTTAAAATATTCATTTATCACTTAAATTTTTAAAAACAAATTAAGGCTACCCATGTAAATGATGTTGCTACTCGTTTTAATTTTTTTTTTTTTTTTTAATGCATTCGCTTAACATGTAATCAATAGGTCTTACGATTATCGATCTCTGAAGCATAAGCTGTGACCGCCCATCTAAGTTGACAAATTCTAAAATCATATAAAAATTTCAATTGAAGACACGAAATCAAATAAATATACCGTTATTTTCTATGCCAAAGATGTACTGCACTATTAGTAAGCAAACAAATAAGTCGGGCATTGGAATCCCGACTTCTTCGATTATTCCAATGGAATGCAAAAAAAATCAAAAAAATTTGTCAACTTCGACAGTGGACTCATTAGAAGCTGAGAGGATAGATGGACAAATGTCAACCAGCGGCCATTTTCGCATTACATTATTGGGATCACGTAGAAAAAAAAATATACAATAAAATAATTTTTTCAAATATTTAAAAAAAAATTATTTGATCTCTTTATAATTTCTACTAATTTTATTGGAGCTAAAGGAAAAAGGGTAGGTTATTATTTCTCCAAAGACCGCAGGTTCTGTTTGGTTGGAGGAAAAAAAATATTGTATAGAAAATTTTTATGAAATTTTTTAGAAAAATATATATGATGTGAAATAAAGTGAGTTAGTTATATTAAAAATTATATTGGATATGAAATAAAGTGATTGTTTGATGTTGGAATTTGTATAGGATCAGATATAAAATAATTTTTAAAAATAATTTTTAAATAAATTTAAGATTTTAGCCATGGCTAAAATAAGTCATCTTTTTTAGTCTATGAAATTTGGATCATAGTAAATGAATTTTCAAAATTTATTATTATTTCATTTATATTATTCTAATTTATATTTTTGTTGATCTAATTTGAAGTATTTTTTTTGTGGTGATAGTTCCATAACAACAAATTTATAGGTAAATGAAGATAAAATGGAGATGAATTTAATGTAGAAAATAGCAAATAGACCAATTGAGAATAAAAATAAAGATCTTGGATCTATATGCAATGATGTAAATTTTATGAATAGAAGTTTAAAGACCTCTGGACCTATGAGTAATATACCCTTTATATAATATTTGAAATTATCATATTTACCTTTTTAACAATCAAATTCTCAAAATTCTCAATATTTTTATCTCACGTTCTAAAATGATTATAGAATAAAATTTTTTATTTGTTTGCATATATATATATATAAACTCATAAAAGATATTTGCATGTTTGTTAATATTTTATACTTCTATAAGATCAAATTGTATATGAGAATAAAATGTTAATAAAGATATAATTTTTAGTTATATCAAAAATAAAAGATATTTTTTGTCAAAAGTATCTAACAATCTCTCTTACTTTAATGTAAGGGAATCTCTTCTTAGGCTCAATTTAGTTTCATAGCTTGTTTGGTGTTCGTATAATTTTAGTTATACCAAAAATAAAAATAATTTATTCATTATATTAAATTAATTTTTACTGTATTTTACATAAATTTTAATATAAAATTTTATCAATCAACCTTATTTTTTATATAATTTTAACATAATTAAAAATATTATTTTCTACCATATATTTATATTAATTATATATCAAATCAAACCCATAATTAAAATATATAAATTTTAAATTTTTAAAATTTGAAATTTTAATTGAGAGTATTTAAGTATTTAAGTTTTGAAATTTAAAACTTAATCTATTTTTAAATTTATAATTAATCCTTAAATTTGTTTTTCTTAAATAATTCTATATCTAAGTACTTTTTTCCAAAAACTCTGTTAAATTTAGAATTAGATGAATGGAACAAAATTGGCATCTTTTTATTAATTTGGAGCCATATCCAATGCTCCCACGTGGAATGAAAAATATTATCTATTGAAGTACTTCCTAACTCAAACACAATATATATATATATATATATATATATATATATATTTTTAAAGGATATTGTAAAAATTAATAGGGATGAGCTTACATCTCTTTTAGTAAAATCTCCTAATGAGAAATTATGCTAAAAAATATATAATGATTTTAATTTTTGATATAATTACCTACATGACTCACACAATTTAGTTTTATTTATGTCTTACTTATCCATTCTTAGTTAATTACGCTATGCACACTCAAAATATTATAAAATCTTACATACACATATTTTAATTTATTTCTATTATAATGAGTAATCATAATTTTTTAATAACCTAACTATAATTAAATTACAAAAAATTTGGGCCATTCATCATATTATTTTAAGGATATTTAAATATATTTTGAGTAAAAATCTTAAAATCTTAATGTTTAGGTGGCGGCAAAGGAAGGAGACATCCGCGACGTGAATTGATTTTAGGACAAATTAACGCTTTAGTGTGGTATTGAGGAAGAGAAAAATATGTACTATTAAGAATAAAAATATAATTTTAATAATTTACTAACAGAATATTTTTTTTAAAATAGATTTTGACTAAGTTTTAATTAAAATATGTGTACGTAAGATTTTATAATATTTTGAGGGTGCATAGCGTAATTAACTAAGAATGTAGGGATAAAATATAAATAAAATTAAATTATGTGATATATAATTAATTATCACTTTAATTTTTATATGTAAATATTAGAATAATATTTTATGGACTTGTATGCCATATCTCGTCTTCCAAATGCCGGCTTCCCCTTCCCGGCTCCTTCTCTCTCCGGGATCCACGTTTCATTTATGTTAATGGAGTCACATGCCGTGGACTCCGACGGCTCCCTTCTTTAGAATCTTTACTGGGAGAGAGAGAGAGAGAGATCAGGTGCTGCTTGTCATCGCCGTCGCTTACTCGAGGTCATAGAGCGCGCCGGTTTTTGGGAGAGCTCCGGCGACCAAGGAAGAGAAACTGCTGGGACTGTTCGGAGCAAGTGTTGGGCGGCGGGATCGGGGGCCGGCGGGATCGGGGGCCGGCGGCGCCGTGGCTGAGGGCGATGTCGCCCCTTGGCAGGTTCCTCGTCGAATTTGGGAGGGATTAGCGTTTTTGAATAGTAGGGGGGGGGGGGGGGGGACTGCAGGTGGGTAGCTCTTCGTTGTTCTTTCGGCGAAGAGGGAATAGTGGTAATAGATGAAATCTCTAAGGCGATCGAGCACTACGACTGCCTCCAGACCGCAGTCTTCGTCGTTTCCTACTTCTTCGTGGATCTATTTGCGATCGCTTCTCCTCGCTGCTTCCTCCCCTGTTCCTGATCGGTAAGTTTCTACTTGAGATCATCCTTGTTTCGATCGCTTCTCCTCGATTCATTCTTTCGTCGCCATCAGTTGAGTGATCAATTCCCAGCAGATTTTAGAATCCGGTGGGGGGTTTTCGCTCTGAAAACGCGTTTAAATCGAAAACAAACGGTTCTCGTGAAAAAGAGAGCCACCAACTCTTTACTGGATTTTCTCTAGACCTAATAATAGCAAGAGATATTTTGATTTTCTGTGTTGATTAGTGTTTCTCTGCCAGTTTAGTCATTCAAGTCTTACTGTATGTATTTGAAGGTGTTGTTTCATTCCAACTGTATGAATTGAGGAATTACTGTGTATTTAATGATTATTTACCATTCGAGGGCTGCTAGGAGTGCTTGCAACTAATCTTCACAGGCCCAATTCCTACAAAATTTTTTGTTTCAGTTATGATTTCCTTCTCTTTCACCTTCATGTTACAAGATTGTTGTTTACTTTCAGAGGTATACTTAGATCCCAGTGTTTTCGAAGGAAAAGAAACCATGCACTTACTCGTCGATACTGGAATGGCCTATTCAAAGAAGATGGAAGGTTTTGTGATGGTGGAGTCAGATTTTTGAAGAAAGCCAGAAGTCGAGTACGTGACATGTTGACCTTATTTTGTTTTTATATTTGTTATATGTTATATAATCTTGATGTTTTGTTGCTTCAAACTTATGCTCACTATTAAAATCATCATGGTATCAGGTGAAACTAATCTTTTCCTCTAATTTTGACAGGGGGTTGATCCAAGCATTAGGGCTGAGGTTTGGCCGTTCCTTCTTGGAGTGTAAGATCTCCAACTTCATGTTTATACATTTAAATTTCCCTGCTTGGTTGTCTATTACCTTAATCGTCAAAATAATATATGGGTTTTAAGTTCAACATATATCATGTTTATGCTTTATGTTAGATTCTGAAAAGAAATAATATGTTTATACTTGATCCCAGTCTAAACTATTTGATAATTTTGATTTGTTAAAAAGGATGTCTTTTTTTTTGCTTTTTGGTAGTTTAAACAGCAAAGGACTCTGTAGGTTCAAAAGTTTTCACTACCTTTTATTGCTGATTCATTTACAGATTGTTGTGGTTATGTGTGATCATGATGAGGTAGATTTGCGAATTCAGTAAAGAAAATAAGAAAAGAAGTTTGCAAGGTGTTTTTGGGCTAGTTCTTTGTGCAAAATTTTCTTCCAAATTTGGCATGAAAGTTGTCCAATTTTTTTTGGTTTGATTGGATAATTCATTTGAATTCATTGCTAATGTACAACCATATTTATTAATAGGTACTGTTTATTTGGCACAAAATGAGTAGCTTGGGAAGTTCTTGAATGTTGAGTATGGTGTAGTAGCATGATGAGCGTAGCGGTCACGATCCCATAATTCATGCATTAGATTTACAGATGCCTTGACCTGTGTAGATCTGTTTCCAAAATACTACTTTTTGCCAGATCTTTAATTTTTCCAGATTTTTTGGATTTGGGATGTTCATAATTTTCTGAAGGAAAGCTAAAACTAGTATCTGTTGGTTTATTTAGACTATTCAAGTTTATATTTTGCACTGCAAACAGTGATGACACATAATTGCTCTCTTGCTATCCGTTTTAGTTATATTGTTATACCTGACCTGGTTATGAAGGGGTCTATCTGCGTTAAGCTGAAGACTTCTTCGAGATGAACTTGAATTTACCTTGTATTTAAGATAAATATCTCCATTAACCAGCTTGCCCTTTAAACTTTCAGTAAGATTAATTTCCTCAGATTTTAGCTGGCTAGCCATTATTTATTAGTCATTGATAATAAGTATTTTAGTCAATTCATCCTGTATGGTAGAGCTTTCAATTTGAATGGAATAGGTAGTTTATGTATCTTCAGAATTAGTGCCTATGGAAGCATTGTAATTTAGTTGATGATTCATTCGCATTTTTTAGCCGATATATTCAAAGTTTCTAAAATCTGAGATTTCATTTGAAAGAGGAATGCATAGAATCGGAGAATGTTTATGATTGCTATGAGCTCGGGTTAAAGATTTTTAGCCGATATATTCAAAGTTTCTAAAATCTGCGATTTCATTTGAAAGAGGAATGCATAGAATCAGAGAATGTTTTTGATTGCTATGAACTCGGGTTAAAGATTTTTTGGCCTTCTTCTACTTTGGAAGTACCGAATTTCATGTAGCGTTTTAACTGTTCAGATTAGAACTTTGAACATTTTTTTAACGATCTCGTACATGTTCTGATTTTTACTGCTTTGGTCCTGCAGCTATGATTTGAACAGTTCAGAGGTGGAAAGAAATGCAGATAAAGTGCAGAAAAGGTAATTGAAGATGACTATTTTGTTCCTTTTTCTGGACTTCTCGTTACTAAAATTCCATTGTGATCAACTTCCTGCTGAAATGTGATTTTGTAATTTCAGTAATGCCGTCATTTTTTTCTTAATACAGAAAAGAATATGAGAAACTGAGGAGACGATGTCACCTTCTCTCAAACCATTTCTATCTGGGAAATAATTTTGTCAGAATAGGTGAAATATGCAGCAAAGTTAGTCATAATTGTAACGAGGATTCTTACTTCACTAGCTCGGAAGATGATATTGCTCCGCTTTCACTTTCTGCGGAAGAGAATGGGGACGAAGACCGACCAGTCTATGACAGGACCCCTGACTCAGCCTCGTGTAAGTCGGATGAAGAAGATGATGAAGATGAGAATGATGAATTCTCTGTTGACATTCTAGCAAGTGTCACCAGAACTGATCCTAAGCTCGGAAAAAGCTCTTCCATCAGATCTGATACTTCCATTAGAACTGCGGAAGACTTCAATACATGGCAACGTATAATCCGACTCGATGCGATCCGAGCTAACGCCGACTCAGTATTCTACTCGCTCACAAAAGCTAGCATCGGCGAGGAAGCCGCTAACCGGTCTGCCGAGGCTGTTGGTTTAAAGAACTACGACCACCTGGAACCCTGCATGATCCACCATGCTGCTCGTCTCGTTGCAATTCTCGAGGCATATGCGGTCTATGACCCAGAAACAGGGTACTGCCAGGGAATGAGTGATCTACTTTCGCCAATTTTAGCGGTGATGGAAGATGATTTTGAGGCTTTCTGGTGCTTCGTGGGTTTCATGAGGAAGGCACGGCACAACTTTCGGCTCGACGAGTTTGGCATCAGAAGGCAGCTGGCAGTTGTGTCAAGGATCATCCGATTGAAGGACGGGGACCTTTTCTGGCACCTCGAGAAGCTTGGGGCCGAGGACTGCTTCTTCGTCTACAGAATGGTGGTGGTTTTGTTCAGGAGAGAGCTCACATTTGAGCAAACGTTATCTCTTTGGGAGGTTATGTGGGCAGATCAGGCGGCCATTAGAGCAGGAATTGGGAACTCAGCATGCGGTCGCATGAGGATGAGACCTCCACCTACTGATGATCTTCTACTATTCACCATTGCTGCCTGTGTGTTGCAGAGGAGGAAGCTGATTATAGAGAAATATATCAGCTTGGATGAGATCATTAAGGACTGCAATACTATGGCAGGGAAGCTAGATGTTTGGAGGCTCTTGGATGATGCCCATGATCTGGTGATAACCCTCCATAATAAAATCTAATTACTTTTTTAGAACCCAACATATTATTTATTTTTCTTTTTATTTTTTTTCAATTTTTTTCCCCTAGATGAGCTCATTTTGATAGACTAATTGTATTTTAAGTCAAAGAATCAAGAGATTGGAGGGGACTGGTTCCTTGTAATTCTGCCATTCTGGAATCACCCTATGCCATGTGTAATTAAAGCAGGCAATTTATTGACTTGTCTTGCATTCTGAAAATGTCCTCAAGATGTATTATATTGTGATATGATTAATATTGACTGTCTCTTGCATTAACTGGGTGGGAAAATGCAGCCTGAGAAGGCCATATATATTATTATTTCATGTTATGCATAAAATATGTAGTAGATATATATATATTTTTAAAGGATATTGTAAAAATTAATAGGGATGAGCTTACATCTCTTTTAGTAAAATCTCCTAATGAGAAATTATGCTAAAAAATAGATCACATTATTCTTATTATGTTGTATATAAATCAAATTATTTACTATAAGGTCTTAATTTTTGTGGGTTAGCATTTGAGTTTATCTCTACTTATAGTTGTGTTCTTTATTCACTGTTGTATGTGAAGTTTTTTGTTTGAAATTTTTTAAAGAGAAATTTTATATTTGGAAGTATTTCGTTTGGTTGAAAGATTATTTTGGGGAAGAAGAGAAAAATATATATATATATATATATATTAATTTATAAGTTTAATGGAAAATAAAATTAATTTAATATTAGGAGATGTGAAAGTTTGGAATAAATTTTTTTTTAATATTAAAATTTATGTTAAATGAAATAAATTTGATTTTTAATGTTAAAAGTTGAATATGAAATAAAATTATTAAAATTTATGGTACAAGTTAAAATATTAATAAAAAAAATATTTAATTTTTTTTAATTGATGGCCCCACAAGTTTTCAAAAGCATATATAATATAAAATAATTAAAAGCCGCGTGATGATCATGCAAAACTAATGACTGGTCTTAAAATGACGTGTTCTGTCAAAGGTGGACAAAGTTGACTCATGAAGTTTGCATTGGTTAGTGTACTATTATTTTGAGATAAAATAATATTTTATTAATATTTTTAATTTATTATAAAAATTATTATTTTAATTTTATATAACAACAACAATGAAGCTTTAATCCCAGTAGAGTCAGCTATAAGAATCTTTTATTTTTATTGCGCTCTATTAATTACTAAATTTTTATTTAAATCTAAATAACTAAGATCACTCCTTATAATTTCTTGTCATATTTTCTTTGGCCTTCCTCTTCATACATGAGCAAAATTTAATAGCTCGAATTTTCTAACTGGAGCTTCAATCGGCCTACGATTTATATATCCAAACTATCTAAGCTGACTTTCTCTAAATTTATCCTCAATTGGTACAACATCAGCTTTCTTTCAGATATACTCATTTCTCATTATATCCTTTCGTGTACATCCATACATCCACCTTAACATTCTCATTTCTACAATATTCATTTTATTTGTATATTTTCTCTTTGCAGGCCAGTATTCAGCACCATATATCATTGCTGATCTTATCATATACTCATTTCTCATTATATCCTTTCGTGTATATCCACACATCCTTCTTAGCATTTTCATTTCTACAATATTTATTTTATTTATATATTTTCTCTTTACAGGCCAGCATTCAGCACCATATATCATCGCTGATTTTACCACAATTTTATAAAATTTACCCTTAAGTCTGAATGAGATTTTTCTATCCCATAATACACCAAAAGCATTTCTCCATTTTACCCATTCTGCTTAAATCCTACCAATAACGTCATTATCTATTTCACCATCATTTGAATGATTAATCCAAGATATCTAAAGCGCTCACTCTTCTTGACAATTTTATCACTAATTGTCGCATCTCTAATATAAGTATTTTTTTCTCGACTATTTTAATTTTATATTTAACCTAAATTTAAATTTAAGAAATTAGTTTAATTTTTTATTTTATATATTTTTTAATATTAAAATAAAAAATAAAAAAATTTCTTATTCCAAAATAATTCTTCAATTAAACAAGGTTTTAGGTCAATTTTTTAATATATATATATATATATATATAACCTTTTTTAAATATAAAAATATTTTTAAGCATAAGTTAGCTCCATTTAATTACTTAAAATTGTGTGAGATATATGAATCTCCAAATTTACTATCCACACGTATTAATTTTTATGAATATTATGTCCACTAAATTTCTATTAATTAAAGTTCAATGCAATTATTTAATTTGAGATTGAATAAATGAAATTTAATTATTATTAATCATTAATAAAGAATGAAGGTCAACAATTTTGTCACCACCTAAATTTTTTTCGATGACTTTTTGAAAAATTTTCTGGCCATTAGCGTTTAACACTTTTAATTATTTAACTTTTAGTACTTTTTTGTTACTCTTGTGCAGCATTTTTAAAATGAAAGTCAACTTATGAAGAGCTTAATAGTATCTCTTTTTATCTTCTATTATACCGATCTAGCAATTTAGTGCTCCATATTTGATTAAACTCAATTGTATTTAGTTAGTTGAGTCATTTAATAATTCAGTTGGGTTGAATCATGACTAATCAAACTTATTTGATTAAGTCAATTAATTTAAATTTAAAATTTTTTTATTGAGTAGATAGGTAAGATTTGAATTAAGAATATCATTTTTAATTAGATTTTGTTCAGTCTTGCTCCGCCAAATTAGAGTTATAACATTGAAAATTTTTATATTCATAATTCTAAAATTTATACTTATTTGAACTGTCATATGAATAAAATTAATTTATCATTTTAGTTCATAAAATTTGAATCATAATTCCTGAAATTAAATCGATTTAAATTCTAAATCTCTAATTTCATTATTTCTCTTCCTTCCACCATATGAGCCCTACCCTCCATTAATTTTAGTATCAAAGTGATTTATTTCGTATTAATTTTTGTATCAGTGCGTTGCATCCCACATCAATAATTATGAATTTTAAAATTAAATTGAAAATTTAATTCAAAAGTAATATGCATGAAAATAAATTAATTGAACCTACATTTTATCTATAAATATATTTTAATTTACATTTTTTTAAAATTCTTTTTCCCTAAAATTTGTCCTTAAAATTTGAAATAGAAATCTTAAAATATTACAATTTTAAAATAGAAATTTAAGTAAAAGATCTTAAAAAGAATAGACTAAAATATAGTTATAAGTAAACTATAAAAACCAATTAGTAATTTACCCAATTTTCATCCCATCAAATAATTTAGTTGTTGCATATTTATCAATTTAAATGTGATAACTAGGAAAGATTTGTGTCAAACTATACCAAAAGAACAAATAACTGATCAAGAACATAATCCACATAAATGGCATGTGAGCAACTTAGCATATGAATCTTGTAACATGCTCAATATTTAAAGAATAATATTTTCAGACCATTAAAATATCTTATCAATACACACATACACATATATATATATATATATATATATATATATATTTATTTATATGTATATGTATTGTATCATGGCCAGCTAGTGAACTCAAATACTTTGAGAACAATTTCAAGGCCAGTAGGGATTTGCCATAGAAAGAGGAGGACGTTCAGTGTGTTCAATGCAATGTGCAGATTCCTGGCAGTCTCGTTTCCCTTCTGCATCAGAGGAACAAGTGATGCAGCCAGTGCCCACAATACTGTGATTCCTACATTTTGGTAAAAAAATTGGTTATATCTTGCATCAACTACAAATAATGATAAATTTAGAAGCAGAAAATTGTTAGTTTCTCACAGTTTTTGAGATAAAAAGAAAAAAAAAATGAAAATTAGCTTCATTCCTGATAACGGCCTCAACTTATACTCTAAACCGATTGAAAAATCGAGCCCAGGTCGAACCTCTTTGGGCAAGTCGTGTGCCACATGGAGCATGTCGAGCCGGTTCGTAATCCTGTTAGTTGAGCATAACTCTAAAGCTGGTTTATTGGCTTAGTGGGAGTAGGGATGTAAATGGCCCAAGCTGAGCAGAGCATTAGTCTGTTCAAGTTCATGTTAAGCTCGAGCTTAGTTCACAAATATAAAAGCATGTTTGTGCTTGGTTTATATGGTACACGAATAAGCTCATTATATCTGAGCTCACAAACATGAAAACTATAGACAAGCTCCTATATATCAAAGATAAAAATGTATTCACAAATAAGCTTATCATCATGATTCATAAATTTTCTTATTAATAAGCATGATAAGATTGATGGGTGACTATATATGAAATGATAAAATGAGAAATGATTATATCCGCAAAAGAAGAAACAACATCAATTAAGAATAAACTCAAAAAGGGTCTGTCTAGATAGTTTAAATATATAAGTTGTAGACTAATTAAAGGTCAAGTAAAAAAAGTAAGTTATTAGGCCTTGCCCATGTAAAAAGAGAAATAAGAAAACTAAATAAGATATGACAAAAAACTATAAGAAATGATCTTGTACACTTAAAACTAAATGAGAATTTGTTAATTGATAGAGTGCAATATAAATAAAGGATTTATGTAGCTGACCTCCTAGTGTAATAAAAGACTTGGTTGTTGTTATTGCTATTAATAAACAAGATATATTAAAATCTCTCAAATAGCAACACATCGAGCCTTATAATCAAGCATGTTCATGAACTTCAAATGAACTAATTATGAACATTAACAAGCCACATACAGTATAATCAAACTCATTTATTTATCAATTAAGCTTTTAAAATTATGTTCAAGCTTGTTTGTTAATCAATACAAACTAAACATGAATGATCTTTTATCAAACCGAACATCGAGCTATTCATCGAATGCTCATTTCATTTAAAACCCTAAATGAGAGTCAGGTTGCTGTCCATGACTCATTTATTGAGTCAATTGAATTGTGTTGAGATTGGTCAAATTTGATTTGAACTCAAAAACTTGTTAGATCTGAAGCTGAAATAGCTAGTGGTTAAACATGATTGAACATGCTAGCAATTCCTAATGCAAATCTGCAATTAAGTTCACTCATTTCGTTAGCAAATCTGCAAGTAAATCCTGATGCATGTGGTGATTACAAAGAATTTACACATAAATAACAAAATTTTGCACAAAAACAGCCAGAATAAATTATGACAAGATGACAAAAAGGACAATATTTTAACATCCACATATATATATATATATATATATATTAACACCCTATTTTTATCATCCTTTATCTTTTTTTACTAATGATATTTGGTGAAATCACTTAGGTGTGTTTGTTTGTAAGGTTAAATTTAAGAAAATTAAAATTAAATTTGGATGGAGATATTTTTTTATTAAAAGTTGTGAATGATGTGAAATAAAGTTAGTTATTATGTTGGGATATGTGAGGGATGTGATATAAAGTTAGTTATTATGTTGGAAAATGTGAGGGATGTGATATAAGTTAGTTATTATTTTAGTAATATGTGTAGGATGTGAAATAAATTTAATTTTTAATATTAAATTTTATGTGTGATGTGATATGCCTGGTTAAAATTAAACCAGGTTAATTTTAAACTCCTAAACAAACGGGGTTACAGTTCAATTTATATTAATACCCTATTTAAGATAATGTTTCGATTTCTGTTGTCAAGAAGTAATTGACTCTCAATATTGTTCGGCTAAATAGAAAGAAACCTAATAAGCAAAAGGCTAAAGATTGAGTTATTAACTTACAAGTTTTAAACTCTACAGAAGATCATTTTTTTAATATATATATATATATATATATATATGTTTATTTATTTGGTAAGGAGTATGAAATGGCTTCAGCATTTTTGAAGTTTAAGTGAATCCAAAAAATAAATTTTTTTAATCAAATAAAACCAAATGTAAAAACTAGCTTCAAGCCACTTTTAAAGTTATGAAGGTGAAACCATTTATTACATGGTTTTAAGCAAAGTTGCTTCAGTTGTCCAAAGTAACATCAAGAGCTGAATCTTATTCTACTTATTTCAAAGTCAAATCCGTAAGGCTGTAAGTGAACCTAGCTGAGCCGAGTAGTGATCTGGTCAAGTCCATGATCATTTACTAAAACTGAGCTCGAGCTTATTTTGAGTATGTTCAAACTTGGTTCACCAACAAAAAGACATACTTGTGCTTGGTTCATATGATTCATGAACGAATTTCACTAATGTTTTCATGAACAAACTAATACATATTTGAGCTAACGAAAACTATAGACAAGCTCTTACATATCAAAGATACTAATGTGTTCACCAACATATCGAGCCTAATAATCGAGTATGTTCACGAACATTAGCCAGCCAAATACTAGTATGTTCAAACTCATTCATTTACTAATAGAGCTTTTAAAATTATATGCAAGTTTATATGTTGATATTGATAAACCAAACATGAACAATCTCTTATTGAACTGAGCATTGAGCTGTTCATCATTGAACTCTCGGCTGACTTACAGGCCTACAAATCCTTTAGGCCTATCAGGATATATAAAAATTTGCATGCTGTAAATATAAAATATAAAGAATACCTGCGCCAGCGAAGAGGTGAGGGCCGGGGAAGAGTTTTCCTGTCCGAAGCCAGGTGTTCAGAGCGCCGCCGACGGACCCCAACACTCCGAATCCGAGCAGTATCGATCCAGCGTTGTAGTGTCGATCCCTATACGACCCTTTCACCAGCTGCTTCCTCTCCTGCTCTAAATGCAGCTTCG
Source organism: Apostasia shenzhenica (assembly GCA_002786265.1). NCBI lineage: Eukaryota > Viridiplantae > Streptophyta > Magnoliopsida > Asparagales > Orchidaceae > Apostasia > Apostasia shenzhenica. The sequence goes on along the minus strand of KZ451935.1, from coordinate 1,737,782 downwards.
CTCAGGACTTTCGTCGAACACCTTATATGCAACAAGATTGTTACCCCCATACCAACCTCTGTGAGCTGTTGAATCTTGGCCTCGACCGGAGAGGGAGCCTGCGGCGGCGCCGGCGACGTCTCCTGGCTGCCGGCGACAGTGGCCACGGCGGTGGGGGACTTGACCTGCTTCTTGAGCTCGTTGATCTCGTCCTGGATGGTGCGAACGCGGCGCCACTGCCATCCGAGGTAGCCGGCCCTAAGCGTGTAGAAGAAAAGACTGGCCATCACCAGCGGGTGTACCAGAGCGGCCGTCCGCCCCTCGAGGATGCCGAACTCGCCGGCGGCGGCCATCGCGTCCGGCGGCACTAGCAGCATCGGAAGCGACGCAATGCCGGCGTGGCCTGCGAAGAAGGGAAGGGTGATCTTGAGGCAGATGGGAGGGGGCGGGAGGAGGAGCGGAGCGGGCCTGGTGGGTTTGGAGGGATTGGTTTTTCCGAGAGTGGGAGGGAGATTGAGGAGGCCGACGGCGGCGGCGGCCATGGAGCTCGCCGGAAAAAGAGCGGCGTGGCGCGGGACCGAGGCGGGTGAGGCGGGTGAGGAAAGGGATAAAAGGGCGTAATCCGAGAGAGCGCGCACGTCTGGCTGATTGCTCGTCGACTAAGCGGTTGTGAGCGGAGCCACGTAGGACGTTAGATCCGGTGTCGCACACAATGCAGAGAACATAAAAATGGATCAATAGATCGTTGCCATTTCGTGGGCCAGCTATCTGACTGAATATATTTAAAGGTACAATCATACAATCATATATATATATATATATATGAAAAGGAAATGTGAAATACCACAAACTCTTCTTGGGTTGGCGTTCAAAACAATTCAATCTTAAAAAAAAAATTAGGGAAAATTACATCCAAGTCCCTGAGTTTATGGATTATTATCAAGCAGGTCCACATTTTTAAAATTATAACATCGGAGTGTCTAGTTTTTAAAAAATATCATCTGGGTCCTTTTTTAATTTTTTTTATTAAAAAATATCATCTGGGTCCTTTTTTAAATTTTTTTTAAAAAATATTAAAATTACCATTATACTCTTTTTTTCCTTCTCTCCAACAAATCCAACAGCCGCGTGGTCGCGCGCAGTAGTCGGGCCACCCCGCACGGCCGCCGACGGCCTCGCTCAGCCGCCGGCGGCCGCTGTGCACCACTCGACCGCGCAACGCAGCGCAGCTGCCGGCGACCGTGCAGGGTGGCGCGACGACTGTGCGACTACTGGATCGGGTGGAGAGGAGGAGGGTAAGGGTATAATGGTAATTTTAATATTTTTAATAAAAAAAATAAAAAAAAGACCCGAATGATAATTTTTTAAAACCTAGGGACCCCGATATTATAATTTTAAAAACTTGAACTTGCGTGATAATAACCCTTAAACTCAAGAACCTGGGTGTAATTTACCCAAAAAATTATTATAAATATTTTATATTTACTTTACATATACATAAATTTAAACATTTAAAATTATTTTTATTTAACATTATATTTAAATCTCAAACTTAAAATTTTAATTTTATTTCATATTTAATATAAATTTTAAATAATAAAATAATTTTATTTTATACCACAATATTAAAATAATTTTTTCTTTTTATTTTAAAAAAACTTAAAATATTACTCTAACAAAACGAATTGTCAATTTTTTTAGTCATCTCTTCTTATGTTTCACATGATTCCGCATGAAGCATTGAAACAAAAAATGTTCAACTTTTTTTTTTTTGCCAATGATTTTTCTTTTCAATAAAATAATATATTTCATTGTTTTTTTATTCTATAGAATATAATTCATTATTAACGCTAGAATTTGCCATCACTCATCCCCAAACATCATAATGTGTCACCCGAAAGGTCAAAAGAAGTCGACTCACAATAAAGTCGAGCAAGCACAACTCAACAAGTTCGTATTTAGAGCTTAGTTCCCAAGTTATTACTCGAAAATTCCAACAATGTCGTACCAAGAAGCCGCGAACCAGAAACAGATGATATGCCAAGCTTTATTGAAGACAACCTGGTACAGTTCCCTCTAGAGATGCATATTAACATACAAGCAATAGAACTTTTGCAATCCATAACGAAAATATAACAAAAAATACCAGCCATTTGCATACATGTCATAAAACTCAATGGATTAAAGTAAACTTTGACGGCTCCGTTAAACAGAATGACGCAGCAGGTGCGGGCGGAGTTTTGCGGGACCTTCATCGGACAGCCAGAAGACATCCTCCTGACCGGACCATGGCCCAGATCTCTGCTCTTTTTGATGCCTTTAAGGCACATATGATATCTCCTGTTTATAGAGCCGCTAATAGAGTGACAGATTTTGTTACTTCCTTTTCTTGTTTAGATAATACAGCGTGGCGCAGGGACATGTCCCTTCCACTCGATTTTTATGCGATTCTCAATGAGGATCGAACCTTTTGTACCTAATGTATCTTTTTTACTGTTATAGTATTATAGGCTACGACCGAATTTCAAAAAAAAAAAAAACTCAACTATTTATACAATAAAGAAACCCAAGGAGGGAGGTAGAAAAAGTTATGAAGAGACTCGAAAATTTTAACAAGCATACAAAATCCTCAACAAACAAATACCTTGATCGAGATTTGAACAAAAGACTTGACGGCTAGAAAAAAAGAATGGGGCATTTACATACATACCCCTTAAATCATCTTGAATTACATATTAAACCCCTCATTTTTAAATTTTACAACTTAACCCCCTAAATCATCCAAAAATAAAAACTAGTAGAATACATATATTTGCAAATATATTTATAATATTTGTATATACATATTATTGGTAATGAACATCCAAATAATTATAAATCAGCAAAAAACATACTTTGAAAATCTTGAAAAAGACCTAAATATGTTATTTTTGGATGATTTGGGGGGTTAAGTTGTAAAATTAAAAATAAGGGGTTTAATATGTAATTCAAGATGATTTAAGGGGTATGTATGTAATTCTCTCAAAAAGAATTGGAGTTTCGAAGTGCATATCCTCTACTTCTTTTCAAGGAGTTTTTCCCTGCTCACAAGGAGGCAACACTTTATACTACTAATCAAACAGATATTTATAGAAATGCAAATACCTAAATGTGTGTGTTAAGTTCCAAATTTAGATCATAACAAAACATTTTCTAAATTTAAATTTATGATGATAGCAAGCGTTTCATTGTTTTTCTCACTCTTCTCAAACAGAAGGCAAACCTTCCTTGAACCAGGAGTAGAGCCCTCCATCCAGGTGAAAAATGTTCTTGTATCCGTTCAGGACCAGCAGGTAAGCTGCTATCAAAGATCTGCCACACAAATTGTATATTTAATACATAACAATCATCTTCATTACCAAAAATAAAATTCATTATGGATCAACATTAATTATTTATTACTGAGTCTGGCTATTCTAATAGGTAAATATCACATTTAGGATATTTTGCATATAACACCCATTACCAAGGAGTAACCTAGGTTGAGTTAGATTTCGCTTTAAGACAGTGGCAAAATTTAGACCTTTCATTACCTAAAATAGAGGTAGATCAAGAGTTTGCAGTTTAAAAATTAACGAAAATCAATCCATTTATTGTTATGAAATGAGATGAGATTCATCATTTTAATTTAGTTTTGCAAGTCCTAATGATTGTTGCTTTTTCTAGACATCTGGACTGCATGCCATGGATAAAAAGGCTCGAATGATATGATCCTTCGTCGCTCAAAAGGATTTCTCATAGTTCTTGATCACTATAGATGCATTTCCTAAGAGTATATTACTAAACTAATGTTACTCTAAAGATTACAAATTGTACTATAACAAATATCTGGTAGACCTTTAAAATTATTTCCAATGTAGATTACTAACCCAATGCCAAGCCCACAACTTAGACAGAATGGAGAGAATGACGATAGAATGACCAACCCACTCGCCACAACTGAATTACCGAAAGAGATTAAATTGGTTTAATTAGCGAGGTCAACATCGAACAATAAGTAACTCTTAACGCACATCGGATCTCTTAACTCTTTCTTTTGTTATAAGCAAGGAACGGACACCTGAAGTATCGCAAGAGTCGAGGAGTTCCTGTGCAGTCTAAATGGAGCCATAGACAAGAAAGTGGAATTCAATCCACGAAATAATTTTAACTGAGACAACATCTTTGTTGTAAAGGTCATAATTTCATGAGAATTATTAATAACAAGGCGAGGTTTGGAAGCCTTACCCTTACAAGCTCGACAAGCGCTCAAGTTTTTAATCGTGAATCTTGGTGAGTAGAGAGTTTAGAACACACCTACTATCTTTCATCTAGTTGTAAATAAAGATAGAATTATTTATAAAGGATTATCATGGATCTTATTAGGTATTCAGAACAATTCTAAAAAATATAGAACACATGTGAAGCATAGGATAGAATGCAATACCAACAAAGACAGAATAGATTACCCAATTCCCAATTTTCGGTTAAGACATTTTTTTGTTTCTTTTACATGAATTGCATGATCATACATTATACAATCTTTATAAACAAAATATCATTTTTTTAACATATTCATATAGACAATAATTGGAGTGTGCTGGATAATATGTAAATTTCACTTTCTAAGAAGCCTCCATGTCCCCCCTTTGCCAGTCCGTCTGCGCAGGCAAGAGAAAGGAGGCAACGGTTAGCCCCCAGCCCCCTTAAGCTGATCCGCTCGTGTAGGTGAGTGAGTGAGTGTGTAACATCCCAGTAAAATTTAATTTAGATTTTTGATTTGTTTATTTTATTATGATGGAATTAATTTTATTCATGTAAAATTAATTATTTAAAATTAAATATGTGAAATATTAAATACTTGTTATGCAATTTAAATTTTAAAATAGCTGAAATTAATATTTAATTTAATCAAATCTGATTATTTAAAATTCAAATTCAATAAATTTAATTATCCATTAAATTTCCATAACCACCTCCTTAAATGAAGGCTCAGTAGAATTGACCAAACTACTCCTATATTGTGATTTAGCGTAAGAAATAGAGTTTCTCACCCTAATCACCGATTCAATTCTTCCCCTCCCACAACCGCCGCCGACCTAGAGAGAGGAGAGAGAAAGGGACGCATGGGAGAGGAAAAGAAGTCAGATCTCTCTCAAAATTGACGATTTTTCTTCATCTTCCTCTCGATCTACACGTTTCTTACACCTTGAACTGGATCTAGTAATTTTGGAGCGATCTTTCTCTTCGGATCTCAAGAAAACCTATGACTATGGTGAATTTGAGGTAGGTTTTACTCTAACCTTGCTAGTTAAAATTAAACTAGAAATACTAATGGAGTATTTTGAGAAAAAATGAAATTAATTGCTAAATCGATAAAGTTTTTTTATTTTTCTTGTGATTTGTGTGAAATTTTTGTTATTCTATATTTTCAAAGCTTTAAAATTGTCGTAATATTAATCCAGTTCAAGTACTATTAGATCTGTGAATTTATTTCTTATTTAATCATATTGTCAATCTGAGAAATAACGCCATGCTTTCATGATTTTTTGAAACTCCACCTTCATGTATTTTATTATAGGTTGAGACACGGCTTAATTAAATTTAAACATAATTATCACTGAATCGTTTTGAGAAAACGAGAGGTTATCGTGAAATGCATGTATTACATCCCATAATTTATATATTATTTGATTTGATCACTTGACTCCATGAACTGTGTTGAAAATTCATGCTGTTATGCAATTCTGATCTCATAAATAATAAAGATCATTTGCAGCTATGTGTTTAGCTGTGATAACAGGCAAAGATTGATGAGAAATTTTTAAATGATTCTCTAGTATTATTAAATTTTCTTTTAATACTGTTAATCACAATTCTATGATTTTTATATTTGAATATGAAAGTATTGGGTTTAGGATGCATATGTACATGTGTTACTGTAATAAAAATAAAATAAAATTGATGAAAGAACTCGCATTATTGTCTATCTGGTGCACTCAACTGAACGATAGAGTTAAAGATTGGACCTTTTGATCAACTAAGAATATGCAAATCAAAGTGTATGATTATTTTATTGCATGTATACAATTAATTTACTCTCGATTGTAACTCCCACTAGAAAGGCAAGTGTACGGGCTTGCGTGGGTAAATAAGTGCACAAACTAGTCATCATAGAGATTAATTCGGATTTGCCAATTCAATAAATAATACAATATTTTAAATGTGAATGGATTAAAAATTAATGTAATTTCTGTGGGATTATGCAACTGCCTTAGCTCGAGCATATGATATGATATTTGGCACGACGACGTCTATTGGCAGTTTTCGACTGTCATGGGGGGTGACGATCCCCAAAGCAGATACGTGTCTACTGTGGATACATGTCCACTAAAGATCCTCACATGATATTTAACGCGACAACGTCCATTAGATATGCTTACGGAGGGCATTTATGGGGGGTGACGATCCCCAAAAATATAAAAAGCAACTAAGGCGTGGTATGAGAAATCACAGGCCCAAAAAATAAAAATAAAATTAATAAAAAGGAATTTGCTCGTCACTTATATTTTCATTAATTTTGTTTACATACTGATGTTGTACTTATTATGCAAACTATGCCATGTTTGTTTAATATTTATTATTCACATTGTGCTATGCTATTTCTTTATCCTACATGCATGCTTAATTGGAATCTATGTTATATATGTTTAATTATTTGTTATTTTTATTACATCATGTTATCATGCCATTATCATTATTATTATTATTATTTAATATTTTTATTTAAAGGCTTTGTTAGTGTACAACCTACGAGTTTGTTCTAACAGATTCCTGTCACTGACGTGGTAAGTACTAGAGCACTTAATCACGGGAATGAGGAGAATGTCGGCTAAGAAAAGAATTAGTTTGTTTCTTTATTTCCTAAGAACGTGACTTGATTAATTATATGTTTGGTCAAGATTTTAGTGATTCTGCTTTATTTGCTTTAGTTGGATGTTTATTTCAGTTTTACAATATAGTAATGTGAACTCTTGTAGTAGCATTTAATTTATTTAATTTTCTTACGCTGTTAATTTTATTTTCCTTCTTCCTCAACTTAGATAAATTTTAGTGTGACGGTTAGGGTCATCACAAAGTGAGAGAGAGAGAAAGGATGGGGTGGGATGCTCTACGCCCCACTCCGTCGGTCCGCTTGTGCAAGGAGACGAGAGAGAGAGCGTGTGTGAGAGAGACAAAGAGGGGTGGGCAAGCCACCCCCCTTCTGCCAGTTGGCTTGAGAAAGGGAGGGAGGGAGAGTGAGTGTGAGAGAGTTGGCCTATGCAGGTGGCAGAGAAGGAGGGAGGAAGGGAGTTGGGAGAGAGAAGGGAAGGAAGTGGGAGGGCAATTTTAAAATTTTATAAAATTTTAATAATAAAAAGTTACAAAAAGACCCAATTAATAATTATATCAAAAATCAGGAACCAAGATGCTAGAAATTTTAAATTCTGGACTTTCATGATATTATGCCCTAAAATTACGAACATGGATATAATTTACCCTTTTGTTTTTCGTAGAACAAATTTCAAATATGACAAAAAAACTAGGAGTAATTGCATTCGAGCTCTTGAGACAGACCCCTTATTCCACGCAAATTTATAAAACAGAAAACGTTCCATCTGGACTAGAAATTATTCAACATGAGTTCTTTTTGACAGAATCCATCAATTTTAACTGTTAAATTGTATTTAAATTGAGCAATGTGCTCGTTAAGCTAATATGCATTCTTTAAAAAAAGAAGTTGAGGTATTTAAAATTACTATTATAACATCAACTATTCCTTTCTCTCAATGTTCAAACTTATAATAGTAATTGTAAATACTTAAATATGGTTATTTTTTAAATCAAAATTACAACTTAATGACCTAACTTTACGGATTTTGTCAAAAAAGAACCCATGTGAAACAATTTCTGGGTAGGAGAGTCCTAGATGGAACGTTTTCGGTTTTGCAAACTTGCATAGAATAGAAGGTCTACCTCAAAAGTGCAAATGTAATTACCCCAAAAAACTAACTGTTTGCCTCCCAAACTGTTTTTGCTAAGCGTGTGGGATCAAATAGGGCACCGTGTTTCACAGTTTCAGGGATTAAAGACTTTTCAATCCAGAATTACAGCATTTTAAACCAATCACAGTTAAATTCCGTATGACAAACTTGGAATTTCAAATTATGTGAACGCTCATGTCTAATAAAAATTTTATAGGAACCTCTTTAGTTTTCAGACCCTAGATCAGCTGATTTCACAAAAATCAAATATTTTTTTCCAAACTCGAACCAATTAAATTGAAGAACACAATTCAAGCTATAAAATAAGCTCGTTTGGAATACGCACAAATACACAGGGCTAAGGCCTAATGGTAATTACCTTGACTGCTGACCCTCAGGAAGATTTTGTGATGGCCTCATTGTTCCACCAGATGAGCAAGCTACAATGATTTTAGCATCTTTGTCTAGATTGGACTCCACAACTGCGTACCATGAGCAGAAAGAAATCATTAGATCAAGCTTCAGCAATCCCTAGTTCATGGATGTCATCTAGCTAAATGGCTAAGTGGCTTACGCTGAAGGAACTCTGGGTTTTCCTCAGTGCCTGAGATTATGCCAAAGAACAGGAAAGCTGTGCGGCGAGCAATGTCCCATGGTGTCCATTCCTTGATGAGTCTATAAATTTGAACATTGATGGCACCAGGAGGATGTGCCTAAACGAATTCAACATCAAACATAGGAATGATCCTAAATATACAAATATTATTTTGGCATACAGTATCAAATAGACAAAAATATAATCTTGACACTTTCAAGATTATTGGCATTTTAGATGCAGTCATGTAATTTTTTAAGGGCCTTTTGGTGCTAGTTTTCTTCTAATGCCTCGTTGAACACATATGGCCAGACTTAGTTTATCTCCATTCAGCAAAAAAATTCATCCCTACGAATGTGTTGGTAATTTCTGAATGCCTTTTGAATAATAGGACAGCACAATAAGTTCAAATCCCAGTTGGAAATAAGGATATAACTTGGAAGACAAGAATATCCGTAACAAAGTGCATTAACTTGTAAGAAATGAATGTAAGAACAGAGATTTCTTGGAAAAACTTTGTTTGAATATAACTGTAGAAGAACTCATGGTCATAAAGATTTGAGCGAGGATCAGAAGTAGATTAACATTTTTTCACTTTTAGTCAAGAGAAGTGATTTTCAGTGTTTTTTGCTTGACCAGAATAGTATGAAACGGGAGAGGACAAACTACACAGAAGAGTAGAGAGAAAGAAAAGAAGGTATGAAGCAGTGGAAGCAGCAATGAACAGTGTTAAGATAGCTGTAACAACCTCATCAGATGACCACAGTGAAGAATATTTGAAGCCAAGAGCCTAAACAATGTGCAGGTGTTGGCATTAATGTAATGAACATTAACTTGTCCCACATTACAAAAAGAGAGAAGTAACTATGCTATATAAGCAAGGGGCAATTTCTCAGGAGCCATGAGGACCGCTATGGGTTGACAAGGAGAATATTGCAATGGTATCAGCTGGATCCATAATATATGCATAGGTGATGGTGGACAAACACAATCATACTTCTTAAAAGCTAACTTTACAAATTGTACAAAATACAAATAATCAATTAAAAACGATTAATGAAGCTTATGTTGATACTGATAATAATGATTCGAATAGTGCAAACTAATCGTAACTGTATTACTTAGCTCTGGGATTGTCCCTTCCCTCACTTTGAATCTATCCCTGCCAACAAAAATCATGATTGAAGTCACTTTGCATGCTAGTAATTGACTGAAACTCGTTGTGAGCTCATTCTACTTTTCACCATAGGTTGACATTCAGCCTAACTTTTGTACTAACACTCACATTCTTTACTTTCGAATATTCAATTCCTTTAACAACAAACTTTACAGAATCACACTATAGTTTTAGTTGCTCATACTAACATTTATGTGCATGATCAGTTGATCGCCTCTCAAGTAACCATGGAATCCATTGAAGTACTCAAATGATGTCAAAAAAAATGCAAACAATCCATTTGAATGTGTTTACTTCATAGGATTTGCAAGAGATGCATACCGGCAAACACAGTCACACAGAAGTAAGATCTCAGCGAAACATAGTAGAAATGAAATATCAACAACTATCTAAGAAGTAGAAAAGGAAACATATATGTATCTGTTGATTCAAGATAATTTTCTGCAAATGGAGAAAATAAAAGCAGCTACTTTACAAGGTAACAGTAGAAGAACCTCTTTGAACTCTGCTTCTGGGCGTACGTCCAGTATCACAAAATTGTTTTCCTTCTGAAGACGTAATGCTTCCTTTACATCAACACTTCTTACCTTAAAAAAAATAAGTTAACAACCAGAAAACGATCATAAATGAGAACCATAATCAAATCACATGGTGCTCTAAATTACTTCAACAGAATTTTTTTTTTTTTAAGTTCCTAGAATTACAAGCAGACTGCTTCTCAGAATCTTTGAACCACTACTTAGTTGGCCTCAATCAATGACAATTTAAAGGTGAATGGTGGAACAGGGTGAAGCTACTACCCTCTTCTGGAGGAGAACCTCTCGCTTGATCTTCCAATCTTCCTCAGCTGCAAGTCCATTTCAAACCCCCAAAATAATTTTTTTTAAAAAAAATCAATAGAATGAACACTCAAGCAGACAATGGAGAAGAGTAGTATGATCGGGTAAAGAGAAACCAGGAGATCTCGCGGGCTTTGTCGCAGTGCATTTAACTAGTAACCGACTGGCTGCGGAATGAGAAAAGCAACGGTAGCTCGTCGGCTTGAACGGACAGGGTTTGAAAACCAAGGAGGAGGAAGCAGTCCCCGAGGGTAGAGATGCGGCAGTAAGAAGCCTAGGGTTTGTGAAAGAGGAAGCGGCGAGCATGTTTACCGGGAGTCGGAAGGTGAAGTGAAGAGTGGAGAGTGAAGAAGATGAAGCCGAGGGATTCTCAGTGCAGTTGAAATCGAAAGCGGAGATCGTTCTTGCTGCTGGTCGCTCTGCTGCGGACCCACGGCAAATCCAAACTGGTGGTGGAGGCTAATTTGCCTCCATGAGTCCATCTCCTGGATTTCTACACGAGGAATCTTCGAGGTCGATTTGGATTTTTTAGTAAAGAATGATAATAATAAGTGGTAATTCCACTTAGGTTCACGAGGTTTACTCGACTTTTCATATAAGTTTATAATTTTGAAAATATGTCAGATAAGTCCCAAAACTTACTGTATAGATCATTATGGTCTTTTTGTGACAATATTCGTTAAATGCTGTTAAAATTATAAAAATACCTTTTTTATCCTTCCATATTTCCGATCTCCGGCTTCCCAGCAACATGCGGCCGCCGGCGTCTGCGCGCAGCGGCCGTGTTCCCCACCGCGCACGCCAGCATTCGCACGGGGGAGCGCGGGTCGCTGCAGCTGGCATACACCGGCTTGCACGGCGGTGCACTTGGCCGCCTACTGCGCGTGCGAGGACCAAATGGGTTACAATTATAATTTTACATTAAAATTTTATAATTTTTTAATTTAATGAAATGTTTAACAGAAAATACTTAATTAGACCTTATTGTAAATCTTTTATAAATATTAAGAACTACAATAATCTATATAGTAAGTTTTGAGGACCTGTCTAGTATGCTTTTAAAATTATAAATTTATATGATAAGTCGAGTAAATCTCAGGGGTATAAGTGAAATTATTCTTAATAATAATAATAATACTATGAGCTGAAATAAATTTATTTTAATAATAAAATTTAGTTAAATATTATACTGTCGATACAGAGAGATTTCGATTAGTCTATATTCCTCATTTTTCCTTTTAACCATTACATATAACCATCACATACCCATTTCTGATGGCTTCTCCCAAAAATTATACTTGAACGAATTCAACTCACCTCATATTTATTTTTACAAAAATAAAAAAATAATATATATTTAAATTATTTAATCTTTAAATTATATAATTTTATTTACCGATATAATTATTATACTTAAATTGGACCCATTTTATAATAGGTTAGAGTGAGTCACATGTCACAAGTACAATATTGCAACTCATATTTATCAAGCATTGGAGTGGGTTAAAGGAGAGGATAATATCAAGGGATAATTACCTACATATCACAAAATTTAGTTTTATTTATGCCTTACTCATCCATTCTTAGTTAATTACGCTATGCACACTCAAAATATTATAAAATCTTATATACATATATTTTAACTTATTTCTATTATAATGAGTAATCATAATTTTTTAATAAATTAACTATAGTTAGATTATAAAAAACCTGAGCCATTCATCATATTATTTTAAAGATATTTAAATATATTTTGAGTGAAAATCCTAAAGCCTTAATGTTTAGGTGGAAGCAAAGGAAGGGGACATCCGCGACGTGAATTGATTTTAGAACAAATTAGTGCTTTAGTGTGGTATTGAGGATGAGAAAAATATGTACCATTAAGAGTAAAAATATAATTTTAATAATTTACTAACAAGCATAATGTAATTAACTAAGAATAGATGGGTAACGCACAAATAAAATTAAATTGTGTGACATGCATGTAATTATCCCTAATATCAAATTGAATCAAATTTTAAAAAATTAATATTTTTTTTTGATGAAAATCTTTTAAAAATTAACATCTTGCATAATCATTAGTTAGGTTATTTTATTAAATCTATTAAAAATGATTAAGATGACCATTCCTCAGTAAATATCCGATAAAAGCTTTTCTCTCTTAAAAAAAAATCCGAAAAGAGCTAAAAGTATTTTAATAATTACTTAAATTAAAAATATTTTTCTTAGTAAATTTTCTTTTGAAAAAATTGATAGGAGACGTTCATTGAAAAGGACTTGCATGAAATCTTTTAGCCCTGTTTGGTCCTTGCGTCAAATATGATCTTTAATCAAAAATAAAAAATAAATTAGAAAAATAAATAAAACTTAAGAACTCAGATGCTAATTTTTAAAAATGATGAACTTATTTGATATTATATTTTAATTTTTTTGTTTATTATGAAATGTGTAGATTATAAAATTAGATTATTTAAAAAAAAATAAATTAATTTTTAATATTAAAATTTATGTTGATATAAAATAAAGTAAATTTTAAAAATAAAATATTTTTTAGAATATAAAAAAATATAAAATTTTAATGTAGATAATTTTAAGATGATTTTGAAGAATTCAGACGCCGCAAGCAAACAAAGGCACACAAAATTGAAAGCGGCTAATTTCTTCTCGATCTTGAAGATTTTAATTATCATTTTGTTTTGATCGTAGAATTTTTTTAATCAATTTTGCCTTTTAATCTTTTTCTCCCAATGAGTTGGAACTTTTTTAATTTAATGTAATTTAACTTTAAAATACAAGAAGGGTATCTATATACAGGCATATAATTCTAAAGAAATTACTATTATATATAGAAATTTTTACTATAAAAGTATGAATTATACAAAATAAAATATGTTAACGTGTGGTTCTAGGGGTGGCAATATATGACCCGACCCGTGAACCTGACCCGAACCCGACCCACAAATTTCGGGTATGGGTCATGAATTTTGACCCATTTATTAAACGAGTCGGGTTCGGGTTGGGCATAATCGAGTCGGGTAGGGTTCGGATTGAGCATTTATCAAAAAATACTCTATAAACGGGTCGGGTCGACCCGCCAATCCGGCCCATTTATTAATCGGGTCGGGTTCGGGTCATGAATTTTGACCCATTTAATAAATGGGTCGGATTCGGGTTGAGGTTATTCGGGTCCGGTCGGATTCGGGTTCGACCTGAACCCGACCCACCGACCCATTTTGCCACCCCTAATTCCAGCACTACATTCCAGTCATATATGTGGCTCCCAGGTATCAGTAACTCTTTATTTTAATGCTCTTATTCTCGCAGGTCTCCAACTTTGGCCACGAGGGTTCGACCCAACATCGTCCACGACGATCAAGGATCATCTCCTGCTAACATTGATGATGATTATTCCTCAGCTGCGTTTGTCGTAATTGGCATGGCCCGACCGCGTCATTCCCCTTACAAGATACTTTTTCCAGACGCGCAGATCAAAGACTCGTGTGCTTCAGTAGTCACGAATCCCTAGAAGCAGTACCAAGATCCAAAGGTCAAGCTCTCTTTTTACTGACTCTGGTCATTCCAGTGGCCGACAAAGCAGCATGGGTCCAGGATTTGTTTATGTTCTTTCCTTCTAGAAAACTAAGATAAAGCTGCACCATCCGCTGCCTACAAATACCCTGGAATAGGCTTTAAGAAAAAAGAGAGAAGGGACAAGTGAAACACATAGCGACAAGGATCGACCAGATCGAACAAAAACAAGAACAAGACAGAATTTCTCCTTTATCACCTTTATAAACAAGAGCTTGAGACAAAGGAAAGCTCTTTCTCTTTCTAGCTCTTTCTCTCTCTTTCTCTTGTAAGTTATTTGTACCGGTCTTCCAACTACCCTTTTGACTCATAGTGAAAACTCTCTTACTGACGTCCGATGGACGTAAGAGAACTCCTCCCTGAACCACCTTAAACCTCTTTGTACTGTTCTGGAAGCGCTTTACTCTCTCTTAAGCTTTAATCATCAGGCTTAACCATCTGCGCACCGCCGCCTCATGGGACTCTCTATTTTTTTTGGTGTTTCTAGGGATTCCCTACATTCTACGTCAATAAAATAAAAATTATTTGAATATTTTAATAAAATTTTTAATATTTTTTTTCAAAATTAAATATAAAATTTATAAATTTTTTGTAATTAAATTTTTATAGGTAAATTTCTCGCAATATATATATATATATAATATGGTATAATATAATATAATATAATATATGATTTTGGTCTATGTATTATTCTTACAAATATATAGGCCCTATTGGTTGCGAGAATCAAAATTACAATTAAAATAATAATAGTTTAAAAAACTAATAATAATAATAATAAATAAATAAATAAATAAATAAATTTTTATTATATTCTACACATATTTTAATTTAAAAAAATTATTTTATTTTACATATTTAATTATTTTTAATAAAAATATTAATTTTATTTCATATGCTAAACTAAAATATTAGGAATAATTACCTACATGTCACACAATTTAGTTTTATTTATGCCTTACTCATCCATTCTTAATTAATTACGCTATACATACTAAAAACATTACAAAATCTTACATACACACACTTAAGTTAAAACTAAATCAAAATCTATTTGAAAAAAAAATATTCTGTTAGTAAATCATTAAAATTATATTTTTATCCTTAATGATACATATTTTTCTCTTCTTCAATACCACACTAAAGCGCTGATTTGTCCTAAAATCAATTCATGTCGCGGATGTCTCCTTCCTTTGCTGTCACCTAAACATTAAGGCCCTGTTTAGTGCGAGGACTAAATTAGGACCAAAATGATACTAATTTAAAAAATAACAATAATAATAATAAATAAATAATTTTAATCATTCTATACAAATTTTAATTTAAAAAAATATTACTTTACTTCACATACTCAATAATTTTCAATAAAAAAATTAATTTTATTTTACATCTTAGACCAAAATACTCGATTCGAATATTTTTTTCTAGGATGTGAAATAAATTATATATTTTTATTAAAATTTGTTAGGTATGTGAAGTAAAATAATATTTTTTATATTAGAATTTGTGTAGAATGATTAAAATTTTTTATTTATTATTATTATTATTATTATTATTGTTTTTTAAATTAGTACCACTTTGGTCCTGATTTGATCCTCGCGCCAAACAGGGCCTAATATTTTAGGATTTTTTCACTCAAAATATATTTAAATATCCTTAAAATAATATGATGAATGGCTCAGATGTTTTGTAATCTGACTATAGTTAGGTTATTGAAAAATTATGATTACTTATCATAATAGAAATAAGTTAAAATATGTGTATGTAAGATTTTATAATATTTTGAGTGTGCATAGCGTAATTAACTAAGAATAGATATGTAAGGCATAAATAAAACTAAATGATGTGGCATGTAGGTAATTATTCCAAAATATTAATATTTTGGTCTGAAATAAATTGATAGTTTTCATTGAAAATAATTAAATTTATCAAATAAAATAATATTTTTTATATTAAAATATATATAAAACATCATTATATATTATTTTTAAAGATATATTGATTATTCGAATTATCTTCAAATATGAATGTTGATTATTATCAATTACGAATGAATAATTATTATTTGTATTATATTAAATAATTAAAAATATAGAAGGGCAAATAACTCTCTCTCTTTATCATTTTGAAAGAAAGATGATTTAGATCAAACCAAGGACAAAATTAATTCGCTTTATTAAATAATATTTAACATGATATTTTAATTTGATTCAATCATATTTAATTCAATTATTATTTTGATATTTTTTAAATCATTCAATCATTATCACATTATTAACTAATAAATTAACAAATTAGTTTGAAAAATAAAATTACTCAAAAAATTTGTTACTTAAGATGATTCATACCTTCAGTCTGAATATTTTCAAATCTATATGGTAAATGAAAATAATAAAAGACATGTGTAAATAGATAATTTTAAAAAATAAAAAAATAAAATAAAACAAGTTGCAAAAATAAAAAATGTCTCTCTGAATATTGAATTTCAGATCATTTAATCAAAATTTTTTTTTCTATATATTATCTCAAAGTTTTTTTTGTACTTACTAAATTCTTAAAATTCTCTTTTTTATGTAAATTTCTGATATTTTTTTATTAAATATTTATAAATATTTTTAAAACATCTTATTTGAGTGCCATCATTTTTTTTTTGTAATTTTGATGGCAGTTTAAGTGATCTCTCCCAAGACATTGAAATTAAATATTTGGGTGCAAAATAATAATGCAAAAAATTAAATTTAAAGAAAAAAACATGTTCAAAAAATGAAATATTTTTTTTTTGATAAAAAATGAAGTATTGGTTGGATCAAATGAGAAACAAATGAATTAAAATATCGGGCCTTAGGTTGTTGAATTAAAATATTGTTCATTTCTTTCGCATTTATTATACATAGTAGAATTTATAGATAAAAAAAATAAATAATTAAAGACAATGCAATAAGCATACATGCTCACAATATAGATAGGAATATTCAATTATTAGCACAAAAATTACGAGAAATTTTATTAATAGTATGAAGTGATGAGAAAGAGATTTTAATATTACGTTAAGATTTAAATTAAGCGAACTATAGTCAAAATACATAAAAAGATATGACAAAAATATGAATGAGATCATAAAAAAGATTTTTTATTATTTCGATAATTTGAAAAGTAAATAGAAAATTTTATGAGTTTACTGCTTAATGTTCATACTAATTTTAGAATTTTAATTATAAATAAATAATTTTAAAAGTTTATAAAGTAATTCATACGGAGGACATTTTAATTATGAAAAATTAAGTAATTTATTATCAAAAATAAAATATTACTATATTATATTAAAATTTTATAAAATTATAATTTTACATTATTTTTAGATAAAATTGTATGTACTTCAAATTCTGAGTAATAAAATTATAATTTATAATTCAAAATATTAAATTCCATATTCAAAATTACTTTAATACTACAAAAAAAATTCTAAATTCTAAATCTTGATTTTTAAAATTTTAATTTTTATAAATTAATTATATATAAAATATTTTTTGAATTACTGAGGCTTTTCCTATCCCAGTGAGGAGAGAGCTTTCCTGAAATTAGAAGACCTCAGTTTCAAATCTATACCACCACAATCTCTAATTGGAGTGGGGGAGTTATGGTATTTAGAGGCATAAGAATAAAAAATAATTTATGAACTATACACAACAGAATAAAAATTATAAAATATGTTGGCAATTAAATTTATAATTTTTAATAAAAATATTATGTAAAATATATAATTTTATAAGATTTTAGTGTGGTATATATGTAATATTTTATTTTTATTGATGAAATATATAAGTTTTTATATAAATTCTTTTAATGTAAAAAAAGTTTGGGTGACATTAGTAAATTCTCAATAAATTTTTGCTATTCCATATATTAAATAATAAAATATTAGGTAAATTACATCCAAGTTATTGAATTCAACGTTTAATAATACACACGTTTACATTTTTAAAATTATAACATCAGAGAATTTTGACAAATGATCAAAGAGTTTTTTTTATTATTAAATTTTTTTAAAATACGTGTGCAAGAATCAGGAGGAGAGAGAGGGGAGGGATATAATAATAATTTTAAGAAATTTTTAATAATAAAAAAGTAATTTACTCTAAAATATTTATAGTTCTCCGAGTAATTCCCTGAAATATTAAAGGGGTTTTTACCCGTATGACACAAAAAACTTCAATATTTACTTATTAGACACTCTAAAGTTAAATATTACATGACACACACTTATTTATTTTAATTTTACAACCAACACACCCTAGTTAAAAAATCCTTACATTTTATTTAAGTAAACCATACTTAAGTTATGTTTTAACTTAAATAAGGTTCATATGAATAAAATCTAACCCTTTTTGTATCTTAAATTAAATCTAATCGTTAAGATGAGCATCTAACGATTAGATTTAAAATATTCTACATAAATAATAAATTTAAATAGTTTTTAACATGTAAGATTTAAGTTAAGGTACACCGAGAGTTAGATTTTATTCCTATGAATTTTATTTAAGTTAAAACATAACTTAAGTATGATTTACTTAAATAAAATATAAGGATTTTTTAACTAGGGTGTGTTGGTTGTAAAATTAAAATAAATAAGTGTGTGTCATGTAATATTTAACTTTAAGGCCCTGTTTGGCAATGAACTAAAAATCATGGTTAAAATTACCCATGACCAAAATCTTAAATTTATTTTAAAAAAACTTAAAAAATTATTTTATATCTCATCTTACACAAATTCCAACATTAAACAATCACTTTATTTCAAATCCAACACAATTCTCAATAAATCAATCAACTTTTTTTCATTTATTTTAAAAAAACTTAAAAAATTATTTTATATCTCATCTTACACAAATTCCAACATTAAACAATCACTTTATTTCAAATCCAACACAATTCTCAATAAATCAATCAACTTTTTTTCACATCATACACAATTTTTAATATAACCAACTTACTTTATTTCACATCATACACATTTTTCAAAAATCACTAAAAATTCCAATCAAATTTTATTTTTTTTCTTATTACCAAACAGAGCCTAAGGTATCTAATAGTTAAATATTAAAATTTTTTGTGTTAATCTCAATATTAAATTAAAAGGGGACCTGCCATTGGGCAATGCCTTTTATGGAAAAATAAATGCAATAGTCGCCAACTTTTAAATAACAGGAAAGGGAGTGAAAGGAAGAGTACTCGATGTTCTCAAAAGCAGAGGCGAAGGACTGAGGAGGAGGAGGAGGAGGAGGAGGAGGAGGAGGAGATGGAGGTTGGAGGAGAGAAGGGGGAGGGCGAGGGGGAGAGCGTCGGGGAGATCGATTACGTCTTCAAGCTCGTGGTCGTCGGCGACGCGGCGGTGGGGAAGACGCAGATTCTGGCGAGGTTCGCTAGGGGGGAGTTCGCCTTCGACTCCAAGCACACCATTGGGGTCGAGTTCCAGACCCGAACCCTCACCATTGATCGGAAGAGGATCAAGGCCCAAATCTGGGACACCGCCGGCCAGGAGAGGTTATTAGCATCTTCTGCCATTTTCGTTACTAGTTTTCTTTGCTTATGGTGGTCAAGTTATCTGCATCGTCGTCTAATTTGAGTTGTCAAGCTCTTTCAAATGAAGGTTGATTATATGCTTTTGATTAGGGTTTCTGAGCTTCGGTAGTGGAAAATGCTTGTTTAACTTGATTTAGTATTTTATTTTGTGGAGAACATGTTTTGGTTTTGTACTGTGGTAAAGAAAGAAGAAGATATGTAGTGGTGAGCACCTCAAGATAGCAAAGCCATGGAATGGGGAGAGTAAGAGGATAAGAGCGATCTCGAGGGAAGCAACTTTTGTTTATCAGTTCAAGCTTCAAGGAGAAATTTGTAAGAATGCTATCTAACAAGCTACACTATGTGAGTTAGTACAAGGAAGGTAAGTGCAAAATATTCGTAGGTAATATAGCTGAGACATGGATTCTCAATGGATTTGTGTTCAAACTAGAGTACATTGCATTTAAACAAGATTTTATCAATGGGAGTGTTGGCATGATAGTTATAGATGATAAAATAAGGGATGAACACTGAGGCCTCATTTGGTTGAAATATGTTTTGAGATGTTTAAGTTTTTTTGAGACAATGAAAGAAATAATTATTTTAATGTTATGATATGAAATAGAGTTATTATATTTTGGTGTTAAATAAATTTAATTTTCGTATTGAAGTATGTGTAGGACGTGAAATAAAGTTATTTTTTAAGCTTAAGATTTATGTTGGATATGAAATAAAGATGATTTTTAATATTTGAATTTGTATATGATATAAAATAAATATTAAATTTTGATGAAAGTAATTTTGGAGGAGTTTGAGAGTTTTTTAAGCCCCAACCAAATGAAGCATTAAGGTATTTTGATTATGTTTACAGTGGTCCTTTATGGCATTTATGCAAGAATGTGAGGAGTTCTAGGTGACAATAACAAGGTGAGGAATGGGAATGGTAAAAGCATTTTGGAGTATATTCATAAAGATAACCTGACTCACACTTATAGAAAAGAGTTATTTTAAATAAAGCAGAATTGAGAAAAATTCATATAGCGATTGACAATTTCTTCGAGATGAAATAGCTTGTTGTTGTTAGTTGGGTAGTTCATATGTTTTTTTTATTTTTGTGATAGGAGTAGTTTATAGAGTTTTGCCCCCTGTAAATATATCAAAAAAATAAAATCTAGAAGTAAAGTAGTTATGAAATACTAAAAGGAATGCTAACCTTTATTGGTAATAGAGTATACAATAATACAAATATTGGGAAAAGATTTATTCTCTCTTCTCAATCTATTTAAATATTTGCTTACAGCTGTTAATATTTTATTTCTTGATTTTTTAGTAATTTTAATTGAAATAAACATACTATTCCTCTCTAGGTTTTATCTTTTTCCCATCTTTCCTATTACATCAATTAGTTCTCATTATTGGAATGCCTCCTGATTAGGTGATAGGAAATTGATGAAAACAGTTGTCAAAGCACACACACAAACATAGAGATTTATGAGGTTCACCCCAGACTAGGGCTATGTTCTCAAGCAGTGACAGTTGAGAATTTGAAAAGAGAGAGCAATTTAAAATAATTTCTTCTTATATATAAAAAATAAATAAATATATATATATATATATATATATATATATATATATATATATATAATTTAGTCACTTATGGATAAATTTTGTTATGGGAAGTGTTCCTGAACTCCTGTTAAAGGTGTTATATCCCCACTAGGATGCTGCTTCTACACCCCTAAACATTTCTATATAACACACATGGTCTGACGCTTGGATGGGAAACTCATTGTGAAGTTATAGATGATAGGACTTCAGCATCTCAACTTCAGGTTGTCGCATGATTCGATAATTTGGTGAGTTTTCACACCTTGTTGCACGGTACTGCTGTTGATAAATTAAATATTATTTCTTTGGATAATCCCTTATTTTCTAGTTGGATACTGGTAATTTGTTCAATTACTCATGGGATTTTGTCTGTTCTTAATTGCGGATGTGTGTTCCTCGTTGCGAAGCAACATATTTACGATTGGCGTTGTTAGAATATAAAATTATTTTTGAGCTATAACCTACAGGCTTATGCTTTTAGATCAATTGATAATTAGAGATTTAATATGGTATCAGAGCCTGAAAGTCTTAAGTTAGAACTTTTGGTGACCCCTATTTATCTTTAGCATATAATTTTAAAATAAAAGTACGCATGCCAAACTCCACATTATAAAGCAAAAAAAACTTGTGCGTGAGGAGACGTGTTAAAATATAAAATTATTTTTTGGGTTATGACATGCAATGTTAAGCTTTTACAATTGGTAACTACAGATTTAACAGGTTGAAGTAATCATGCCTAGCTAATAATGTAAAAGAGACAGGTTAAACCTTTTCAAGTGATTATGCATAGAAAGGAAGCTTTCTCGAGGAGAAAAATGACATCATATAGCTATCTTAACCTTTTGGGTATTATGCTCTAGTGTTAGGTGTAATATTCTATCCTCATCTTTTCATGTTTTTGTTTCTTCTCCTTGTTTCAGCTAATGAGACTTTCTCATTTCTGCTTCAGATCAAAGTAGAAATCACTAAGATGTCAAACATAATTTGATAGCCGACTGGCCGTAAGCTGCACAGTAAAAACATAATTTGTTGAAAGAAGCCAGAACCTTATGGCTAGGTGTGGCATAAGTGATTAGAAGAATGACTATCACTAGGCAATATTTGTTCTTATGATGGATGAATTACAACTACTATAATAATTGGTTTTTTTTCTTATTGAATTTAGATAATGGTTATCTTTTGAAATTGACAATGATGAAGATACTGTGACATTACCTACATGCTAGGGGTGGCAGTATATGACCATTTAAACCTGAAAATTTCAGAGACATGTCAACCCAATTGTTATTTGTGTTGTGTCTTGATGTTTTTTGACCTATTTAAGTAAATGAGTGGGATTTAAGTTGCATATTATTGACTTAGGTTGGGTCAGTTTTAGGTTGACTTGGATCAACGACTTTACATCTCTTTCAAAGATTTTGTACTATAAACAAGTTGTTTGGTGTGTTGACTTGAACACCAGTTAGTTCTGATTCTGTTCGATTGGGCAAAAAAAGTTTTGAGCTTGTTTCAGTTATCAACTTTGAACCATTTATTAGCCTTTTCCGGTTCAGTTGAGCTAATTGTTGGGATGGACTATTGATCGGAACCCGGCCTGCTTATCTATTTTACAACACTATCTATCTATCATAGTAACTCTTCTTCTCCTTATCCATTGTAAGTGTTTTTGCAAAGTGAGAACACTATGTGTGTTTATTTGCTATGTTAAAATTAACCTTGTTAGCTTTGGGCTGACATGCCGCATTATACACAGATTATAATATTAAAATTTAGGGTAAATTGCATCCAGGCCCTTGATGTTGGAAGGGCATTGCAAATTGGTCCTAACTTTTTAAAACTCTCAATTTGGGCCCCTAAGGTTACAAATGCTTTGCAGTTTTGGTCTCAATTAAAACATAATTGTAAATTTTTTATTATTATATTATAAAATTATTTTCATTTGTTAACTTATAACTTTTAAGAATATAATTTTGAAATATTAATATTTATATTTTTTAGTTTAGAGAAAATAAAAGATGAGAGAGATTAAATTTTAAAATTTTGTTAAATTTTTAAAGAATGGTGAGGATAGATGTGTGTAATGGCCTTTTAAAATATGTAAATGATTTAAACTAATAAAAAATGATCAAATTTCATGTTTTTTATCAAGAAAAATTAGTGAAAATAGTGACATTTTAAAAGAAGGACTAAAACTATAGCACTTTTATAATCTCAGGGACCAAATCAAAATTTTAGGAAATTTAGAACAATTTGCAACTCCCTTCCAACCTCAAGGGCCTGAATGCAATTTACCCTAAAATTTAACTACGTTTCACATCATACGCATATTTCAAAATAAACAATTAAATCGTATGCGCATTCCAAAATAATAACTTATATCATATCCCTCACACTTCCCCAACATACTAATTTTATTTCATATCACACTCAAATTTTAATAAACAAATATTCTCATCCAAATTTAACACTAACCTTTTTTAAGATTAATTTTTGTAAACAAACACACTAATAGCCAAGTGGTGCTAGAATTTTGCTGCTTTTCGGACCTAGAAAACCGGCATCTTGAACTACATTTGATTTGCTATTAGACATTAGAAAGAAATGCTCGGTGAAAACACTTTTGCCCACGTTCTACTTCTAATACTGCTTTTACTCTTTCCGTTCTGATCCAGTAGTACTTTAACATTTCTGCTACTAAAGTTGACAACAAAATTGCAGTATTCATCTGATGAAATATAGTTCTTCAACCGAGGAATGAGAAAAGAATGATTGTGAGTTTGCTAAAAATTACAAACATCTATATTAACTCTTTCTTGTTCATAATGAAAACTGATTATTTTCTCAAAAAAATCGTGAACTTCTAAAATTTCTGTCAAAAAAATAAATAAATATTTCAGTTTAAGTTTGCAGATACAGAGCTGTGACAAGTGCTTACTACCGAGGTGCCCTCGGCGCAATGATCGTTTATGATATCACAAAGAGGAGTTCATTTGATCATGTTGCAAGGTGGGTTGATGAATTGCGGTCCCATGCCGACAGCTCGACTGTCCTCATGCTCATCGGAAACAAAGCTGATCTCGCCGGCCAAAGGGCTGTTACCACTGAGCATGCAGCCGAGTTTGCTGAAGAGCAAGGTCTCTACTTCTGGGAAACATCAGCGCTCAGTGGGGAGAATGTGGATGCTGCATTTCAGTGGCTTTTAGAGGAAATTTATGCTGTGACCAAAAGGAAGGCATTGGAGTGTGAAGCAAAGAGTGAACTGATGATGCTCAGAGGAACAAAGCTCACAGTTTTATCGGATGAGATCAGTGCTCTGAAGAAGGCATCCGCCTGTTCCTGTTTCTGATTCTTGCATTGGTTTTTAGGGGGCTCTTCATGTAAATGATGTGGTATGTTTTTAATAAGGTGTTTATATCTATTTACTATAGAAGTGGGTTTTCTATAAAGTTATAGTTTAGTTTTATTTTTATATCGATACTTTGTTGTTATGTTACGTTGCTAAATTAGTTTATCACGATCCAGTTTAGCACTATCAATGTATTATCTGTTTGGGCCTAGGGGGCGTTTGGTTCAGTGTTATCTCAATGTCAATGTTATTTAGATGTCATGTTATCTAAATGTCATTGTTATTCATCAATGGACATTTGTTTGGTTCAATGTTATGATATTAGAAAATATTAATGTTATCCAAATTATTTTTATTTAGTTGGAAGTTATTGACATTGTAATGACAAATTGATAGTGTTATCTTGAGATGTCGCCTAATTTGGGGTGACATCTAGATGTCACCATGTAATGACATTTTTGTAATTAATTATAATATTATTTAAAGATGTCATTAAACCAAACAATTATTTTCTAAAGATAACATAACATAACATTGAGATAACACTAAACCAAACGCCCCCTAGCCATCTTACAATTTGCTTGAGTTCATAACTCCAGCTCATTCCCATTTTGGGCGGAAAAGATCTACTAATGTCCTGAACCACTAGACGATGGGGGCACGGAGGAGTAGCTGCAGATCTACCTTATGGCTGGATCGAGAAATGTTTGGATTTTTGTGATTATTCTTTAAAAGAAGTTGTTGAGTTTTTGTATTGAACTTTTGCCAAAATACAGTAAATCTACAATAGAATTTTGGATAAAAAAAATTTGGGCCTAGCCATCTTACAATTTGCTTGATCAATAAGTTAGCATGGTGAAAACCCAATGACTTCCCTCTTCGTGTCTTTTGTGGAAGAATTTATTAAATTCCTGTTTGATTGTAAGGTTTAAATTTAACAAGGTTAAAATTAAATTTGAATGAAATTTTTTTTTTTCAAAAATTATGAACGATGTGAAATAAAGTTAACTATTGGAATATGTAAGGGAGTTATTATTTTGGTAATGTGTGTAGGATGTAAAATAAAGTTAATTTTTAATATTAAATTTTATATGTGATGTGATACGTTTGTTTTTAAAAAATAAGATCTAGTCACTCATCATCTCGAGGTGAAAGCTCCTTTAAGTATTAGATCTTTCTCACCAACCTTCATCGTTTTTCTATCAGTTTTTTTTTTATTTTGTACTACTGGCCACATCAAAATCACTTAATCAGGAAAAAAAACTTGGGTTCGGAGAGCTCGCCACGTCACTTTTTTATACGTACTTGTTATAGGTATAAACGTGCTTGTTATAGAGCTAAAAGTGTTTGTTATAGACATAAATGTGCTTGTTATAGACATAAAAATATTTGTTATAGGCATAAAGGTGTTATAGACATAAAAATGATTATTTATAACAAGTATTTTTATGTCTATAATAAGCATAGTTATGTCTATAACAAGCACTTTTAGCTCTATAACAGGTACGTTTATACCTATAACAAGCACGTATGAAAAGGTGACGTGGCGAGCTCTCCGAACCCAAGTTTTTTTCCTTAATCAGGGGAGAAGATTTATTCTTTTGGTCTTTTTCCTCTTTAATTATTCACGTTCTTTTTATTTGGGATAATTGCCTACATGCCACATAATTTAGTTTTATTTATATCTTATTCATCTATTCTTAGTTAATTACGCTATGCACACTCAAAATATTATAAAATTTTACATATACATATTTTAACTTATTTTTATTATAATGAGTAATCATAATTTTTCAATAACTTAATTATAGTTAGATAACAAAAAATTTGGGTCGTTCATCATATTATTTTAAAGAAATTTAAATATATTTTGAGTGAAAATCTTAATATTTAGTTGGCAGCAAAGGAAGGAGACATCCGCGACGTGAATTGATTTTAGGACAAATCAACGCTTTAGTGTGGTATTGAGGAAGATAAAAAATATGTAGAATAAAAATATACGGAATATAGGACAAATCAACGGAATATTTTTTTTTTCAAATAGATTTTGATTAAGTTTTAACTCAAATATGTGTATGTAAGATTTTGTAATATTTTGAGTGTGCATAGCATAATTAACTAAGAATAGATGGATAAGATATAAATAAAATTAAATTGTGCAACACGTAGGTAATTATTCCTTTTTATTTTTGATAGAAAATTATTATAAGTTCTTTAACATATTTTTTTCTTATTCCCCTTATTACTGTCCCCATTATTTCGTATAACCTAAAAATTATTATATAACCGCAAACATGCATAGAGTTTTTTTTTTGGACATTTATCTGTATGTCACACAAATTTTTTAATATTACACCACACATATTTTCTTCACTAAATTTATACAAAATCATGGGACCATCTTTGATGAATATGAATCTACCTGGCCTGATTAGAGTTATAATAAAAAAGAGAATAATCATTTTAAAATAATGTGATTTTTATAATATTTATTTTTTTACGATGCTAAAAGTCAAATAGTTGTATATAATAAACTAGTCCCAGGATCATATCAGGTATTTTTAAATTAACTCATTTATTAAGTCGGGTGAACTCAAATCTTATATAAAATGAAGTTCAAATTTAAGTCGACCCAAACTTTGACCGTCAAATAGAATCACCACCATTCAATTTGTATTTATATGTATTATTATTATTATTATTTATTTGAAAATTTAATTATTTAATTTGATATTTTTTTTAAAAAATTATAAAAATTACAAAGTTATCATCTTAAATTAATATTTAGATGTAACTCTTTTATAAGTAACATTTAAATAAAGATGAGATGAGCTTGTAATTTTAAGAAAATATGGAGTTAATAAAATTTGAGGATAAAAAAAATAAATTAATAGTATTATAATTCTTAATGTACCATGCTAAATCAACTTTATAATAATTAACAAATAATGCAAGCTATATATATAGTTAATATTGATGTTTAAATAATTTGATATTATGATTAAGATTCCGGTGAATCAAACATTCATAATTATTTATTTAATAGATCATTTACTAAACCAGAGGAAGTTTGCTTTTGGTACTTATGCTTTTCAAAAAATTAATATAAAGGTTGCTAATAATTGAGTTTTTTAATTTTTAAATTAATTGATATTAATAAAGAAAACTAATAAATAATGTTTTTTAAATAGTAAATTAGTTTAATTAATTTAAAAATTATATCAAGAGTTTATTTAAATATACTGTTCAATTTGATCTAATAATTTAATTAAATAATTTTTATTGAATATATTTATTAATAATGAAGTATATATTTGTATATTATTTTAAATTAAAGAATAATTAATTTGAAAATAAAAAGTATTTAGTTGCATATAGGTTCAAGTTAGAGGACTTAATTGTTATTAGTTCTTAATGCAAATTTTTTAATTACAAATTTATCCTCAGGTTTATACCTTATATAAATTCACAAAAAGAAAGAAACAGGAAGGGAGACAGAGTGATCGCCTCTCCGATCTGCTAGACGAGTACCTCCACACCTCCCTCTCGCGCATCGTCAAGAGGAGGAGCAAGGGGAAGAAGAAGAGGAGATGGACCTTTTCTACTACTTGCTCTTCGGCGGCCTATCGGTGGTGGTGGCTCTGCTGGAGCTGAGCAAGACGAGCAAGGATCGCGTCGCGACCTCCTCGGCTTTCACCTCCTTCAAGAACAACTACCTGGTTGTGTACTCTCTCATGATGGGTTCGTACTCTCGGTCCCTGCTCTCCAGATCTCAAGTCAGTCTGACCGGCGTTTGCATTCTTGCTGTCATCTTCTTCCTCTATCCATTATTTCATTTCTATGAGATCTAAAGAAGGGGGACTTTGAGATAATTCATAGAAATCCGCCATTACCCGATCTTGGTTGAGTATCGAACTCTCGATGTCTGAACAGACTTGATCTGGATATTGATGCACCTTGCGGAGGAGTACCGGCGGTTGGCATAAGATAGAAGCCACCACTTGCTGTCTTCGAGTTGAGGATTCCGTTTCACAGCCCATCCCCGTCCCCCATAATTTTATTGCTCAAATGTATGTTAGTTTGATGGCCAGGTATTAGGTTAATCTTCTTAGGCGTCATCCCATATTTTTATGAATCGAATAAAAGTGCTAATAAATGTGTCGATCTGTTGCTCGAGCTCAGTTGGAAGTGATGCGTGTTATTTTATCATTAAAACAATTATTGCCAAGGTTTATTCTAACTATGGATTCCTTCTTTTTTTTTTTGGGATAGTTCTAACTATGGATTCCATGATTCTGCTCAGCTGGGGATTGGTTACAGGGTCCGTACGTCTACTACCTCTATAGCCAGTATGGCTTTGACAAGGGTGACATTGGTCGTCTCTTCATTGCTGGGTTTGGTTCTTCCATGTTGTTTGGAACTATTGTAGGTTCTCTGGCGGACAAACAGTGAGAACAACATTACCTTTGTTTTTTTCTTGAATTTTTTTGGTTTGAAAAGTTTAAGTATTTTTTTCAGCTTATGAGCACTGTGGTGGTAATTTCTTTATCAGAACCTGCTCTTTACATCCAAATGCAGGGGCCGTAAGAGAGCATGTGTGACCTATTGCATAACTTACATACTCAGTTGTATCACAAAGCATTCTCCAGAGTATAAAGTTCTTATGCTTGGTCGTGTATTAGGTGGAATTGCTACATCTCTGCTGTTTTCAGCCTTTGAATCATGGCTTGTTGCGGAGCACAATAAGGTGATGAATGGTTACAGCATTCAGTTTTCTGATTATGCATACCATAATGAATAGTATTTATTATTAGAATATTTCTATTGGTGAAACGTATTTGGTAGATAATCCAACACCACCATCATGTTGCCCAATAATTATCATATTAATTACCTGGTCGGAAGCAACATCTTTTATAATTTCTTTTGTAACTTGATAGAAGATTTTCCTATTGCATATAACAGTCTTCAATTTCAATCTGTTTTAGCTTTTTTAGCCAAGTTTTATTTATTTATTAACCTCTAATGCTAATGCTAATGTTTCTACTGTCATTCAAGCAGGAAAGCTTCTTGTAATGTTCTTCCTATAAATTTGACTGAAAAATTATGCAACTGATGTATTTTTTCTTTACAGAGAAGCTTTGATCCTCAGTGGCTGTCCATAACTTTTTCAAAGGCTATCTTTCTTGGCAATGGACTGGTTGCCATTGTCTCCGGGCTGTTTGCTAATATGCTGGCTGATAACTTGGGCTTTGGCCCTGTTGCACCGTTTGATGCTGCTGCTTGCTTTCTTGCAATTGGCATGGCAATCATCTTGTCATCATGGAGTGAAAACTACGGAGACCCTTCTGACAGCAAGGATTTACTTACTCAATTTAAGGGTGCTGCAGTGGCCATTGCTTCTGGTTAGTGTTATTCATGGTTAAATTGATAAGTTTCTCCTATTGCATTATATATTGTAGTAGGATGAAATCTACGTTCTATGCTGTATTATTGTAGATGAGAAGATTGCCCTGTTAGGTGCGATTCAGTCACTGTTTGAGGGATCTATGTATACCTTTGTGTTTTTGTGGACTCCTGCTTTAAGCCCAAATGATGAGGAAATTCCTCATGGATTTATCTTTGCTACATTTATGCTTTCTTCAATGCTTGGGAGTTCCGTTGCATCTCGACTGATGGCTCATCCGACACCAAAAGTGGAAAGTTATATGCAGATTGTTTTTGGGATCTCAGCATTCACTCTCCTTCTTCCTATTATTGTTAATGTTAGTCTCCTTGCACCTGCCTTGATATTGTTATGGTTTTGTGTTCTGATCTATAGTGGCATTGATTGAAAATTTTGAACAGTTCCTAGTACCACCTACTAGAGTCAAAGGTGGGGGAATCTCATTTGCAGGTTCCATCCAGGTCTTTGGCTTTTGTACTTTTGAGGCCTGTGTTGGGATATTTTGGCCATCGATCATGAAAATGAGGTCTCAGTACATTCCAGAGGAGGCTCGCAGTACAATCATGAATTTTTTCCGTATTCCTCTCAATATTTTTGTCTGCATTGTTCTTTACAATGTAAGTATCAATACTTCTTTTCCTCTCAAATTAAGAGATTGCTGCTGCTCTATTAGCTTATTGTAGTTATTGTTTTATTATAAAATTAGTTATTGTTCGATGATTTCTGATGAAGTCAAATCGTATTTAGTTGTCTCATATGGATACCATGTTTACATTGTTATTATTATTTACTATGGCAAATAATTTATTGGAATTGTTGAAATTTACTAAGATATAATTTGAGGTACGGGATGAGTTTGAGTCATGAGATGTATTTTACATAGAATAATTTTTAAATCTTTAGACCATGTGGTTGGAACTTTTATTTCACTTAGGGAGCATTTGGTTAATTTTTATTTTGATGTTATATCATGCCATCTAAATGTCCTGATATTTAGATGTTATTTTTTGAGTGATAGTTCTACAATTTTTTGTCAGATTATTTACACATATCATTAAATCAAACAATTATTTTCTCCAAGATAACGTTGAATCAAATGCCCTCTTAGGCCAATCTTTAAACAACCTCGTCTATTCAAGAAAATCACACTTTCTAACCTCATATATATTTTTGTGTCACCTTTCTTTTTATTTTCTTACCTTCCTTTTCTTCTCTTCTTTTTTCTTTCTACTCATCCTTTTCATCTTCTCATCTTCCATTTTTTATTCTCCTCTTCTTTTGGTTCGTTTTGTCAGGGCAATTTTAGCATAAATTTTCAGCATTTATAATTAGTCACATGAGGCTCATGTGGATCTTCTTAATCTCCCAAAGCTGATGACTTCCATTAATTTGGATTAATCTAATAGGCAGAAACTTCATTAAACAAATTGGTGGCTTATGACCATAGTAGAAGGCTACAAAAGAAATTATGTATATACGTGAAATAGTAAACCTAGGAAACCATAATTATTTTAGCCTTGTTTTATTATTGGGGAACTTGATGTATGTGCTCTCTTACGTATTTTTGGTTTGATCTTTGTGTAAGGTCAATGCATTTCCTATCACTGTTATGTTTGGAATGTGCTCCATTTTCCTCTTCATGGCTTCAGTTCTCCAAAGGCGGCTTATGGTGGCTGCTGAGAATCACAAATCAAGTAAGTTCGGAGCTCTTCATTTCCAGAGAATTAGTTTTCTTAATGTTTTATGTTGAGTCTTTATCTTCCAAATTACGATTGTGCATTGAGCTTTTCATGGAAAGTAGTTAGACGTCAATGCCCAAATTGTTCTAAAGCACCTCATTGGTGCGATTTTGAGTTGACAGTGACATTTGACCAGCCTATACCTGCATTAATACCAAACTAGTTGGAGTCAGCTATATAGTTTCTCTTCTCCATTCATGTGTATATAAAGCAATGCCCTTCATGAGTACAAGTGAATCAAAGTTATATATAAGAGCTATATGCTATGTCATTCTTGGTCTTCTTCTCGCTCTCTCTACTGTTGTGATAGATCCCTTCACATTTACACATAGAAGCTTCTATAGGTTGATGATAGAGATGGCCAAATCACCTCATTCCCTCATCTTATTGATTATACCCTCTCTTCTATAGGTGGTTGTTTTCTATTAAACTTCAAATTTTATTTTTCCAATTTGATATTTCAAGAAACCCACCTAGTGGGATCAAGGCTTGGTGGTGGTGGTTGATATTTCAAGAAACTTGAAGTTGTAATCATTTGAAATTCTCACTAGTCTAAGGAGATCAGAACCTACTGATGAAACCAGAGGATTTTTATGTACTATTACTTGTACAAAAGGATTGTTACATGTTAAATATTTTCCCTTACTGTATTAGGATTTGTTAAACTAGTAATTTCAAACTTTAGTGACATATTCTATATTTAGCCATTCACTGATGTCCTATAAGGTGTTACAAGTCATATCATCGCTATTCGGTCTATTATTTTTCTAGTATAGGTATTACGCCTCTGATTC
Source organism: Apostasia shenzhenica (assembly GCA_002786265.1). NCBI lineage: Eukaryota > Viridiplantae > Streptophyta > Magnoliopsida > Asparagales > Orchidaceae > Apostasia > Apostasia shenzhenica. Next base: position 1,705,070 of record KZ451935.1, on the reverse strand, counting down.
ATGGCTGTCTATTTGGTACAGCCAAGATAATTATCGAAAAGAGCATGCTTTATTTTTGAAGAGAAATATACAGTTCCCAAGTGAGCGAATCAACCTAAAACAATATTCAACACCCCTCAACTTGTGTGGGATACGTTAGCTCATTTTGGTTGTAAAACATAGCTCAATTTGGTTGCAAAAAACCACACATTAAGTGTTCATATAAAGAGAATGATTTATGAAAAACTATTATGTAAATTAATTAAGAGTAATCTTCATTAAAGGCTAGGATTTACTTGGTTCGACCAAGAATTATACCTACATCAATGCAAGAACATCACAAGAAGCTTTTACCATGTCTAGGAGATTACAAGATAAGATTAAAAGACCTCACAACCGGGGTGAGAGACAGCTGAGAGGGATTGTACAAGATTCTCATATCCGGAATATCAAATGCACCAAAAGCCCCAAAGCTCTCCCATTGTTATTCAATCTTGAAAGCTCCTACTCTTGTGATCTTCTTCCTTTCTCCTCACTTGCTCATTCTCTAACCATAGGGCAACTAAAGAGGTCTGATGTAGCTAACATTCATCACTAGATCTCAGGTGAATCAAAAGGCCAATCATAAGCAAACGTAGAAGGCCAATCCAAATTCTTGAGTTGGAGATTTGACTTCAACAATTTCAAGGTTAATATGCCAGAATTACCCAATATTCAAATAGCATGTGGCTTCGTCCATTGTGGGATTTAGGTAAGGTTAATATGTCTGTCTTATCTCCTCAAAACACCAGTTAGTCCTAATCATTGGGCTAATGCCCGTCCTCTTCCAAAGTAATGTTTTTTCCATAAGTTAGTTCTTCTATATTATCAATTTTTAATTTTTTAGAGCCTCCAATCCTAATAATATGCACATGCCAATATTCATTATTATCTTTAGGGTAAATTACACCCGGGTTACTGAGTTTATGGTTTAATAATATGCAGATTCACATTTTCAAAATTGTAATATCGAGGTCCCTGAGTTTTAATATAATTATCTAATGAGTTCTTTTTCAAATTTTTTTTATTACTAAAATTTTTTACAAATTACCATTATACCTCTTCCCCTCTCTCTTCCCCGCACTCTCTTAGGCGGTGACGCCGACTTACGTCAGCGCCCCGTGGCCGGCGTAGCCCTCGCACGTTACGCCTAGGCTACGTGGCTGACAGCCCTGGCGCCCGTCGCTTGAGGTCACAAGGCACGGCTACAAGCCACATGATGCCAGCGTGGCACAGCCAATGGCTATGCCGTGCAGCTTCGCGCGGCGCGCGCGAGGGTGCGCCGCCACAGGGCGCTCACATGAGTCGGCATTACTGGATGAGAGAGCGTGGGAGAAGGGGGAGGGCAGGAGTATAATGGTAATTGTAAAAATATTTAATAATAAAAAAATTAGAAAATGACCCATTTAATAATGATATTAAAACTCAGGGACTTGGTTGTCATTAACCCTTATTTTTATCATGTTAAATCTCTATTTACCAGCTCACTTAAAAGCTTAACCTTGTAGGTTATTCTTACACAGCTCCTGTCGTGCAGACTAATTCGCTTTGCAACATTGATTAAAATGTGCTTTTATCTTTTGACATTTTGCTAAAGATAATTGCACTAGGATTCAAACTCGAGACTTCTGACTTTGAAACCATATTAAATATTTAATCAATTGATCTAAAAGCTTAAGCTTGTAAAGCTGTAGGTTATGGCCTAGTAATAGTTTTTCATTCTTACATGTCAATTACATGATATATGTAAGTAGTATTTTAGTTATCAATTCACCATAGATCCTTTGACAAGACCAAAATATGAAACTACTACTCTTCATTTGGTAGCACATATTTTGTTTAACTACCAGCATAAAATGTTTTTTTTTAATGCAATAACACTATAAAACTTTTAAGGGACATTTACATGGTAGACATAAAAATTGGGCTAATTTATGGATTTCACTATAAATCTCAAAATATTACAGTTATCACATCTAAAATAGCTATTTTTTCATTTTTCACATCCTGCAATAAATTAGAAGATTTAACTATAGTAAATCTCAACAAAATGCAGCTGGAACCAATGCAGCTCTGCGATGCCCTAACATGAAGGTCGATGAGTGAGATTTTGTTGAGATTTAACTATGGTTAAATCTTCTGATAAAATTTACTGCAGAATGTGAAAAACGAAAAAATAGCTGTTTTAGATGTGATATTTGTAATATTTTGAGATTTATGGTGAAATCTGTGAATTAGTTTAATTTCTGTGTCCATCATATAAATGTCCCAACTTTTAAACCTTACATTATACCATAACTAAATATAAGTATTCTACCTATAAATAAATAAATAAATACAATCATTCCATTTCTATGATCACCATCTTATTCTGGTGCAGAGCCGCAAGACTGGACGGTAATGAAGGAGAGGGAGAGTGAGGCAGAGCCATTGAATGTTTAATTAGCACCAGACAAGCAGCGGAGCTTCACTCTTTCCTATTTGCAACCATTTACAACTTCGTATGATCACATAAATAAGTTCTGTTCTTTTCTCCAGAATGAATGAATTTTAAATGCAACCAAGCATCATCACCCTGAAGAAGAATCAGCAATCCTTCGGCTTTTTACAGGAAGTACTCTTTATATTTATAATTTTATTTAAGTTCTGTTTATTATTTTTTGGTTAAGAGTTAGCTTGTGGCAAGGTATACATGTATTTTTGCTTGGATTAAATTATAGTGCATTGTTCTTTAACCATCATTCTTCCTTTATAGCCACCTTTTTCACTTCAGTTTATGTTTAAACTTAATCAATCTCAAGCAGGGCTCATGTCATGGGACGGCTTAAATTAAATTATAGTTCATTAATTTCCAGTTTGCCTTTTTTGATTTGCTTAAACTGGCTTATCTTGCCTCTGTGATGCATAAATTTTGAGTTTTTTTTTGTTTTTTTTTTGTTTTTTTTTTATAACAACTTTTGAGTTATTTTTGTTGGTACATTTTATGCTGGGTAAATATTACTCCAGTTTTGAGGTTGATAGTAATATTGTGTAGATTTATATATTAAAAATATCTTTTTTGAGGCTCTGTGTTGAGTTGGGATCAAGACAGTATCTATCAAAAAGAGATCCACACATATGTTAAAATGTGACTTGAATAAAATAAAATATGCTTAACCTATTGAATTATTTAATTTTTATTTTATTTTAATAATTTATTATGGGATAAAGATTAATTTAGATAATCTTTAATTATAAAGATTATTTGTTAGGCTGTTGAGATTTTTATAGGAATCAGATATAAGATTTATCTTATGTTACTATTATAATATGGGGTGATCAGATAAACTGCAATAAGGGGATTATTAGGATTTTTGGTTTAAGGCTACAAGTTTTCAAGGTTTTTCTTGAGAAAAGTGAATAGGTGATTCACTTGGATATTTTTAGCAGTGATTTCTCTTGGATTTTCTTCGTCGGCTGCGGAGGTGATTTTGTAGGAATCTGAAGGCAATTATTTGAGGTTCGAGAAGCAATCAGATTGTCTAATCTAAAAGAAGAAAAATATCTAATTTTTATATCTCGTCTGAGATCGAGAACCAAGTGATTGGTGTAAGGTTCTCTTTTTATATGATTTTATACATAATAAAGTCTTTCTCTATTCTCTCCGTGGATGTAGGAGGATTACCTCCGAACCATATAAATTTGGTATTCTTGTGGTTGCTTCGTTCTTTTATTACCATTATTTTTCATATTTATCTGGCACAATTTATTTGGCTAATTACACGTCTGGCGATCCGAATTTCATGCTATGTATTATTCTACAACATTTGGTATTAGAGCATAGTTTTGTGTAGTTTGTCATTCTGGTGCTACAAATATACCGATTACAAAGTTTGAGGTGAAAAAATTTGATGGTAAAAAAGACTTTGGTATTTGGCAACGAAGGGTGAATGCTATCTTAATTCAGAATGACCTTCACAATGCTCTTTTTGGAAGAGAAAAAGCAAGAAAGATGACAGATGAAGAATGAGAGGAGTTACATTTAAAAGTATCAAGTACAATCCAATTATGCCTGGCGGATGAGGTACTATACAATATTTCTAATGTTGAGACTTCTGTTGATTTATGAAGAAAATTAGAAAAATTTTATATGTCAATGTCACTCATAAATAAATTTTATATGAAAAGACAACTTTATAGTTTGCGTATGTCTGAGGGGGCTGGTCTATTAGAACATATAAATGTTTTCAATAAAATGATCTCACAACTTCGCAGTATTGATGTAAAATTAGAAGAAGAGGATGAGACTTTATTTCTTCTTTCATCATTGCCCAAGTCTTATGATCATCTGGTAACGATTATTCAGTATGACAAAGACACCCTTAAAGTGGAGGAAGTTAATGCAACTTTATTGTCAAATGAGGTGCAGAACAAGCAGACCACAGATAAAAGTTTGACAGTAAAAATTAGTCAAGACAGAGGCAGGTCAAAGAGCAAATTTGGCAGTTAGTATAAATATAGGTCCAATTCGAAAGAAAAGGATAATAGGTGTCACTACTACAGAAAGGTTAGTCATTGAAAAAAAGATTGCTCCAAGAAATCTAAGCAGCAGCAGAAGAAGAAACCAGGTGATGAGGCTAGTGTTGCTTCAGGATTAAAGAAGGATTGTGAAATATTATGCACATTCTCAGGTATGGATTCTTCTGATTCATGAATTTTAGATTCTGATTGTTCCTATCATATGTGTCATTCAGAGATTGATTTTCTACTTATTCTGTACATAATGGTGTAATAGGTAATAATTTTAAGTGTAAATCAGTTGGGATATGGACAGTAAAAATAAAGATGTTTGATGGAGTAATAAAAACTTTGACAGAAGTCGGGCATATTTCAGACCTTAGAAAAGGTTTGATCTTCCTACGTATTCTTGATGCTAGTGGATGCACTTTTACTGGTTTTGATAACATTACAAAAGTGAAGAATGGTTCTCTGGTTGTAATGAAGGGAGAGAAAATTGGATCACTATACAGATTGATTGAATAAACTATTACAGGAGATGTTATATCCTCTTCAGATGATGATGATACTATGCTATGATATGCTAGGTTGGGTCATATGAGTGAGAGAGGATTGTTAGAGTTGCACAACAGGAAGCTACTTAAGAGGATAAAATTATGTAAGATTAATTTATGTGAATCTTGTGTTCTTGGCAAGTAGTGTAGTGTAAAATTTGTTACTTCTATTAAAAGAAGTAAAAACATTCTTGAGTACGTGCATTCAGATGTATGAGGTCCATCTCCAGTTACTTCGCTCGAATGAGCTAAGTATTTTGTTACTTTTATTGATGGTTATTCAAGGAAACTTTGGATTTACTTCTTGCAGTATTAATCGATAGTATTTGAGAAATTCAAATACTGAAAGGCAAGTATGGAAAAGATTACCGGCAAATACATTAAGGTTCTCCGTACAGATAATGGTGGAGAGTATACCTCCAAAAAGTTTTAAGATTTCTGTTTAAAGGAAGGAATTATTTGATATTTTACTATTTCAAATACATCACAACAGAATGATATAGCAGAAAGGATGAACATGACATTGCTTGAGAGAGAGTGATGTATGAGATTAGTTCCGAGCTTGTCAAAATTATTCTGGGCTAAGTCAGTTTATACAATTTGTTACTTGGTGAACAGGTCACCTTCATTGGCATTGAAGCTCAAGTCACCAGAGGAGGTATGGTCAGATAAGCTGGTTGATTATTTTAACTTGCATATTTTTTATTGTCCCATTTATGTTTTGCTGTAGGATATAAAGAGGACTAAGCTAGATTCTAAGTCCAAAAAGTATACTTCATGGGGTACGCTTCTGGTGTAAAAAAAGTATAAAGTTTGACACCCTAACACAAGAAAGTCAGAACTTTGCGGAGATGTTAGGTTTGATGAAGCTTCTATGTTTAAGAAATCTCAAGAGAAGATTTAGGATGAACGAAAAATCGATAATGCTATTCAAGTAGAGTTTGAGAAAAATTCAGGTGAAATTGACAGCAGGTCAGATGATTCGCATCAGGATGAAATTTCAGTACATCTACCTCAGGATAAGCCTTACTCTATTGCTACAGGGAGGGCTAGAATAGAAGTGGAAAAATCTCTAAAGTTCAGAGATATTGTGGCTTATATATTTTATGTTATTTTTTTTGATCCCTTGTCTTTTCAGAATACAATAGAGAGAAAAGATAATAAACAATAGCTAGATGCTATGCAGGAAGAGATGAATTTTATTTAGAAAAATCAAACTTGAGAGTTGATGGCACTTCCTGAAAGTAAAAAAGTAATCAGTTACAAGTGGGTGTATAAGAAGAAAGAAGCTTTATCTTCAAGAGAACTAGAAAAATATAAAGCAAGATTGGTTGCTAAGGATTTCAGTCAAAAAGAAAGAATAGATTTTAATGAAATTTTTTCTCTAGTGGTGAAATATTGTTCTATTAGAACTTTACTTGCTATGATAGTTATGTGGGATTTAGAGTTGGAGCAGCTTGATGTGAAGACAGTTTTTTACATAGCAATCTAGATGAAGAGATTTATATGGTGCAATTAGAAAGTTTTATTCAACAAGATAGTGAGAAGATGATATGCAAGCTAAAAAGATCTCTTTATGGGTTAAAGCAGGCTCCACGTCAGTGGTATAAAAGGTTTGATACCTTTATGATAATACATGGTTACATGAGCAAGTTTGATAGTTGTCTATTTTCGATTTTTTTAGTGATGATTCTATTATTCTGCTAATGCTCTATGTTGATGACATGTTCATAGCTTGCAAACATATGCATGAGATTAGTGAGCTGAAACGAGTGCTCAGTTTAGAATTTGATATGAAGAATCTAGGCAGTGCTAAAAAGATTCTAAATATGGAGATTTATTGAGATCGTCATAAAGGTAAGCTATGATTGACTCAAAAAAGTTACATTGAGAAGGTATTGATAAAATTCAATATGAAGAATGCCAAAGCTGTTAGTACACCTCTAGCTCAGCATTTTAAACTTTCTTTGCAATAATGCCCAAGGTCAGATAAATTTTTTTAAGAAATGCATAATGTACTGTATGCTAATGCAGTTGGATGTCTAATATATGCTATGATATGCACTAAATCGGATTTATCACATGCTATTACTGTTATTAGTAGGTATATGACAAACCCAGAAAAAAAAAGCATTAGAATGCTTTGAAATGGATTTTGCGTTACTTGAAAGGTACTTCAGATTGTGGTCTGTTATTTAAGAAATATTCAGATTCTTATCTTTTGGCTGATTATGTCGATTTTGATTATGTTGGTGACCTTGATAAGAGAAGATCCACTACAAGATTCATCTTTATTTTAGGTGGAGGTTCCATCAGTTGGAAAGCTACTTTATAGAATATTGTAGCTATATCGACAACAGAGGCAGAGTATATTGCTACAGTTGAAGCTGCAAAGGAAGCAGTATGGTTAAAAGGTTTGGTCAGGGAACTTAGCATTTTACAAAAGGCTGTTAGTTTGTATTGTGACTGTCAAAGTGCAATTTATCTTGTAAAAGATCCTATTTTTCATGCAAGAATAAAACATATTGACATCAGGTATCACAAACTCAGAGAGCTTGTGTCAAGTGGTGACATTAAGTTTATGAAAATTTTAACTCAAGATAATTTTATAGATATGCTTACTAAATCTTTACCAGTAGTCAAGTTTTTACACTGCTTAGACTTGACTAATATTTAGAGGAGCTAAGGTATGAAGCCTTAGGGAGAGGGAGTGTTTCTACTAAGAGAGATTATGTTGTCTGCTTAGAAATATCAATTTTAATCAAATCAAGGTGGAGATTGTTAAAATGTGATTTGAATAAAATAAAATGTACTTAGCCTATTGGAGTATTTAATCCTTATCCTATTTTAATAATTTATTATGAGATAAAAATTAATTTAAATAATCCTAATTATAAGGATTATTTGTTAGGCTATTGAGATTTTTATGGGAATCAGATACAAGATTTGTTATATGCTACTGTTATAAATATTAGATGATCAGATAAACTGTAATAATGAGATTATCAGGATTTCTGGTTCAAGGCTGCAAGTTCTTAAGCTTTTTCTTGGAAAATGTGAATAAGTGATTTACTTGGGTAGTTTTAGCAGTGATTTTTCTTGAATCTTCTTTGTTGGCTACGAAGGTAATTTCGTAGAAATCTGGAGACAATTATTTAAGGCTCGAGGAGCAAGATCGAGAACCAGGTGATTAGTATGCTCAACATTGAACTATCACTCAAACTCATTAAATTTTATATAATATTTTAGTTATATCACCAACTTTATATTTCCATCAAATAGCTGTGACTATAAAAAAATTATTATTTTAACTTTTTTTTTTTTGCTATCGAGTAACATCTATAGGCATGTTTATTTAAATTGATAAACTAATTTATTTAATTTAAAATAATTGAGATATACACATAAAGGTAAACAAGAGGGACTAAGACACTATTTATCTTAAAAAAATTTATTAGTTAAAATATATTTATTTTTTTGTTTATTATTGAAATTAAACTTGAATTATATTTGTTTTAGGAACTATAAGTACTATGTTTGATGGTGAGCAAATTATGTAAATTTTTAATATTATATATTAAATATAAAAATTATATAAAGTTACAATGTTTATTACATATATTAAAATTTTATAATATAAATTATACATTAATCATAATTTTTTATATTTTTTTAATTAATATGTAATATTAAAGCTAGATTTTAGTAGGTCATGTTGTAAATTTTTCAAATTAAAATTACAGAGGATTAAAATAAGCACTAATATTTACTTAAAAAATAAGCACTAATATAAAGTTCATTATACAATATCTACTTAGTGGAAGATGATTTCCATTTCCCTGCTACGGCCGACGCTTCGGCGGTCGCCGCCGCCATGGCAGTGTCCTCACGCCTTCTCGACGGTGGTGGACCTCGCTCACCTCTCCTCCCCCATCAATCTCGAACATCTCGCCTCCGTCGGCTCCAACTCCGAGCTCCTTGCCTCGTACACCGTCACTCCTCCGATCCGCCCATGGCCCTCCCGCCTAACGCCCCGCTGTCTGGCGGCCATGATTCGCCGCGCTCCCGACGTCGATCTCGCTCTCCGCATCTTCCAGCATGCCGCTGACTTCCACCGCGGCTTCTCTCCGACATACGTCTCCTACCAAGCCCTTATCGACCGCCTCGCCCGCGCCCGCGCTTTCCACTTCATTCCCCCAGTCATGTCCTCCCTTCGCCGCTCCGGCGTCCGGTGCGGCGAGGACGCCTTCATCACGCTAATTCGCGCCTTCTCCCTTGCCTCCCGTCCCACTGAGTCCCTAAAAATTTTCCTCTCCATCCCCTCTTTCGGCGTCCGGCGTTCGGTCCGCTCATTCAACGCCCTTCTCAACGCCATGGTTCAGAACCATCGACTCCGCCTCGTCTCCCCTCTATTCCGCAGCTGTCTCCCAAAGTTCGGGATTATTCCCAATGTATGCTCCTTCAACATCCTTTTGAAGGCTCTCTGTGGTACTGGGGATCTGGCTGGAGCCCGCCAGGTGCTCGATGAAATGCCTGCCCTAGGTATTGTCCCTAACGTTGTCTCTTACACCACTATTATTGCTGGGCACTGCGCCGTGGGCGACCTTGCTGGTGCCAATGCAGTTTTTGATGAGATTATAAGCCATGGTTTGTCTCCGGATGCCACCACCTACACGTCTCTAATCTCTGCGTACTGCCGCTATGGTTTGCTTATCGATGCTGCTCGTCTTATGGATGAGATGGAGTCCGCTGGTGTAGCACCGAAGGATGTCACCTACTGCGTATTGATTGAAGCTTGCTGCAAGGAGAGAAAGGCAGGGGAGGCGCTAAATTTGATTGGGGGCATGTTGGAGGCCAAGTATGTACCTAGTTCTACTCTCTGCTGCAAGGTCATTGATGCTCTCTGCGAAGATGGAAAGGTAGAGGACGCTTGTGAGATATGGAAAAAACTTCTGAAGAAGAATGTTACACCTGATAACTCCATCTCAAGCACGTTGATATATTGGTTGTGCAAGGAAGGAAAGGTCTGGGAGGCAAGAAAGCTTTTTGATGAGTTTGAGAGAGGATTTATCCCAAGTTTATTGACGTATAACACACTTATCTGTGGCATGTGCGAGAATGGGGAGTTGCAGCAGGCGGCAAGGCTGTGGGATGATATGGTAGAGAGGAGATGTGATCCAAATGTTTTCACTTACAATGTACTGATTAATGGGTTTTGTAAGGCAGGGAAGCCAAAGGAGGGGATTAGGGTTTTAAAGGAGATGCTGGAGAGGTCATGCACACCGAATAAGTTAACTTATGAGACTTTAATAGATGGCCTACTCAAGTTTGGAGAGACAGAGGACGTTGGCAAAGTTCTGCAGATATCAGTCTCAAGAAGTAAATCTTTTGACAGAGAAAGTTGGAGTGTGTTTGTAAGCAAGCTCGTCTCTGATTCTGAGCATTGGAGAGAGGATCTCAATGTGTTGCTCGACAGATAGACATGATTTGGGGTAATCTAAAGCTTCACAGTTTCGCAGAAGGTATATTTGGGTCATATGGCTTGGCTGTGGTTCGAGCATCTGTTGTTTTCTTTAATAATGCACAGTATTTTCTTGATTTTGATTTCTTGGAGAGCACATTAAATTTACATAATGTAAGGTCTGTTTGTTTATAAGATTAAAATTAAACTTGGATAGAGATATTATTTTATTGAAAGTTGTGATTGATGTGAAATAAAATTAATTATTATATTAAAATATGTGAAGGATGTGGTATAAATTAATTATTATTTTAGTAATGTGTGTAGGATGTGAAATAAAATTAATTTTTAATATTAAATTTTATATGTGATATAATATGCTAAGTTAAAATTTAATTTTAACTTTCAAATAAATGGGGCCGTAGTGGTAAGATCAGATAGCTCATAAAGTGCTCTTTCTTTGTGCAGGTTGATTGATGTGATCATATAAATGTTCTTCTACTTATGCATTGTTTCTTTTTTGGGTGCTGCAGCGAATAGATTTGTACATTTTACTGTTTCTTGACATTGGTGTGTTGCTTTTCTGTGTTATTTGTTGCATTCAGTTTATTAATCCACTGATTATGTGCATTTTAATTAAGTGCTCTACAGTTTAGGATTAAAGTAGACTGCTGTTTATCTCCGATCTGATAAGTTGCTCCACAATGACTGCATTTTCTTGAACAGCAATAAATACTAATCTGTTATCTTATTTACAAGTGTTGTAATGCTGAATGCACATCTGTTTTATTCCTAGTGCCTTTGTATAGCTTTCAGAGTATAGCATCCACATATTAAAGCATGCAATTTACAGCATTGATAGCTGTACATAAATATGTTGGGTATGCAGCAGAAAGAAAAAGAAACCCTTAAGAAAATACTGGATGCCCATCCACAGTCATTCCTGGAGCAGTTGGGCACACTAGTACAATATATGCATTTTACGGCACATTTATAAAAGCGGTTAAACAGAGAAACCGCTGCAAAAATTTTACGAGAAAACATTATACGGCGGTTGACAATGTGAACCGCTGTAGATATATTTTAGACGGCGGTTCACTAAAGAAACCGCCGTCTAACGTCAGTACTTTAAAGGGCGGTTGGTGCGTCAACCGCCATGTATAACGCGGGTCGGCCTTAGGTCGATCTGGAAAAATCCCCCAAGATGACTAAAGTTTCTGTTGAGGGTCGCTGTGGGAGGTTGACCTTGGGTTGACTTCGGGTCGACCTTGACTTGATACACTTTAGACGGCGGTTGACTCAGCCAATTGCTGTCTAATGTATAGAATTAGACGGCGGTTGGCTGAGTCAACCGCCGTCTAAAGGTAATTATATACAACTCTTGCAAATCAGTTGGCTCATTTGTTTCAAACGGAAAAACCCTAGATCTCTCTAAGCTTGCATTTTTGAATGTCGCGACACGAGGGTTGCTCGTCGTCGGTGGACTTCACCTAGCCGGATCAAGCTGCGCGCGTCGATCTCCTCTTCCATCTTCCTCTTTTTGCGTTGCCATTCCCCCATACTTTCGCCGACGCCGGATATACCACGCCGACGCCGGATCTAGTTGCATTCGCGGCCCTATTCCCTCGCCGACGCTGGCCGACGCTAGATCTAGCCACATTCGCGGCCTACACCCTCACCAACGCTGGATCTAGTCTCATCGCGGCCCTACACCCTACCCGACGCCAGATCTAGCCGCATTCGCGGCCCTACTCCCTCGCCGACGTCGGCTGACCTCGGATCCAGCCGCATTCCCGGCTCTACACCCCCGCCGAAGTCGGATATAGCAAACTTCACCTTCTTCCACCATTTTTTTTCTTCTTCTTCATTTTTGTTTTTGGTCGAAATATTTAGATTCAAAAATTAATTTTTTAAGGTAAATCTACTTTATTATTATTTTATTATTATTTTTTCAGGTTAATTGCAAAATATTGGGATTTAGAAATTTCAACTATCGTTTCTGCTTAATTTCACATAAGATAAATAATACTTATTCCATTTTTTTTTCAGTTTATTTATATGTTCATTCTGATGTATAAGTAGAATTTTTTTGTATGTAAGCTGAATTAATTAACACACATTAATTATATTAATTATATTATGCCTTATCATATAGGTAGTTATATATGTATCGATCTTGGATTAAAATGAATAGACGATCATTTGAATATGATAATAGAGTAAATTCCTTTATGGATTTCGCACTGAAAAATGAATGTTTAGTTAACGGCAGAATAAGATGTCCGTACTTGAGATGTGAAAATATGAAATTATTTGAAGCCAATATTGTGAAAGATCATTTATTTGGCACGATGAATCTGTAAGAAATGAAATGCATAATAGTGAGAGAAGTACATCATCTGCATGTGCAGATGCTAATGTTAACATTGAAAATACAGTCGAGAAAGATAGAATGGAAGATCTAGTTTGGGATATTGAAAATAACTTATCAGAAGCTCCAGAACAGTTTGAAGAGTTGCTTCAAGAGGCTAAGAGTATATTATATCCTAACTGTAAAAGTTTTACTAAATTTTCCGCACTAATGCGTTTGTTTAACTTAAAGACAGCAAATGGTTTAAGCAACAAGTGCTTTACAGAGTTGCTTATTCTTATAAAAGATATGTTACCAGCTCCCAATCAACTTCCGATTCAACTTACGAAGCAAAGAAAACGCTTTGTAAGTTAGGAATGCATTATGAGAAGATCAATGCATGCTCTAATGATTGTATTTTATATCGGAATGAGTATAGTGGATTAGAACAATGTCCAGAATGTTAGAAATCAAGGTGAAAGCTGTGTGCAGATGATATTAAAGAAAAAGTCGGTTTTCCAGAAAAAGTTTTGTGGTATTTGCCCCCGATACCGTGCTTTGTAAGACTGTTTCAAAATAAAGAATATGCTAAAAATTTTACTTTGCATGCTGATGGTGAAGGACGTGTATTTGATAGAATGATGCAATACTCTGCTGATTCACCACAATGGAAATCTTTCGATATTAGATTTTCAAATTTCGCTGAAGATCCGAGAAATTTAAGACTTGGGCTGTGCACTGATGGCTTTAATCCGCACAGTGTTCAAAGTAGTCAGCACAGTTGTTGACCTGTTTTCTTGATTATTTACAATTTACATCCTAATTTATGCATGAAACATAAATTTATCATATTGATTTTATTGATATCTAGATCGAAGCAACCTGAAAATAAAATAGATGTTTATTTTTCTCCACTTATAGATGATCTTAAAAAGTTATGAAAATAAGGAGTGCAGACATATGATGTTTACCGGCATGAGCTATTTACATTAAGGGCAGCACTTATATGGACTGTGAATGACTATCCAGCCTATGATAATTTGGCGGGATGTAGTGTTAAAGGTTACTATACATGTGTTATTTGTGGTGATAAGACTAATGCACAATATTTAAAATATGAAAAGAAATTATGTTACATGTGTCATAGAAAGTGGTTGCCTCGAGATCATGTGTTTCGCAAAATAAATAAAGCTTTCGATGGTAATGCTGAGTTTGAGAAGGCTCCACGCTCATTTAATGGAAAAGAGTTGATACAAGTTTTGAGCACTATAAGTCAAGATCCTCCAAAAATAAATTGTTGAAAAAGAAGATCAATTTTTTTTGACCTTGAGTATTGGGAATATTTGCATGTGCGTCACAATTTAGATGTCATGCATATAGAAAAAAATATTTGTGATAGTATTATTAGTACACTATTAAATGTCGTTGGAAAAAGTAAAGATAATATAAATACACGATTAGATATGGTTAGTATGGGAATTCGACAGTAGCTTGCTCTTAAGGTCTATGGTAGTCGAACTTGTCTTCAACATGCATGTTATACATTCACGAAAGAGGAGAAGAAGCGATTCTGTAAGGTTTTGTATGAGTTAAAGGTGTCAGATGGTTATTCTTCAAACCTGAAAAGTCACGTAAATCTCAGAGAATTGAAATTAATTAATTTGAAATCGCATGATTGTCACGTGTTAATGCAACAATTGTTACCTGTAGCTATCAGAGGCAGCTTGAATGCTAAACTTCGGAGTGCAATAACGAGGCTATGTTTCTTCTTCAACTCTTTATGTGCTAAAACTGTAGATCCTCTCAAGTTAGATGCACTTCAAGTTTGTATTATTGAAACAATTTGTGAGTCAGAGATGTTCTTTTCACATTCATTTTTTGATATCATGATACACTTAACAGTTCATTTAGTAAGAGAGATACAACTCTGTGGACCTGGTGGATGTATTCTTTCGAGCGATATATGAAAATACTCAAAGGATATGTTCGTAATCGTTACAGGCCTGAAGCTTGCATGGTTGAGAACTATGTCGCTGAAGAGGTCGTACAATTTTGTAATGAATACTTACATAATATTAACTCAATTGGAGTTCCTATTGATCATACCATAGTTGATAAGTACGAAAGAGGCATTACATTAGGGAAGTCTCATGTTGTAGATATTAACATGTTAAGGCAGGCACATTTGTATGTTTTGCGTAATTCAGTGGTTGTGGATTCATATATTGAAGAGCATAAAGAATAATTACGAAGTAAAAATCTTTTAAATGCACGAAATGAGATATGGATTCAGAATAAGCACATCAAAGAGTTCATTGAATGGTTTTGCTGTCGTATATCTACATTATTATGTGGAACATAAAGTGCTAACATCGATAAGTCATTGAAGTATTTAGCATTTTTACTAAATCACTGTGTGGTGAAGTACGATGGATATATTATCAATGGATATCGTTTTGTCACTAAAGAACGGGACAACAAACGAGTTGTTCAGAATAGCGGGGTTTCTTTAATTGCTCAAACTTGATTATATTAGTTTTTGTATTCCATTATTCAAATGCTTATGGGTAGATAGTAATGGTGGGAGCAAAATTGACGAGATGGGCTTTACATTAGTCAATTTTAATCGGATTGGTCATAAAGATGATTGTTTCATTTTCGCAAACCAAGCTAAATAAGTTTTCTATGTTGAAGATCTTGCTAATCCACAGTGGTCAATCGTCCTCAATCATAAGCCAAAATTTATGATAGATAAAGATAATGATACTACTTACGAAGAGTTGTTCGGTTTTACAAATGAACTGCCTATGACTATGTATAATAATTCTGATGAGGCTCCTACATACGTAATCGAAGGTGAAGATGATACTGAGTTAGTAAATAAATCTGGAAAGAAATGAAAAATGAATTGCTAGAAATGTAAAGAATAGAAAATGGTAAATTTTTGTTACATTCGTATTATTTATTTTTCTTCTGTAATTTTTCATTGATCAACGTATGTTACTAATATAATTGCAGCTTAATGGCAGACCGATCATCCTCTACAAGCTTGAAGAAAAAAAAGAGCTTGACTCAATTGTTGAAATTGACAACAAATAAAAAAGATGCTGAAAAATTAACAATTGAGATAGTCAATGACTTACCAGTACCTAGGAGAAACACGGATCAGTTGATGAGTTATCTGAGAGTCGTAGTTTGACATAAAGCCCCTATCTCATGTATTAACTGGCGTGCAGTCCCAGAATCAAATCAACAGTTAATGTTGGAACAAATAACTATAAGGTATCTTCTTTATTTTTTTGAAAAAGTATTTAAGTTGTTAATATTTTTATTATTTTTTCTTCAGAATACATTTGATAGAGTGGATGAGCTGCATGACAAATTACTTGTTCATATGAAGAAGATGTGGAGGACGTGGAAATCCTTTATGTGCAAGAAATTTATCAAGGACAAAGATGAAGAAGCTCGATATGTTATTCCTGATGACTATAATTTCATCTCCAACAGGATTGGAATTTATTTGTCAACTATCATATCTCTGAAGAATTTTAGGTAAATTTTTTTTAAGTCATATATATTATCTGAAATTAATATATTAATATCTCATATAG
The DNA here is from genome assembly GCA_002786265.1 of Apostasia shenzhenica. NCBI lineage: Eukaryota > Viridiplantae > Streptophyta > Magnoliopsida > Asparagales > Orchidaceae > Apostasia > Apostasia shenzhenica. The sequence goes on along the minus strand of KZ451935.1, from coordinate 1,688,579 downwards.
AATAAAAGTCGTACAGCTGTAGAGAGGGCAAAGAGTCAGAAATATCATCATACTATCTCAAGGAAGGGTTATGCAGGCTTGGAGCAGGAAATGGTAGATCAATATACTAATATTTACTTTTTTTTGTATTTACCATAAAATATGCTTATTAATATTATTTTATTTTTTGTAGCAAAAAGAAATTGGAATTGAGTATCCTATTCCTAGGTCAGACCTATGAAAAACTGCACATAAAAGAAAGGATGATTGTTATATTAATGCAGTCTCTGAAGAGCTTGGGACCAGGATTGTAAGTAATTTGAATTTTGCTCGCATACAAATTATAATAATTTAATATGTATATTTAAAATTCTTTTATTTTTGTATAGGATGAGTTGGCCACACAGGCTATCCAAGACACGATTCATCTTGAAAGTAGGAGTGATCTGTTTGCTTTGGCTTACGAGAAGCTAGAGCATCCTAAAAGAGTTAGAGTTGGGGGAAAATTTCAGACAATAACTTCTTTTTTTTTTAAGGAGAATAGGAGAGGAAGATCGTCTAGTTCTGCTACTGCTGCTGATATTCAGCAGTTGAGAGAGGAGAATATTAAGCAGCAACAATATATTTCTCGCATCGAGGAAGATATGACATTGTTAAAAGAAATAGTAATGAGAGGGTATGGATCTGCCCAGGCAAGTCCGATGACAAGCGTATTAGGTTCTTTTATGGGAGACAACTCAAGCCCATCTTCTGTATTAGCTGAGGTATTATTTATATGTTATTTCTAAATAAAATTTTATTTATTTTATGATTTTAGTTACATTTTATAAATTTATATCATAGGGAATGCATTGCTTGATTGCTTGTGTTACTCCTAATAATATGATCGCCCATAGGAGAGTGGTAAATTTAGTTGCTCCTGTTGTACATACATTATCGATGGGCGATGGAACATGTACAGTTATTGTTGATCATGTAATTGATGGGTCTGCTAGTTTCGTTTTTTCAATTGATGATAAGACAATAATTGGTGTAGCATTGAGATATGTTATTCCTTGGCCCACATGGTTTATTTCTCATGATGATCAGATATAATACTTTGTAAGTCTAATATTATAGTTTTAAATTTTTCTTTGTTATTATTTTTTTTATTTTTTTAAAGCGACTAAAATCTAAATCTACTGAAGCACGCCACGATGGAAAATTTTCAACAAGTCAAAGCAAAAAAATTCAGGTAAATAATATTATTTATTATCATTGGCATATATTTACATACATTTGTAATTTATAATTCTAATATATATAAATTACATACAGGAAAAAAATCATATTCTTCTATCATTTTTAAATAAGATGTTAGAACGTGCAATTCATGCATTAACGGATGAGGTCTTGATGTATATTCTTATTCCTGCCGATGTTTATGGGTATGACAAGGAACTATTATTTGATAAAATTTTTTTTTGGAGTTTGGCGCATTCAAAAAAATTGGCGAGTCGATGATAAGTGCATACATTGGGTAAGTATATATATACACATTTTGTAGATGCATTTAAATTTTTCAATAAAAAATTTTAATTTTATATTGTTATATTCATACATGTGTTTATATAATCAAATAAGAGCAGATAGCAATTTGAGAGGTAAATATTGCTTTGTGGATCCACAAAGCATTGCAGGTTTAATAAATGAAAAGAATCAATGCGCCACAGCATTAGGAAATAGAATAATAGAAGCCAGACAAAATTCATTAGTTATTATTCCTTATAATAGTGGGTAAGTTTCAACAATTTTTTTTAAAATAATAAAATTTAATTTTTTAAGTATATTGAAATTTATAATTAACATTTAATCTTTTAATAGAGACCATTGGATGTTAGCTGCATTGGATCCGTACAAATTATGCATATATTGGATGGATCCTGTCCGTCAGCCTTATCGGCAGCAACTTAAATATATCGCCGATCGGTAACTAAATATTTCTATTTATATTTTTAATAAATGATTATTGCTTTATTGTGCATAAACACTTTCTGAATTTTGACAGTTCGATGATAAATTTTTGTACGACGCATCTTCAAAAGAAAAAGTTTACAGTTAAAGCAAAGACTGTAAATGTATTGTAACTAGATTATATTTTTCAATTGAGTGAATTTTAATGATCATATATAATATCCTCAATTTTGTGCCTAATTAGTGTCCGATACAAGACGATATTAAGTGTGGATATTACATACTCATGTATATACGCCACATTGTACTTGCGGGCTTATCAGAAATACATCCTACTGTACGTGGTCTAGAATATTTATTTTGATTTTTAATTCTATATGTTATTAACTAATTTTAATTTTGTAGTTGTTGGAAAATAAGAGCGAATTTAGTAATGATGAATTTGACAATGATATTCGTGAGTCATTGGCAGCATATATATAGAATGAATGGAAATTATGGGATGGTATAACATTTAAAACAATCTCTTACTTTGATTATTTATGTGATAATGATAAAATCTTAATTACTAATTTAATTTACAGGTGTACATCGTGGAGCTTAAAAAAATAACTACGAATGTATGATTTTATTTATATACAAAAGTTCATATAAACCATATGTTAGTCTTATACTTATAATATGAAAATTACCATAAATATTACTATTAAGACATATCATTTGTATTCACAGATGACTCAAGAATTATATTTCGCTTATCAGTATGCATCCTCCAATCATTTTTAGAACTGAGAATCTATGATATTTTTGTGAACGAGATTTACACTTTTAGTTAATTATTTCTGAACATATTGGGTTTATTACATATTGAAAACTTGAAATAAAGTGTCCTCATTTCTCTTTTTGTAGTATGACCTTTGTTACAACTATTCATTTTTATTTCTTAAATCTACTTTTGCATGCAATATGATATTTATATATTTTTTCTTTCTACAGTCATTCAGCATAAGTACATTTGAGGCATGGAGCTTATTGGAGCAGTTTTGTTTCATGAATTCAAATTCGAAATATTATGGTTTTTTTTCTTGTTTTGTATCTGCATTTGTTTTGCTATGTAATATTAAAAGTTCCTGTAATTGAAGTTATGTTTTATGTGATCAATGTTGTTTTATTTATGAATTCAATGATTGAAATGACTTCTGGATATATATTACTGCTGTGTATAAATGTATTAATTTTTGATAAAAAAATTTTGAATATCAAAATTTTTAATTTAAAAAAAAAAACATTATAAACGGCGGTTCTCTTGGAGAACTGCCGTCTATAGTTGTACTATAGAAGGCGGTTCTCCAAGGAGGACCGCCTTCTATAGTTGTACTATAGAAGACGACTTTCCAAGGAGAACCGCCATCATAGTTATATTTCAGCCAAATCTCGAGACAATACATAGTTATGTTTCAGCCACCAATCTCTCCTGTATTTGTAGACAACATATCCTGACAGAAATCCAGCAATGGTCCACGTCGTGAAGTCAACTGCTGTTGCAGGTGGCATATTGCTTTAGAATTTCTGACAGTAAAAGATTCAGTAATAAATTTATATTTTTTATTTAATACAGTTAACATTCAATAGTCCCTGAAAAAATAGATATTATGATTAAGCAATAAAAATTAATATTTGCCAATAAAAAAATTAAAAATAACTTACCCATAATTATATATGGAATAATAATAACAGAACTTTGAGATGTGTCCATTATTCGATTGTATAGTAATATCACTCGTTCATTTGCGGCAATATAAGCAAATATGTTTTATAGATCTATAAAGTAGTATTGATCTCCTATAGTATCATTTTGATTAAATAGATAACTACAAAAAATTATATTAAAAATTACATTTTTAATTGAATTAATATGTATATTAATTTTATATTTTATTCTTATTCACAATATATACTAATTATTCTTTCACCAATCTTTTTCTTCAGTGCAAAATCAGTAATCTCTATTTTTATTATAAAATAATTATCACACATTATCAAGTATTTCATTTGGCAAAATAACTTCTATCATATTTGTAGGAAGCATCGCGAAGGTTGTATATTCGAGCATTTTGGTGACATAAAGTAGATTGGTGTGTTGTTGTTGAAATAAAAAAAATCATCAATGTAATCAATAGTTACTTAAATTATATTTGAGATATTAAATAGTCACATATATTATACCTGGTCGCTATGCATTGTAAATTCCTTTAAGGTTTGTGAGGGTTTTTTTTAACCATTTTTTTGTTTTTTTGCTGTATTTTGCATAAAAAATTAAGTATCGACAAAAATAATAATGAAAATTAAAGTCATCAAATATATACCTAGCTATCATGAGAAATAAGATATAAAGGCTAAGACACGATATACTCGATAGTCTACCCGATTGTATAACACTCATCAACTTGAAAAGAAAGTGGGACAGAACCATATATAACATGATCAATAAATACACTGCATATATCATGACCTAAAGGTACATTTTGTACAATTACGCCTGATCCAGCTGGATTAATCACCCTTCCATGTGCAATGCTATTATTTGATTGCATTGACGCAATCAGACATGATGATCCTTACAAATAATAATTATTAAAAATAAATAGTATTGCAATATTATTCATATAATCACAACTAGATTAATCACCTTGTAAATAATAATTTTAAGAATATTTATTACCTCAGATAGTAGTGGCGGTTGATTTGGACTAATGTCCACATATGAGCCTCCCATGCTTCCTATTGAAGCATTTATCGTATCAGAACTAGCATGATGACTAGCTTAATATGCTCCATAGTCGCCCTCTACTCATTGCAGCTCTTATTTCAGCATTTTCGCCCCAATATTGCTCATCTTTGCCCTCAACTCTTGGATTTCAGCATTTCTAGTAATGTCTGTCTTTTCTATGATCTTTAAAATATGATGATATTATCTCAAATCTTCCTCCAACTCGGCCCGTCTCGGATGCTCTTGACCAAAAACTCTGGAGACTTCATCATCTCTATCCTCAAAGTGAATAACACTTTGAGAGGACTGCGCAACTAACTCTAACTACAAAAATAACCCAAATTAATATTTATTTCTAAGATATAAAAATGCTATTAATATACAAGATAATTATCATTTAATTTGCTGCTTTTTCTGATGACATATTAATAAATTTACTATCTTTTTTTTGTGTGCAGCAATCCATAAGTCGGCTCTTGAGATAGATTCCTCATTGCCAGATTCCTTTCGCTGTAACAGATAAAAAATACAAGTTTATTACTTAATCTTACAACTAAACTAAATCTAAATTGATGTTCTCATATCATTTCATGTTCTAAACCTACATATCCCTTTCTTGAGGTAGTGTGAAAGTACTTTTAGATTTTTGCCCTTTCTTTAACTATAGCATTTTTAATCTATAATTGAAGATAAATATTGAGTATACAAAATGCTTACTTAAATTACTATAAAAGTAAGTTTTTAGTTGAAACTAAATTAAGATATAATTATAAAAGTTTATCAAAAACTCATCACTCGAGCGAACATTTATAAAATTATTGTACTCTTGTTGATTAATCATGGTCCTATACTCTTCAGGAACAATATATTGAGCATCACCTTCTACTGACTTGATAAATGTTCTATACATATGAGATTTTTAATTTCTCCACATAACACTTATTTGTATAAATAATTAATCTTTTCTCTCATTGAAACCATCACATGTTACTTAAGACATAAATGTTAAAAACATAAGTTGAGTAAAATAATTTAGTATATTTTTTTTTATTTTTGAATAAATGAAAGTACTAATGCAATTTAACTTACAAATAATTTTGTCTATATTTTCTATTTATTTAATTCTAGAACTTCACATCATTTATTGTACGAGATAGTGACATTATTTTCTTACCACAAGCTCACACAAACTCATCAGTTGATCAACTTTTTTTCCAGGCATAGACTTACCATTCTCTAACTAAATAATAGTGTTTCCTGATTGTCTGCTCTTAGTCAATTTTGTTAATTGAGTTATTCCTTTCTTTTTCTTAAGAGCAGAAGACCTTATCTGCCATTAATCTGTAAAATAAAAATATAAAATTATAGTTACCGTCACTGGAACCAACAGTAAACGATCAAAATAGCAAATCAGCGTTTGAAATAAATATCTATTAGAATTATACAAGTGATATTTTATTTTACAAAATACTATACAAATTTAATAAATAATATTTTTGATAATTAATTTTTTAATTTATTTCTTTTTCTTATTTCTTCTTTTCACAATAATATTTAACTCGATCTTACATTCATCTTCAATATAATAATTAGGTATATCATCAAAATTATTATATACATTATTACACATGCTTCTTATAAATATGAATATTTTTTGTAAAGTAATATCATTGTCATGTTCTTCTATCAAAAATCTTGTATTACAGATTGATCATACTAGGATCTTGAACATAAAAGACATGTTTAGCTTAATTTGCAAGAATAAAATAATTACCTTTATGACTAATGCAATTGAAGTTAACTAATGTAAAGCTATTTTCATCAATCTTGCTTCCACCATTACTGTTGACCCATGCACATTTTAAAATAGGAAGACAAAAAAAATATAATCAACTTTCCATATTTCTTCGATTATACCATAATAATATTAATCACCTATATGCGAATTTTTGTCTTTGTCACTTGATATTTGTATTGTTTGAGATACCAAGGAAACTCCACTATTTTGAGCTGCTCGTTTATTATCATGATTTTTAGTAAAAAATTGATATCCGTTAACATAGTACCCATTATACTTAAGGACACAATAATTTAGTAAAAATAATAAATATTTCAATGACTTAGTTAGATTAACACTCAGTTCCTTATAATAATGTAAAAATATAATTTTCAAACTATTTGATGAACTTCTTGATATGTTTATTCTGAATCCATACTTCATCTAAAAAATGTAAGGGATTTTCTGTTCTTTACTATTCCATATGTTTTTTAATGTATGGATTGATTATTACAGTATTATGCAGAACATATAAATGTGTTTGATTTAATAAATTTAGATCAACAATTTGAGGCTTATCAGTAGTTAGGCCCCTTTCAAATTTATCTGGTACATTATAGCTAACTAGAATCCCAATTGGATTAACATCATATAAATATTTAGTATAGTACTTCACTATCTCTTCTGTCCTGTAGCTTTCAATAATAGATGACTTAAGCATATAGTGATTACGAACATATTTTTTTAATATTTTCATGTAACGCTCAAAAGGATACAATCTAAGTGTACTATAATGTTCAAAAAATATGAAGGAAAAAACATCTCTAACTTATATAAAGTTTCACTTAAATTGCTTTGAAGAGCATCTAAATTACAGGGATCCACTACTTTTGCACATATCGAATTAAAGAAGATACATATTTTTGTAATTGTATTTCGAAGATGAACATTTAAACTGTCTCTAATAACAATAAATAACAATTATAGAGATTGACGACTGATATGATGGCACGATTTCTAGCTAGTGAAGGCCAATTGATAGAGATTGACGACCGATATGATGGCTACCTATAGCCAAATTATAGCAGTTGGGTGCCGATACCAGTTGTGGGATGGAATGTGTTGAATTAATGATGACTTACGAATAAGATACTTTATGCATATTTTATTTATATTTAATTGAAACAAATTTGAATAATATCTATATAATATTAAATATGAGTGTAATTTTATAAATTTATGTTAAACACATACGAACTCTTCAATGTATTATATATTGGAGCTAATTCTAACATGCCATATGCTATCCACGCCATAACCATCCAATTTATTTGTTCATATATGTATATATATATATAAATATAAATATAAATATAAATATAAATATATACATATATGAACCATCCAATTTATTTGTTATTATTCATATATATATATATATATAAATATAAATATATACATATACAAAAATAATTAATCTATATTTTTGAAGACTCATTCTTGTAAGTTATAATATGCTTATCTCTTTATTAATAAAGTATTAACAATTATAAAATCATAAGCTCTACAAAACAACAAAATTATTTATCCAGCTCACCTATCGCGAATACTATTAAATTCTATTACCATACTTCCAAGATGACCGTCTAAATCTCCTTCAATAAGCATTCTTTTATTAAACTTCCAGCTACCCTTACACACTATTTATTATATTCTATTACAATAATAATTTTTGGTGATGATTTTTGGAAGTATTATATATTGGAGCTAATTCTAACGTGCTATATGCCATCCATGCCATAACCATCCAATTTATTTATTATTATTATATATATATATATATATAAATAAATATATATACATATATGAACCATCCAATTTATTTATTATTATATGTTGTTATTCGGGGATATATATATATATTATATGTATTAATCTTTTCCGGTGATGATTTTTGGAATGGTTCAATGAATTGAATAGATCTATGCAAAAATGAGTTAATTTGAATATTATGTACTTAAATTAGTATATTACTACACAAGAAATATACATTATTAAAAAAACAGAACTGTTTTTTCATTTACAGCTCCAGTTATAATGGAAATAAATCTTTAATAATTCAATAAGAAAATCCCTCTTTTCAAAGGGTATATTTAGCGGTGGTAATTCGGGTTAATGGATTGAGTTCGGGAGATCAAATATAACGTCTAAAGAGAGTGAATAAAAATAATTAAAATTTTAGATTTAATTTATTTAATACAAATAGTTAGTATAGTAATTCAAAAATACAAATAATGAAAAAGATGATAAAAGCGGAAGAAAATAATGAGTAAGTAAAAAAAAGAAAATTATATTTATAATAAACGCAAAATATAATGTGGTTTGGCTCAAACACGGGCCTAATCTACCCCCACTCCGATTAAAAAAATCTCACTATAATACACTTTTTGGTTTAGGTGGAGAAATATGTACAGAAATTCTTCTCTAACTGCTCACCAGAGGCCTACCCTCTTACTCACCTCCTCTAACTCTTATTTGAAAATTATTTTCACACACAAAGTAAAGCAAAAAAGAAAGATAAAAATATTACAATGAAAGAGAAATAACTCACTTTTCTTTCCTATGATTGAATCTTAAGAGCTACAGTAAGAATTAATGGAGAGCTTGAGCACTTGAGTTCAAATCACATTAAACTTGACTTAATTTGGAATGGTGAAGAATGAAAGTAATTGGCAGGAATAATTAAAGTAATCAATGAGCTGAGAGAGATTCCGTAAAAACTCTCATCTCCTTGTATAATGAATGCTTTAGCGGATAGAAAAATAGGCTAGAAGTGGCCTAGCGGTCGATCTCAAGTTGACCCCTAGCTAGTCGTTGAAAATTCAAAACAAGCCAAAAGTTAAGTCTAAGGTTGACTTTGAGTCAACTTTACCAAAAGGCTAAAGTTTCAGTTAAGGGCTATTACTAAAGGTCAATCACAACTAACCTTTAGCTTTCCTAGAGCCAGCAGAGCCTAAACTCGACCTTTAGGTCAATCTCATTATTGTCAGGTAACACATTAAGGTAAATTTCAATTTATAATTAATTTTAAAATTATCTAATTAACACGTATGTAATTTTAAGTGCTCAAATTGGTATCCAATTTATTCTAGCAATCAAGATTAATCTCACAAAAAATCTACTCTCAAACAAAAAATATACAATAATATAGATCAACAAAGAGAGATTAAATTTGCTCCACTTGATCATGATTGCTTAATCACTTTTTTTCACTTGATTTAGTCTCAATTTAGCACAAATAAACATCTCTTACTATCTAGCTTAACTACAATTGAGATGTAATTTTAATAAATTTGTGATAAAAAAATACTAAACATTTACATTAGTATAAATAAATTTAAAAATATTGCGAAATAAAATTATATCTGAGCTCTCTTATTAGATAGATTAAATTTAAATTGACTCATTTATGATTGATATTCATATAAATTTGACTAATAATCGGTTAAGCTAGTTGGGTTTAGGTCGAGCTCACAGTCAGATAAAAAATCACCACCACTCGGTATATTCTATAAAACGTTGGGTCGACCTCTTTGAAGGTAATACCAGGCTCTGAGAGAGAAGCCATGGTCGCCGGCCCTCTCAACGAGGAGAAAGAGGCGAAGGTCTACAACGGAAGGGTAACGACATACGTGATTCTCTCCTGCACAGCGGCAGCCATGGGCGGACTTCTCTTCGGCTACGATATCGGAATTTCAGGTATAGAATTAACACCACTACATATCGATCGGTTTTATAATATCAATTCATGATGATCTTCTTCAAAATCTCTAATTTTTTTTTTTAATTCTTTTTCATTTTGTGCCCACGAAGGAGGGGTTACTTCCATGGAACCGTTCCTGAAGAAGTTCTTCCCGAGAGTATACAGGAAGCAGAAGGACGCCGGCGTGAGCAACTACTGCAAGTTCGACAGCCATCTTTTGACGGCGTTCACCTCTTCCCTCTACATCGCCGGGCTGATCTCATCCTTGCTCGCATCGTCGGTCACACGGAGCCGTGGCAGGAAGCCGTCGATCCTCGTCGCTGCCGTGGCTTTTCTCGCCGGAGCTCTGGTAGGCGGCGCCGCTGCTAACGTATACATGATCATACTCGGGAGGCTCTTGCTTGGCGTTGGCGTTGGCTTCGCCAATCAGGTGATGTTCAGCTAATTGCTTTCTAAAAAAAAGGGATAATTACCAACATGCCACACAATTTAATTTTATTTATATCTTATTTATTAATTTTTAATTAATTACGCTATGTACACTCAAAATATTATAAAATCTTACATACACACATTTGAGTTGAAAATTAATTAAAATCTATTTAAAAAAAATATTCTGTTAGTAAATCATTAAAATTATATTTTTACTCTTAATGGTACATAATTTTCTTTTCCTCAATACCACACTAAAGCGCTGATTTATCCTAAAATCAATTCATGTTGCGGATGTCTCCTTCCTTTGCCGCCACCTAAATATTAAGGTTTTAGGATTTTCACTCAAAATATATTTAAATATCCTTAAAATAATATGGTGAACGGCTCAGATTTTTGGTAATCTAATTATAATTAGGTTATTGAAAAATTATGATTACTCATTATAATAAAAATAAGTTAAAATGTGTGTATATAAGATTTTATAATATTTTGAGTGTGCATAACGTAATTAACTAAAAATGAATATGTAAGGCATTAATAAAACTAAATTGTGTGGCATGTAGGTAATTATCCCTTTAAAAAAACTGCCTGTAGGCTCTAGAGAGCAACTCGGTTCACCCGGACCGGTTCTGCTTAAAATTTAAACTTGAAACTACTAAAATCAATTCAGTAATTTTTAGAAATAAAATTAAACCGAGTTTTAGTGGACCGGAACTGAAACTGAATTGAAAATATTTAGTTCATGTTCAATCCGACCATCATTTAAGTGAACAATTGATCTAGTGTTCTAGACTTTAAATTATGATAAAAAAATCTAAATTCTTAAATTAGGCTAGAGTTATGATACAAATCTAGTAAAATTTAAATAAAATACTTATCGTATATATATATATATATATAATTTTGATTCTATAATAACAATATAATAAAATAAATAAATAACAAAAGAATTTTTTTCTAATCTAATTAAAGAATAAAGTTGCAATATAAATTATAAACAGTGTTAATAATTAAGTATATAAAAATAAATAAAATAAAGTATTTTCATTGAAAATAGAATTGGTTCGAGTTCTTGAATGCTAGAATCAAAAACCTAAACCAAATTAAATCATTTGGGTATTTTTGCACGTCTTTACCTTTAGCTGTGCATAACTCATAATAATTCGAGAGTTGTAACAAAAAATTAGCTTCTAACCACAGTGATCTTTAACCGGTTATAGCCGTTATAATTAATTACTATAAAATAATTTTTTATTATTTACTTTAAATATCATAATTCTCTTTCGCCCTACTTAAGAATTGTAATAGTATGAATTTGAATGTAAGATTTTTGATTTTAAATAAAATTTCTTTCGACTAAGCTAATAGAAGCTCCACTGGAACACAATTTCATGGTGGTCCAGATCCTAACAATTTAAGGGCAAATTTTACCCAGGTCCCTGAGTTTAAGGGTTATTATCACTCAGGTCCATGTTTTTAAAATTTAACATTAGGGTCCCTAGGTTTTCAAAAATATCATTTGGGTCCTTTTTTATTTTTTTATTATTATAAAATTATTACAATTACTATTATACCCTCACCCCCATCCCTCCAACAGATCGGGCAGCCGCGCTAATTTTTGAAAACCTAGGGACCCTAATGTTATAATTTTTAAAAAATGGACCTGAATGATAACCCTTAAACTCAGGGACCTGGGTGAAATTTGCCCATGACTAATTGATAGAGACACCGGTCTATCTCATGGGCAGTACATAGTGAACTATGACTTGAGGAAAAAATTGTGTGGACATGCAGTAGCAGTACACAATAATTAGATAGCTTTTCACCGAGGAGAATTCATAAGTATTACTCGAGTTTTAAAGTAGACTTATAAAAGAAAAATTATTGATTTTGGTACCTCAATTATTCGGGGACCAACCACAGCACGCCACGTGTGAGCAGCTCGTCTGGAGTGCACACGTGGCTCACTGTGATTGGTCTCTGAATGGTTCGAATACGAAACTCAAATTCTCCTTATAAAAGAGTGACATTATTTGTAGAACCAAATTATAGATACATGATTCGTAAAAATCTATGTAATGTGGCACACCACATTCCCTTATTCATACATGAAAACTTCTATACATAAATTATATATGTGTATAATAATACAAGCATATATGAATGTAATTATAGAAATATAAGAACGACTAAGAATATAAATGATTTATATCGTATAGGAATAATTAGAGCCACACAAGCTAACATTTGTTTTTTTTATACCAGAAACTAAAAAATACAAATATTCACTAATATATATATATGTAAATATACACATATTTCTCAATTTTTTTTATTACTTCTTTTTTATTTTAAAAAATAAATCATCTTTTAGTATTCCTATACAATACAATTAAGTTGTTTAATTTGCATTTCTGCCTGATTTTATTTAAACTTCTCAATAATTTTTATAACTTAAATCCTAATTCTAAGAATAAACATCAAAGTAGTTGGGGACCTAAAACAGGTGGATTTGGTTTGAATTTAAATCTAAAGTCCATTTAGTTTTAAGGAAAAAAAAAACAGAGAATATTTTTATTTTAGTTTTAAATATATAAAAATACAAAATAAAATTAATTGGTATTGTTCCATTTAAAAATGTCTAAATTTTTTAAAACCAACCCAATATGTATATACTTCTTAAGTTATTTGGAATTGATCACATTTTTATTTTTAACATATCACAGAATATTCAAAATATCGCAAGTTAACCATCTAAAAGACTATATATATATATATATATATATATATATATATATATATATATATATATATATATATATATAACTAAAGTCTTATTTCACTTATGAATATAATAAATAATCAATAAGATTTAGGGCTTTTCAGTTTAACGTTATCTCAATATTATGTTATATTATATAGAAAAAATAATAATTTAATTTAGTGAGATTTTAAATAATTTTTTTAAAAATTGTAAAAGTATTAATAAAAAGTTATATTTTTAGATAATTTTTTAAAAAATTATAAAATTATTTTGATTAACTATTGGCGCAATTAAAAAACATGCAAAAATAACTTCAAAAGTAAAAATATTTGCAGTCAGTACCTCTTTACCTCAGTGAAATGGCTCCACCGAGGCTTCGCGGCGCAATCAGCAATGGCTTCCAGTTCAGTATAGGTTGGGGGGTGCTCGCCGCCAATCTCATCAACTACGGCGTGCAGAAGATCAAGGCCGGCTGGGGCTGGCGCGTCTCCCTCTCCGCCGCCGGAGTTCCGGCCGTTATCCTCTTCTTCGGCGCCCTCTTCCTCCCCGAGACACCCAACAGCCTCGCCCAACGCCTCTCAGATCCTACCGCCGTCAAGCTGCTCCTCCAAAAGATTCGCGGCACTACCGACGTTGACAAAGAGCTCGATGACATCATCACCGCCGCCGATGAAGGTCGAGCCACCAGCTCCCCGTCCTCCCCTTTTCCCCTCATTCTCCTCCGGCGATACCGTCCCCATCTTGCGATGGCCATAGCCATCCCCTTCTTCCAGCAGGCCACCGGCATCAACATCATAGCCTTCTACGCTCCGCTCATCTTTCGTACAATCGGCCTCGGAGAAAGCGGGTCTCTCATGTCTGCCGTCGTCACTGGGGTCACTGGACTCACCGGCACATTTGTATCAATGATATTCGTTGACCAGATCGGGCGGAGGGTGCTGTTCATGATCGGCGGCGTGCAGATGCTGGTCTCGCAGTGCATCGTCGGAGGGATATTGGCAGCGGAGCTCCATGATGAGGGAACAGTGAGCAGAGGCATCGGCATATTGGTCTTGGTGCTGATCTGCGTCTTCGTCACCGGGTTCTCATGGTCGTGGGGGCCATTGGGGTGGCTGGTGCCAAGCGAAATCTTCCCACTGGAGGTGAGGTCGGCGGGGCAGAGCATCGTCGTGGTTGTTAACTTCGTCTTCACTTTCATAATCGCGCAGACCTTCCTCGCGATGCTTTGCAGCTTCAAGGCAGGAACCTTCTTCTTCTTTGCGGGGTGGGTTCTGGTTATGACGATGTTCGTGTACTTGTTCCTGCCGGAGACGAAGATGGTGCCGCTGGAGCAGATGGATGTTGTGTGGAAGGAGCATTGGTTTTGGAAGAAGATGCTTTAGAGAAGGATCGAGGGATGGAGATGGAGAGAGACGTAGTCATTAATTAAAGTGAAAATTCCTACATGTATTTGCTTCTCAGACGTGGCCTTGTTTGGCATGAGCCTAAAAATAGGCAAAAAAATATTTTAATAATATTTTAAAATTATTATAAATTTTAATAACTTTATTTTACATTCAACACAAATTCCAACCTTAAAAATCAATTTTATTTCACATCCAACACAAATTTCAACTTTAAAATCAACTTTATTTCACATCCTACACACCTCCCAATATTAAAATAAATTTCTTTCCCATCAACTCTATAAAATAAATTATTTTCTCTTTCCTTACCCAAATTCATCCTCCAACCAAACAAGCCTGAATAAATTCCTGAAAGAGGGGGCTAGGCCTAAGCATTAGATTAAAAATAAGCAAAAAAAAAGTACTGCATCATCAACATCCTGCAAAATCAGTAAAAAAATATTGCCTCAATCAAACATCTGGTAAACATTACTTAGAAATCTAGGAAAAATTATTGGGTGCGGATGTCGTACCGTTCAGACGCTCAATTAGAGAGCGCCACGTGTGCCCGGACCCAGCTGTATAGCACACGTGGCGCCCTCTGATTGGATTCCGAATGGTGTGCCGTCCGAAACCCAATAACTTCTCGAGATCTAGAGGGTAATATCTCTATCCCTCAAAAAATCAGCTATTTAAGCAACACAATTGACATATGAGTGACTTTACAAAGTATAGAGGCAAGAAAATCTTCATATTGACTTAGCATATTTTTTTAATCTCAAATGTGTATTGAATCCAATTGAAATGGTTGCGCAGCTTGTTGTTGATCTATTGGATTTGTTGTAGTCTATTGGAGTCTGCTGAGGTCGATAGAAGAAGGCCTTGCTTCTCCTTTATTCTTTTTCAGGTCGGCTTTCGGTTGTTGGTTGAGCCAATTGAACGAAAAAACATCTTGTTGCTGGCCAATTTTAACTCCAATTGGATTTGTTGGAATATTTATGAGTCACCTCCAATCCATGGCCCTTGAATGTCTTATATGTTGTTGGTCACTGCATCGAATCCTATAAATGTAGTCAAATTCTTGGCTGTGTAGACTACATGTGTAGCAATTCTTTTGCGCTGCATTGTATGAAGTGGCCTTGATGGTTTCTGATAATGTATACCATTTTAACATGCCTTTCCTTTGTATTAAGCCACCAAAATTGAGTTTGAGGAAATACTTGGCTTATAGGGGGAATGGATTTTATAAGTGTTGTTCTCCCAGCTCAGTGGGGGAAAGAAGGAGATTTTATATGACCCTCAGGACTGAAGAGGGCGGGGAGTGATTGCCAGAGTGATATTCATATGAATGAATCGAAATGACTCAGATAATAAGCGGAATCACCTGGATAAGAAGTAGGTCCTGACAAGAGTTCTAGGTGGAGGAACAAAGAAATAATTCCCAAATCTTCTTCTTCTTCCTCTTCCTCTTCTTCCTTCTTGGCCCCTTCTTCTTCTTCTTCTTCTTCTTTTTCTTGCTTATCTGCTCATCAAGTTGACCCACACTGACGCCGACGCCGACACCTGGCTCACCGTCGCCGAATCTCCCAATTCTTCTTCTTCTTCTTTTCCTTTTCTTATTAGTTCTCTTCCTTTCTTCTTCTTCTCCTTCTTCTTAGATCTTATTAATCTTCTTATATTTCATTACCTTCTTTTTTCTCTTTTATTATTATTATTTTTCAGGTTGATCAATAGTTATTGTGTAAAATTTAATTTTACTGATTTTAACTGCCCTCTCCTACTTAAAAAAGTCACAAAAAATATATCTTATTTATTCTCATTTTTAATTTATTTATATGCTAATTATTATGTATATTGTTAATTTTTTTATAATTTTAGTTCAAGTAGATTATTTTTTGACTGATTATTGTTTTATCTAGATTATGATATAATCCTTAGTTAATATTAATTATTAATTGTTATATTTGGTATGTAAACATGTATAACTTCATTTAATTTTAATTAGTTAGACGAATAATGGTTGAATGAATTTTAATTTTATTATCAAAATATCAGCTGCCATGCATATTACTATATATGTGTATTAATCTCTTTATTTATTTATTTATATGTTAATTATGATATATACGTCAAATTTTTTTAGTATTGTAGGCTAAGTAAATCAATTTTTGTAACGATTCTTTTTTAATTATACTAGATTATTTTATAGATAATTATATATGAATCAATTTTAGATTAAAATGGATAGACGATCATCTGAATATGATTATAAAGTGAATTCTTTTATAAATTTTGCACTGAGAAATAAATGTTTAGTGAATGAAAGAATAAAATATTCGTGCTTGAAATGTGAAAATATGAAATTATTTGAAATAAATATTACAAAAGATAATTTATTTTTTTTATAGATTTGATGAGATTTATGAAAGATGGATTTGACATGATGAATCTGTAAGGAATACAATGAATAACAGTGAGAGAAATACATCATCTGTTTGTAGAGACGTTGATGTTAATGCTGAAAGTACAGTTGATGAAAATAAAAAGAAAGATTTAGTTTGGAATATTAAAAATAATCTATCAGAGCCACTAGAACAATTTAAAAATTTACTTCAAGGGGTCTGGAGTCCACTATATTCTAACTGCAAAAATTTTACCAAACTTTGTGCATTAATGCACTTATTTAACTTAAAGGCAGCAAATAGTTTGAGTAACAAGTGCTTTACAGAGTTACTTATTCTTTTAAAAGAGATGTTATCGGTGCCCAATCAATTTTTAATTTTAACATGTGAAGCAAAGAAAATGCAAAAACTAAGAATACATTATGCGAAGATCAATGCTTGCCCTAATAATTATATTTTATATCGGAATGAGTATAGTAAATTAGAACAGTGTCCAGAATGCAAAAAATCAAGGTAGAAGATATGTGCAAATAACATTAAAAAAAATATAATATTCCAAGTAAACTTATATAGTATTTGCCTCTGATACTACGCTTTGTTAGATAATTTAAAAATCAAGAACATATTAAAAATCCTACTTGGCATGCTGATAGTGAAGGACGTGTATTTGATCGAATGATACGACACACTGCTGATTCACTGTAATAGAAATCTTTTGATATTAGATTTCCAAATTTTATTAAAAATTTG
The DNA here is from genome assembly GCA_002786265.1 of Apostasia shenzhenica. Lineage (NCBI taxonomy): Eukaryota > Viridiplantae > Streptophyta > Magnoliopsida > Asparagales > Orchidaceae > Apostasia > Apostasia shenzhenica. The sequence continues at coordinate 1,670,601 of KZ451935.1, read as the reverse complement.
AGAAATTTAAGACTTGGGCTATGCAGTGACGGCTTTAATCCGCACAGTAATCAGAGTAGTCAGCACAGCACAGTAGTTAATCTATTTTCTTGGTTATTTATAAGGAATAATTCCATTTAGGCCCCTGAGGTTTACTTAGACACAAAAATCTACAAATCTCAAAATATGATAGTCATATCCATAAAAAATATTACATGGGATATCGTGGTCCTTCTGTGAAAGAATCTGTTATGTATTGCAAAAATGACAAAAAATACCCTTCCTTAATCTGTTAATTTTCAAAATATGTCATTAATCATGCCCGCGTGCAGGGGCATGGTCTCGAGCACCGATGGCCGGCAGCGCGCTGCCACCAGTGTCCGAGCATAGGCGACTGACAGCGTGCGGCCGCAGCGTCCTCGCACAGATCGCCGTAGCGCGCCGCTTAGTTCGCAGACGCCCTACGCGCAGGCGTCTGCATACTACCCCCACGCCGACGTCCGCGCATAGGCAGCGGGCAGCGGACGGCCGCGTGCGCAGGCGTCTGCGCGCAAGTCACTGTAGCCCGCGGTCCCATGCCTGGACTCCCGCGAGCAAAGCGTCGGCGCGCGGGGCCACACTGACGGAGCATTGCCGCCGCTTGTGCGCTGATGCTGGTAGCCGCGAGTTGTCGGCTGCCTGCATGCGGACAGCAGCGCCAGGCGGCACCCTCACCAGGCGACGCCCTACGGCGACCCGTGCAAGGATGCCGCTGCCGCGTGCTGTCGGCCGCCTGCGCTTGGACGCCACCGCACGCTGCCAGTGGCTTGCGCTCAAACGCCGGCGGCCGACACGCGGAGCGCCGGTGCTCAACGCCGCGATTAGGTAGACCGTCCCTGAACGCACTGCACGCAAGGGTAAAATCGTAATTGAAAAAATATTTAATTTAATGTAATTTTTTTTTATGAAATAACGATATTTTAAACGGGAAACATTATGTTGAACCTGATTGAAAGCTTTTTAAAAATAACTAGAGCCCTGATGAACTATATAGTAATTATTGTAGATCTGGACGACATGTTTTGACGTTTGAAAACCTGGACGACGGGTAGACAAACCTGAGGTGCCTAACTGAAATTACCCCTATTTATAATTTACGTTCTAATTTATGCATAAAATATAAATTTATTATGTTGACTTTATTGATATTTAGACAAAAGCAACTTGAAAATAAAATAGATATTTATCTTTCTCCACTTATAAATAATTTAAAAAAATTATGTAAAGAAAGAGTGCAAACGTATGATGCTTATTGGCATGAGATATTTGCATTAAGAGCAGCACTTATTTAGATTGTAAATAATTATCCAGCTTATAATAATTTAGTAAGATGCAGTGTTAATGATTATTATACATATGTTATTTGCCGTGATAAAACTACTGCATAATATTTGAAATATAGAAAAAAAATATGTTACATGTGTTATAGAAAGTAGTTGCCTTGGGACTATGTGTTTCGCAAGAAAGAAAACTTTTAATGGGCATAATGAATTCAAGAAGGCTCTATGCTTACTTACTCAAAAAGAGTTAGTATAGCTTTTGAGTATTATAGGTCAAGATCCCCCAAAACAAATTATTAAAAAAGAAAATCTATATTTTTCAATCTTGAATATTGAAAATATTTGCATGTGCGTCATAATTTAGATGTCATGTATAGATAAAAAAATTTTGTGATAGTGTTATTGGTACACTATTAAATATTTCTAGAAAAAGTAAACATATTGTAAATGCACGATTAGATATGATTAGTATATAAATTAGACAATAGTTTGCTCTTAAGGTTCATAGTAGCCGAACATATCTTTCACATGCTTGTTATTCATTCACAAAAAAGGAGAACAAGCAATTTTGTAAGATTTTATATGAGTTAAAAATGCCTGAAGGTTATTTTTTAAATATGAAAAGTCAGGTAAATCTCAAAAAATTGATATTAATTAATTTGAAATCACATTATTGTCATATATTAATGTAACAGTTGTTACCTGTGACTATCAGAAAAAGTTTGGATATTAAACTTCGCAGTGCAATAATGAGACTATATTTCTTCTTCAATTCTTTATGTACAAAAATTGCAGATCTTTTTAAATTAGATGTTCTTCAAATTATCATTATTGAAACACTATGTGAGTTGAAGATGTTCTTTTTACCTCCATTTTTTGATATTATAGTACACTTAATATTTTATTTAGTAAGAAAAATACAACTTTATACAGCTATTTTTCTACAGTAGAAGTATCCTTTCGAGCGGCATATGAAAATACTCAAAGGATATGTTCGTAATCATTATAGGCCAGAAGCTTATGTGATTGAGAACTATGTAGCGGAAGATGTCGTCAAATTTTGTAATAAATATCTACATGATGTTAATCAAATTGGAGTTCTTATTGATTGTACTGTAATTGATAAGTATGAAAGAGGCATTACATCAAGGAAATTTTGCGTTGTGGATATTAATATATTAAGGCAAACACATTTGTATGTTTCACATAATTCGATGATTGTGAATCCATATATTGAAGAGCACAAAGAACAGTTGCTAAGTAAAAATCTTTTCACATGCACGAAATAAAATGTGGATTCAGAATAAACATATCAAAGAGTTCATTGAATGGTTTCAATGTCATATATCTACATTATTACATAGATCAAAAGGCGGTTGCTTCGATAAGTCATTGAAATATTTATTATTTTTATCGAATCACAGTGTGGTGAAGTATGATAGATATATTATTAATGAATATTAGTTTTTTATTAAAGATCGAGATAATAAGTGAGTCATTCAGAATAATAGAGTTTCCTTGATTACTCAAACAATGTAGATATCAAGTACAAAGGATAAAAATCCTTACATCGATGGCTTATACTACAATAGTATCATTGAAAAAATATGAAAACTTGATTATATTAATTTTCGTATTCCATTATTCAAATGTTCATGAGTAGATAGTAATAGTGAAAGTAAAATTGATAAGATGAGTTTTCATTAGTCAACTTTAATCAAATTGATCATAAAAATGATTATTTCATTCTTGCAAATCAAGCTAAGCAAGTTTTCTATATTGAAGATCCTAGTGATCTACAATGATCAGTTGTTCTCAATTATAACCCTAAATTTATCATAGATAAAGACGACATTGAAATTACTCATCAAGAGCTATTGAATTTACAAAGGAAATGTTTATGGCCGTGTATAATAATTTTGATGAAGCTCCTATCTATTTAATTGAAGGCAAAGATGAGATTAAGGTAGTAAATAAATCTACAAAAGAAAGGAAAAATGAATAGTTAAAAAAACTCAAGAAATAGAAAATAGTAAATTTTAATTTAATTAATTTATTATATTTATATTAATTTCTCTCTTGTAAAGAGCTTATTTAAATTTATGTTACTAATAAATTTGCAGATTAATGACGAGTAAATCTACCTCAAAAAAAGAAAGACACTACTCAATTACTGAAATTAACAACAAAATAAAAAGAATAATCAGAACTTAACAATTGAGGTAGTTAATAATTTGTGAGTTCCCAGGAGAAACACAGGCTAATTGATGAGTTTTTTGGGATTAATAGTTCGTCATAAAGCCCCTATCTCATGCATCAACTGTCTTGAAGTTCCAAAATCAAATAAACAAATAATATGAGGATAAATAACGATAAGATATTTTCTTTATTTTTTTATTAAAAGGCATATGATTCCTTAATAATTTTATTTCCATTTTTATAGAATATATTTGATGGAGTGGACAAGCTGCGTGATAAATTATTTGTTTATATGAGAAAGTTATATGGGACATGAAAATCCTTTATGTATAGAAAATTTACAGTTAAAGTCAGACTATAGAGGTATTGTATATTATATTTTTTAATTTTGAGTATATTTTAATAAATGTATTATAATATACTCAATTTTGTGTCTAATTAGTGTCCGAGATAAGACAATATTAAGTGTGGATATTATATACTCATGTATATATACCATATTGTACTTGTAAGCCTATCAGAAATACCTTCTACTATACGTAATCGAGCATATTTATTTCAAATTTTAATTTTTTTATGTTATTATTTAAATTTAATTATGTAGTTGTTGAAAAATAAGAGTGAGTTTAGTAATGATGAATTTGACAATAATATTCTATTGGCAACATATATATGGGATGAATGAAAACTGTGGGATAGGTATAACATTTCAAAGAGTACCCTTACCTTGATTATTTATGTGATAATTATAAAATATTAATTGCTAATTTAATTTGCAAGTCACGACAAGAAATAAAATTAATAGTAGCGTTTCTTTTAAGCTACCGCAACGGTTTAAACAGTTGTACAAATACTTTGCAGTGGTTTTTAAACCGGTGTTGTTAGTACTGCAAAGGCTTTTTGTTGGCCCTTAGGCCTTCCAAGGGGGG
>KZ451935.1:1615129-1665860 GCA_002786265.1 Apostasia shenzhenica | reverse complement strand
GTGAACTGAGAATTAAAAAAATTTTAAATAAATTGTACTAACAAAAATAACAGCAAGTAAAAGACATGCATAGTCAAATATTCAAAATAAATGAAAAACAAGTTAAAATTACAACAAAAAAAATTAAACAGAGTGCTAAAAGGCAGATTGGTTGATTTTACCAAATAGACCGGATGAACAGGAACAGTGCAGAAAACAAAGAAGAAAACTGATTGATTTGAGCAAATGGGCCAAAACAGCTATGTTATCACAAAAACAACTCAGAACAAAAAATGTGAAAGATATGATTTAGATACTGTATAAATCAACTTTATTAAAGTAATTTGAGCTTATTTTTAAGTTAAAATCAAATTTAATAATTTTATGTATTGGTCAAATTTTATCACGAAAGAGAGGAGAGAAAAATACACAAGCGATTTATAGTGGTTCGGCTTCCCGCCTAGTCCACTCCCCATGCTCCTCAAGTAGGATTTCAATCCACTAACAAACCGGCTTTTTAACTGGAACCAAAGCTGAACAAATCCGATTACAATCTCACCGGCTTTTTCTAGGAACCAAAGCCAACCAAACCTTACAAACGCACCGGCTTTTTCTAGGAACCAAAGCCGACCAAACCTTACTATGAATTTTTACAAAAGAAAAATTCTAACTCACCTACTTTCCCACTTAATGGGATAAACTAAACACCTCCACAAAAGGAGAGAATAAGAGAATGAAGTGAAGCTAGTCTAGCTAGCTAACATTACAACTTGAGAGCAAGAAGAAAATTACTCAAGGAGCTTTATACGCGTAGAGATTTGCCAAGAGAGAAAACTCGTGAAAACTAAAGACGAGTTACCAACAACTCGTTTAAAAGAAACCGAAAGAAGCTAAATCTTGAAGAGAGAAAACCATTTTCAAGAATTTGGAATGCTTAAGTAAGAACAAGAAAACTTCAAAAAAGACTCAAATAATTTTTTTCAAAACACAAGCTTGCTGATTTCAGAAAATCCAAGTGCAGAAAACAGAAACAGAAAACCTGAAGTTGTTTGCCAGCAAAAAGAAAAATGCAGCTTCAGATTTTTGTTTAATTGCTAGCCAAAAGGTTCTCCAAATGATCACTTCTTCAAGAGTGCATGCAGATTTTCGCTAGGGAAGAAGTTAGGGAACACTTAGAGCTTGAGAGGAGAGCTTAGAACATTTAGAAAAAATTTTGCAAGTAAATGTTGTGTTGTTCTGCAGTTTGGACAGCAAGAAAAAAAGGATTTAGCTGAACAAAAATAACCTTAATTCAAACTAATCAATAAAAGATTACCATGCATCCATGTCCTACCCAAAGACCAATGAGAGGAAAGCAAAATGAGGACATTTTGGACTTTTTTTGGGCTCAAGAAACAGTGATAAAGTTCTAGATTTTCTGAAAATATGTTCCAGAAAATATAGCAGCAAAAACAAGAGGGTTGGAGTGAGAAAGAATATTAAAAGCATTAATATGTGCTTACTTAGCATGAAAATAAATAAAGGAATGCCACATAGGATTATTTTGCCCTTAAAATATGCTAAAAAGACCACCATATCTCACCATAAGTATAAAAATTTCGAGCAATAAAATATAAGTTGGAAAACATCAACTCAATATTTCTTCTTTTGGAAAAGAACAAAATAGGAGAAAATATATAAGGGCTTTATGGACTTTTCATAAAAAGGGAGAAATGACACATCATAAGGCTTTAAGAATATCAAATAATGCCTTTTAACACAGCCAAAAATAGGGAAATAACGATCAAATGAAATTCTGGGCAAACTGGGCGGGTCTGTCCAGGCCCAGCAGAACCAATCGGTCGATTTGGTGAAATTGACCAGTTGTGCAGTTTTAGCTTAAAAGATGAGATGTTTGAAAGATTTTTAGGTCACTAAAAAGATAGAATAAGATAACATTCTAAGCCTATTAATGCAAGCAAAAAAAGGAGAAAATATCTAGAAAAAATGAATAAAATTTCTTAACAAGCTAACGCGTTTATATTAAATCCTATGAAGTATAAGGAAAAACAAATGATGAATTCCGCTTCACTTGTACTTGAGAATATCCATCTTCTAACGGACGATTAGCCTGTAAAAAATATGCTTAGAAGAGGATTAGTACTAAACCTAAAGTAATTGTGATCATCAAAATCAATGGGGTTCAATAATCTCTCCCTTTTTTATGATGACAATTACTTTAGTGTGCTAAGAGGGTTTTAAGATGTATAGGTAAGTGAAAAGCTCCCCTTAGCAAGGCACTAAAATATAATTGATAAATAAAATAGAGCATTGTAAATTTGAAGAAATAAACTCCCCCTGAATTAATGCACATATATAAAAATAATAATGTTACAATAATAGTGTAAATAAATGAGAGAATCACAATAAACACAGTGATTTCATCTAATAAAAACATAGTAATAGATTTCATAACCAATGAACAGCACACAAATATTTATACAATTTCTCTCCCTTTGGCATCATCAAAAAGGATAACTAAAGTGAAAGAGAACAAACTTAAAGGAATAAAATAGAGCTTATTTTTTATTACCATAACATAGCTCCATAATAAGAATTCAAGCATAATCAGAAACTTCACATTTAAATGACCATAAGTTTAGAATTCACAAGAATCACATAACAAAAATATCACTAGTCATGAATAATATGTTCTCATAATATTACATAAACATAACATAAAAATATATGGATAACATCACCATCAAAGTTGCATAAGCAAATAACTCAAATTTGATCACTTCTTGCCCTTGGGGGAAGAGGGCTTAAACTCTTTAAAATGGGATAAAATTTTAGTGCAAAATTCAGTTATATTGTCTGAATTGTTGTTGACAACTTTTGCAATCTCAATCAAGAAGGCAGATTGAGAACAATTTGACCTTGTTGAGATAAGAGATACTAATGATTTCTTTCAGCCTTTTCTCCTAATTCACGAAATGAGTCCACAACAAAATTGACAAATTTAACTGTGAAGAGAGACTCAACACCTAAAGTGGATGGAGGCTGAGTGGTAGAAGGAGGTGGAGCTGATAAGGATGGCTGAGTGGATGTAGGTAGAAAGGAAGACTGACCAAATGTGTGAGTAGAGAAAGAAGACTTGGGTTGACGCAATTTGAAGTTGTGCATGGAGAATTGATAGTATGAGGCTCTAACAGGTTCAGCTGAGAAATCAAACCCAAGTCATGCAATAAGGTACTCACAAATTAATTCCCATAGTGCAGACGTCGCATAGAGACACTTCTCTGTGCAGCATTGTGGCATTTCTTTATTTCAGAGAGAATAATGTCAATCGTGTCTAAGGATCTCTTTTGGAGGATGTGATATACAACAGTCTGCTGAATATCAGTCCACTCATCCTTATGATGGCCTATAACCTGGATGAAGCACTCTTGAAGGATTCTCCCAAGAGTCTTAGCACGATCACTACAGGATGCCAACTTCTCTACATGCTTAGGTATATATTTATTGGCACCAGAAGGATTGTACTCCTCTTCAAAGCCTAAAATAACTTCACATCAGTAAATGAGCTAGGCTTGACACCAAAGTCAGTGAGTGTGATGGGATCAACATGATTAGTGAAACCAAAAAATGAGATCAAATCATCCTCAGTAATGGTGACAGGAGTTCCTAGGACGATGGTCTCTAAAAGAGCCTTCCTTCTTTGTCAACCTTAAGACTGGCATAGAAATGCTTTAGGATACATTTACAAGGGGAACTTACAAGCTACCCATTTACCCCAACCATGACGATCGATAATTTCATTTATGAAACTATCTATCTCATCTCTATTTATAGGCCTCACATTAAGGACATGGACAGAGATTACTAATCTGAGAAATTTTTTAAGTTCTGCATCTCTGAACAGTGAGGCAATGGGGTCATCTGCCTTTTCTTTCCCCTTGGCCGATGATCTGGTCCTCGGTATTGCTACAGGTGAAGGATGAGAGGCTTTTGTATAAGAAATAATTACCAAGGGAGGTTCCTTTACAGGCTGACAAGAAACAGGTTTGAAAGCCTAGGATCCCTTTCTAGGCCGCAATCGATCTCTGCGGCTATACTGAGAGATGGGAGGCAAGGCTGCTGGTTGCAATTCTGCAGGGAGAAAAAGGCTTCAACTTCTTTATTTTGGGAAGTTGATGCTCCTTGGTTGCTGTGATTTCCTCAAGCAATCGCTTAATAGGAAGGGCGACGGAATTGCGAGGTGAGACGGTGAGCCTGCGCACCACAGTCTTCTTCAGCCCTCTTAGCCTAGACGGTGGAGAACCAGTGGTCACAACAGCCAGGGTTTTCAGCCGGTCCTCACTATCGCTGGAGTTAGAGGAAGAGGAGGAAGGAGAAGAAGAAGAAAACGACCCTTTGAATGGCCCTTCTTCTTCCAGTGGAGCTTTGCCGTTCGGTTGGCTTTAGGCGGAGCTCCCTGACCATTTCTCCTCCTCGGGTTCAGAGGGAGAGGACAAAGATGGAGGAGGTGCTCGCTTCTTACCACGCGCCATGGATGAAGGAGAAAGATGGTCGCGAACTAGAATTCGGCAGAGAAAGCAGAGAGTGCGAGTGAGGAATGGGGGCGATGCAATGTGTAGACCTGGGCACGGGCCCGGGGACCCGCCTGACCCGATCCGACCCGACCCGAAAAATTTAGGGCTTGGGTTGTGATAAAATTTTTATATTATTCTTTTAACCCGGCCCGGCCCGACCCGATTATTTTCATGATCAGGCTTGGGCATGATCATCGGGGCCCCAACCCGACCCGACACTAAAGCTAACTTATAATTTTATAATTATGATTTTTATGTTGTAGAATTGTAATAAAATTACAAAAGTTAAATTTTTATATGATATTTTATATGGTGCTTAAATGTTTATATTATTTCAAAATTCAAATTATATAGTAATATTGATATTTAGGATTTTTGGAGTTAAAGCTTGTTATAAAGAAAAGCATAATAATTTTTTTTACTTTGAGAAGAGTACCATTCGGGTCGACCCGGCCCGAGGCCATGTTGGGCTTGGTCACATAAATTGACCCGGATGTATATGTATGAGTGTGATTTAACATACTCAATGAGTGACCCGACCCGAGTTGACCCGACCCGAGCCCGAAAGATGCCCAGGTCTAGCAATGTGTGACGGGAGGAGAGAGAAGGCATCGGTTCATTTCCAAAACGCACCGGGTAGCCGTTGGGTAAACTGGTTTCCCGTTTGACCCGACAGCCCAACAGGTTGGGTGGCTCAGGTAAGTCCAATGGCGCAAGCAGCTGACAGCTCACAGCTTACCATAAGTGGGCTTAACAAACAATTGATTTATTATGTGGAATCAACCAGATTTCACAAGGCACAAGAGATAACACAAAGACTCACATATGAAATTAAAATCAATGAGATAAATTGAGATAAGAAATAAATCTGAATTAATTGATGGTGAGTTTTAAATTAATTATTAATTATATATATTTAACTAAAAAATTGTGCATACATGAATATGAAATGTAGCAAGTCAAAATAACATGTAATTGATGACATTTTATAGCAAGATGTTAAAAACAAGAACCATCTAACATACCAAGTTCTCTTACAATAAAATTGTATCTTTCTTCATATAGAGGCTTGGTGAATATATCTGCAAGCTGAAAGTTAGTAGAGACATAATCCAATATAATATCTCCTTTCTCTACGTAATCTCTAATAAAATGATACCTAATTTCTATGTGTTTTGTGCGTGAATGCTGAATCGGATTTTTTGTTAAGCAGATAGCACTTGTGTTATCACATTTGATAGGTATATGATCAAGAGTGATGTCGTAGTCAATAAGTTGATGTTTCAATCAAATAAGTTGACCACAACAACTACCAGCTGCTACATACTCTGCTTCCGCAGTCGATAAGGCAATTAAATTTTGCTTACAACTAGACCATGATACTAAGGCATTTCCAAGATTGGCAAATGTCTGAGGTACTCTTTCTATCGACTTTGCACCCTGCAAAATTGGCATCAAAGTACCCTATCAAATTTGGTAGAACACCTTTGGGATACAAAAGGCCTAATGAGTGTGTGCCCACTAAATATCTAAAGATCCTCTTAACAACTGTTAAGTGGGATTCTTTAGGAGATGATTGAAATCTAGCACACATGCAAATACTAAATACTACATCAGATCTACTTGCAGTTAAATGAAGTAAAGAACCGATCATACCTCGATAAAGCTTTTCATCCACACTTTTACCTTTTTCATCTTTATCCAATTTGGTGGAAGGGCTCATCGGAGTACTAATTTGTTTAAGTTTGTCCATTCCATACTTCTTTAGAAGCTCTCTAGTGACAGATGAATATGCCATCGAAAAGTTGCTTGATTTACAATCCAAGAAAGAATGTCAGTTCTCCCATCATGTTCATCTCAAATTTTCTAGACATGCACTTAGAAAATTCTTCACATAAAATTTCATTAGTAGCACCAAAAATAATACTACATAAATTTTCACTACTATGAAACTATCATCATGTCTTCTTATGAATAAAGTTGTCAACTTATCCCTTGACAAAACTATTATCCATTAGAAATTTACTTAATCTCTCATACCAAGCACGAGGTGCTTGTTTCAAGCCATAAAGAGCCTTCTTGAGTTTGAAAACATAATCCAGAAAATAAGAATCAATAAAACCGAGAGGTTGCTCGACATAAACTTTTTCTTTAATAAAACCTTTAAAAAGGCGCTTTTGACGTCCATTTGAAATAATTTAAAACATTTAATACAAGCAAAAAAAAGCAAAAGACATATAGCCTCTAAACGAGCAACAGATGCAAAAGTCTCCTCAAAATTGATACCTTCAATTTGAGCAAAACCTTTTGCAACCAAACGAGCTTTATTACGAACTATAACACCGGAATCATCAAGCTTATTTCGGAAAACCTTTTTTATATCAATAATGGAATGATTTTTGGGTCATGAAACGAGTTCTCAAACATCATTTCTATTGAACTGTTCTAGCTCTTCTTGCATAGCTAGAATCCAAAACTCATCTTTTTCGGCTTCCTCAAATGATATAGGCTCAATTTGAGAGATAAAGACAGAGTGAGTTACCTCATTTCGAAAAAATGCTCTAGTGCAAACACCTTGAGACGGATTACCCATAATTTGTTCTGGTGGATGAGATTATTTGTACTTCCATTCTTTTGAAAGATCGAACTGATCACCACCATCTTGATTGCTTTGTATGGATGCAACTATATCACGAGATTCATCCTTTGACTTTGCATCTCCACCTTCTAAAGAAAGCTTCTCAAACCCTACACCTTCATCAAGATCATTATCTTTACTAGAACAGTTAGAGTTAGATTCATCAAATTCAACATGAATGAACTCCTCAACTAACATAATTCTCGTGTTGTATACACGATAAGCTTTGCTAGTTAGAGAATATTCTAAGAAGACGACTTCATCCGCCTTAGGGTCAAACTTACACAAATCATCCTTACCATTATTCAATACAAAGCATTTGCAACCAAAAACTCGAAAGTGAGAAATGTTCGATTTCTGACCTTTCCATAATTCATAAGGGGTCTTCCTTAGTACTGAACGAACAGTAACACGATTCACAATATAGCAAGCCGTGTTTAGCGCTTCAGCCCAAAAATACTTTGGAAGTCCACGCTCATGAAATTGACCGGTTGTGCAGTTTTGGCTTAAAAGATGAGATGTTTGAAAGATTTTTAGGTTACTAAAAAGATGGAATAAAATAACATTCTAGGCCTACTAATGCAAGCAAAAAGAAGGAGCATCTAGGAAAAATGAGTAAAATTTCTTGGCAAGCTAACGCATTTACATTAAGTCCTATGAAGTATAAGGAAAAACGAATGGTGAGTTCCGCTTCACTTAGACTTGAGAATATTCATCTTCTAACGGACGATTAAACTGTAAAAAATATGCTTAGAAGATGATTAGTACTAAACCTAAAGTAATTGTGATCATTAAAATCAATGGAGTTCAATACTTTTAGCAACAGTTTTATGAACTGGGGTAGATAACAAAAAGCGCTGTTAATTTTTACATTTGTAGCAATTTAAATCGCTGCTATTTTAACGTTGCAGTGGTTCATACCGCCGCCTATCTTAAATATTGCAGCAGTTTAAACCGTCGATATAATAATTAAAATAAGCAACAATCTAATTTATTCATGCAATCAAAATAGGCATATAATGAAATTGTCAAATTTTATTAAATAATGTTAAATATAATATTCTTGAACATTGCTTTTAGACTAATTAAGAATAAATTATTATCAATTACTTTAGTTAAATTTTATAACTGTGCTCTAATATCATGATCATTTACTTCAATTTAAACCATTCAAGAATAATTAAAATGATTGCTCAGATTAATTTATTAGGCATAAAATCCTAATTACTAAATTACATCAACTCATAGCAAATACAATATAAGATGAAAGTTGCACAGAAAAATGTAGCATATTTGATTTAATTTCAACAAAATTCATGAACAAAGCTCTGCTCATTTAGAAAAAGGCCCATAATCAAAATATATCTTTGAACATAATTATTAGGTAAAGCTTATTGATCAGAATATTTTACTATATTTTTCAAAATACTATCATTCTTTGAAAAAAAAAAAGCTATCTAAAATCATTGTTTGCATGAAATACTTTCAGATCATTACTTGCTTGCCCTTGAATATAATACTTTGCATGCTTTTAAAGGCCTTTTTTTTAGTCTAACAGTCAAATAATTATAGATTCAAAAGAGAAACAAGTGTAGAATCCACAATAGATAAACATATAAAACAAACTGCATAGTGTCTTTGAATAAAAAACAAATTAATTAGCTGGATAATCATGAGAAATGATGGAACACAGAATAATGTCGAATACACATGAGATATGGTAAATGCCAAACTGAACACAATATTTGTTTTTATACTTTTTTATCTAACAATAACCAAACTTCCCTCCTTATGTTCTTCTACTTAACTCATGTATGTCATTGTATTTCTCCATCTTCAAACAGTTCTCCCTACAAAACTTCTTTTTTTACTTGTAAAGAGTAAAAGTACTCTATCAAATAAATAATTTTTTTAAAGTATAGATGAAATTTACAATATGTATATATACATGCGAATTAATACAACATATTCCTATATATTCCAAGTTTATTATATCATCGTACCAATCATATTGTACCCGATATCATATTAGTGCTTCATATGAGGCATAATTGGGGAAAACATATCAATCCAAAAATTTTGACAAAAACAATATATTTACTGTAGCAGATCCACTAACCATATAAACTTGGAGGATACTGAGGATACTGAGGAATACTTTGAGGATACTGAGAGGGCCATGGCTCTTCAGAGAACCAGCCTCCTTGCCGTCCACCGTAAAAGATTTCTCAGATGATGAGACGAAAGCCTGCTGCCCTGACCTCTCCATGGCATGAACCCATCTAGAGTTTCCTGCTCATCAATGACAAATCGAGCTGCGAGATTATAATTCCTCAGTAAAAAGCACAGATTATCTAAAAAATCATGTCTATTAATCAAACAAATAAAGCTTAATCAAATTGAATAGGAATTTTGTAATTGCTGTTGTGCTACCCAATATCAAAAAAATGCATTACAATGACAGCTGTGGTTAAATAACTAAGCACGAATATTATATATATAAAGTGATATAAAATGAGTTTGCCATATTGACTTTTGTAAAATAAGATTGATGTTTATCTTGTATAGGATGTGATATAAATATGAGATTTTTTTTTTAAGATGTTATATAAAGTTATTTTTTGTTATTAAAATTGTGTAGATTATGATAGAAGGATGGTTAAATTAGTCATGGTATTTTTTATGTAGGACCTAATGGACTTGAGGCCCTTTTGACTATATGAAATAAATAACCTTTGGCTTCGAAATTATTAGCTGGCTTCGAAATACTTGTGCAATGAAAAATAATATTAGTTTATTATATTGAAAGTTGTAGAGGATGTGACAAATAAAATTGAAATTTGTATTAAACATTATGTAATATGTGAAGTACAATTAAGTTTTTATATTAAAATTTATGTAGACTGTTAAAAACTTAATTTATTGTTTTATAGTCGAAAAAGATTTCCAAGCATGGGCTTTTTTCTCCTGGAGCAAGAGAGCATTAAAAAAGAAAACAATAAATAATTTTGAAAGTTAGGTCATACACTAGCAATACATCAAACTAGTGTGGTTTCGAGTACGTACATTTGAGGAGGATCAAAATATTGATTAATTGGATTATCTGCGAGAAGATAAGATGAGAAATGAATATATTTGCGAAAAGGATTACGTTAAATATAATAATTCTTTGTGAACCTCAATAAAAGTTTTCCGCCACTTTATCGATAATAATACTCACCAAGAGACTTACATCAATGTTGAATATAGATGGACACCATTATGTTGAAGAAGTAATCTGCAAATACTAAATGATATTGTATGCATTCGACTAAAATTTATTCATAATAAGCAAGAGAGAATTTACCAAGCCAATTGCATATGAGATCATACTCACCAGCATAAACTAGCAGCTTGATGCCATCCTCAAGAAGAGCAGGGATGCCTACTTCCAGATTCCTCGTCCAGTCAATTAACAAGGCCTCGTATACCCTAGGGCTGCATGAGACAAATTCTATTTCACCAACACCCAGGGATTCCCTCACATAGTTTAGGTTAAGGAATTTATCCATGTTTGAGAAATCATAACACAGCTTGCCTTCGCATTCCTTTCTGATGTCATAATACTGCACAAATCAAGAAGATTAGATATCTCAAGCAGGTGAATCGTCTAAGATTTCAATAAGACAGACATCCTAATGAGAACACTCACATTTATATTACCAGCAATCCGCAAGATTGAATTGAATATAACATTGCAAATCAAATACGAAGCCAGGCAAGTAATTTTTCCAGAAGTACCTAAAGCAAAAAATCTCCATAATCAGCACCATTAAAGTTACCTAGAGTAGAAAATAAGAGGAAGCACTTACAACTTTTATACATCTCATCATGCCGTGTTCCTATTCCTCGTGTCATGTTCGTACTTTCTAAATGCTTTTACAATATTGAGAAAAAGCTATAGCAAATTACATTATCACGCTATCACACAAACATAGCAAGACACAAACATGTCTTGTTATGTTTGTGTCTTGCATTTTTGGAAGTTACTGTATTGCGTCGTGTTGTGCTGTATTGTGTCTCATTCCCTGTGCTATGTCTATTCTTTTTTGCACCAATCAATTTCACGACGGATTGAACATAAGCATTCCAAGAATGAGAAGGGCATTAGCTCTTGAATACATACTCATTTCACAAGATTCAATTCATCTCAATGGGGAAGAAGCTCTTACAACTCACTTAGAAAGATGAATATACACCAATTTACTTATGCGACGCTTAGAGGGAGGGACAACAATCTGCTGTCCAGCTTTGCACCCACTATCTCTCTAACTCTCCTGTTGTACTCCCTTTTGTTCACAGTAAACATTCGAGCAGCCTCAAAGTTTGCAAGTGAGTTTGGATTTAGATCACAAAGCAGTGACTGGATAGATGTTAGCAGTGCAGCTATATCATATATATGGCTCTATTGACTCTGAAGAACATCCAAACAAATACTTCCATCTGCATAGATATTAGAATAAAACATTCGAGAAACAAATTGAACTGTCAATGACTTATTTGGATAATCTTCTGTGAATTAAAGTATTAGTTTGAATGTACCTCCATCCCAATGAATATCATCAGGGCCAAAAATGACCGCATGTCATAGCATCATGTTATTATCCTGAGGAGTGCCACTAATGCCAACAGTAGGGTCTTGCTATAACCTTTTAAAGTCTCTCATCAAGCTCTTTCTCGTAGGAGTTCACATCCTCAACACCTACAATTTCAACATGACAAGAAACTGGGATCCTTCTAATGTAGCCACCTGCAAAGCTTCACTTAGGTTTTGGCCCTCAGAGTTATCAAATGTCGAATAAGATCATAGAAAATCTAGTAAAGTAAGCGATGAAGATGAAAACGTCGAAGTGGGAAGCAAAAGCTTTAAAAGCTCATTAAAAACAAATAATTTCAAAAATCATCTAAATAATTTTAGAAGCAAATAATTTTAGGAGTATTAAGTGTTCTGCTAGATAAACAATGTGATTGCTAATAACACTTTCAGACTATCAAAATATTCTGTTTATAAAAAGCTAATGTCAAATGTTGAGTTAGAAAGCTAATAGGTCATAAGGGATAGTCATCCAATCTAACCATTAAAATACATATTAGTTATAGAGACATAATGAACATAAGATCTTAGAGACACAATAAACATAAGATCATAGAGATACAGTGAACATAAATTAATAAAATACTAAACTTGACATAAAATAAATATGATAAATTTTTAATACTAGAAATATCTCAATCTTCCTCTTCATTGTTCGCAATCTCCATATCCCAAAAGAAAAAAAAAACAGTTAAAAAATGCAATCAAATTTAAGAAAATTAAAATAACAATAGTTAGTTAATCACTCTTACCTCAATAGGATTACAACATCATCAACTTGTTTGATCACATAGCTTCATAGCCAATAATTCATTAAGTGTGGCCTGAAGAGTATTAAATTTCTCTTTCATGTCTGTCATTTTTGTTCTAAGCAAATTAACCTCTGAGCCATTTTAGTTGAACTGACTAAAGTTGGAAAGCATTGCGATGGAGTCACCCCAAAACGTTTACTCTTTACTCTACCTAGATGTTCAGGCACCATAATCATACTAAACACTCACTCATTTTCCTTGTTATTACCATCTTCAGGACTAAGGCCTTTCTCTGCAAGTAATCGGCATGCCTTTTGCTAATATACATGAACAAAAAGTAATAAAGTCAAAAAATATTAGGACATTATGAATTAAATATTTTAATATAAAAATAAAAGTATACCCATTTTTATTATGCTTCAGAACTGGACCAAGATCCATTCTTCTTTATTCTATTTGCTTTCCATAAGAGTAGTCGATCTTGAATATTCTAACATTATTAAAATAAAAATTTATATATTATATAATTGAAAAAAAATACATTTTTAAAACACATTTTTAAAAAAATTACTAGTTGATATTTTCATCGAGCAATGCTCATTCTACCCATAGTGTGAGAACATTTCTGCTTTTTAGCATTAGAACTATTCATAGCTACCATTTTCTACATTTAACAATACATGTTTAATTCAAATGAATATAGATCTATTTTATGTAGTATTCAAACCTTTAAATCAGTTACCATATCATTATCATTAAACTATTAGCCAACAAGCTGTATCCAATGTGACTCATCAATGCCCTTAGGAACATCCTCCCTAATATCCTCTATCGGTCAACTATCAAAGAACTCAGCCTTCAAAGATGTCTTATAACCTCTCCATTTCTGACCAATAGCCTAGAGGACCCATTTACGAGACTGAGCTGGAAGCTCAAACTTAAACTATATTTTAGATAAAAAAAGAAAATGTTAGTAAACTTAAAAAGGCCAAATATATTCTATAACAAATAGATTGTCTGTAACTCAAATTAATACACCTGAAGGTCAAGTAGCCTGCTCTCTTTGAATGGTTTCAATGCCAGAGCTCTCCAATCGTTGAAAAATAGAGGAGTTAACTTTGAATTTTTTGCAATAACCTCTAAATAGGAGGTAAACACTGATGCTTCAGACTCTTCACAAGGGATTCCATCACTATTCACTCAAACTATTATTTTTTCTCCAACTTACAAATTTTGAACTACAAAACATATGGAACGCCCCCTAACAGGTAGTATTGGTGTAACCTCATCTACAAAATTCATAATACAAAATTAAACTCAAATAAAATTTTATATGTTAATGGATTAGAAAAGACATTTTTAAATTGCAAGTAATCATTTGTATGTGCATTTTATGGCATAATGCAATAGTACATAATTATAGATTAGCTTCTGAGCAAGCTAATAAAAATCAGGCAACATTTATTTTATCAGATTATAATAAGCTAAAACGGTAAAAAACTAACAAAAACTATAATGATAAAGACAAACAACTAGATTGTATTGTACAAGTTTTCAATGGACATATATAGTTGCATCATTAGTTTTGCATAAATCTAAAAGTTAGCCTTCCAAGATATTTGTTATGTATCTTAGTTTCACTTGCAAATATCTGTTCCGCATCTTAGTTTCACTTGCAAATGTGAAGATAATCAAGCCTCTAATCTAATTATTAACCTGGCAGCTTAAATAAATAAATATATACTATTCAAAACTTATACCACATAACTTCATTCAACAAAATCTTGCCAAATGTTAATGCAATTCAACGGCAATAAAGAAAGGGGAGCGAAAATGAAGCAATCAGCCAATAGTATTGCACATCAAAGACAAGATATTTTATTTCCTACTTTTTTATTATATTGACTTTTTTTTAAAAATGCTATAATTGAAATCATATTTAAATACATACCAACTTCTATATTGTCCTCTTGTATTGAATGACGTTGCATCTCCACTTGTTTTCCTCGAGATCTACATGGGGTCATTTGAGATGGTAATGAAGTGGACGAGCTCGAATGAGATAAAAGATGAAATTGTGGTCGGATGTGATGTTGGTGGCATGGCAAAGGGTGAGTTTGATATTGGACTTTCGTAAGATTCTGGATTCCCAAATGCGCTCGATCAGTTCTGTCTTGAAACTAACTTTCATAGACCTTTTCCACCAATCATATCTGCAATAATTAACATTTACGTTAAATTAGTAAAATATATAAGCACTACACATGCTGTTAATATGAACTTGATCAAAATATTAAAAATAAAAGTAAACATGCAATTAATACCTATTTTTAGGGAGTAATATCATCGTCCTCTTGATAAGTATTTCGAACAAATTTTGGTGGCTTATCAGTGCTCATTGTATATGCATCAAAGTTAACATCAACTTACCAACTTCATTAACCCATATCAAATAGATCCCTAGGTCTAGTTCGCACAACAATAGACCAATTGTTATTTTTATAATTCACTACAAAAAAGTAAGCTATAGCAGCATTTTATTAATCTATGAAAGCAGTTTAAACCGTTGTCATAGTTCAATGCAACGCTACGGAAACCGCTGCATTTGCTTGGCGCTTCAAAGGCAATGGCGGCGGTTTTCACAGGCGTAGTGGTAGGGATTTAAACCGCTGCGCGACACTATAGCAGCAGTTTAAACTGCTTCAATTTATCTATAGTTGCAGTTTTAACTGCTGCTACATTTTACAGCAGTGGTTTATAAACTGCTGGTAAAAGTGAATAGTCGCAGTTTAAACCGCTGCTAAAAAGGAGTAGTCGCAATTTAAATCATTGCAGTTGTTAATAAAAAATTTTAATTACAGTGGCTGTTTGATTCATTGATATTGATGAAACATTCAGATACAAATATATACTCATAACCAATATTAAGTCTACATTATCTATTGTTAAAGATTATATATTAGCTAATAAAAAAATTATATATATTAAATTCTAAAAGATTTTAAAACCCCTTTCATCACAAACACCAAAACTAAAACTTATTTTATTAAAAAAAAAGATTTATATATGAAACAAAGTATTGAAGAGATGCATATATTCTTAATCAGGTAAGCTGTATAGAAGAAAAGCAGATCTAGTCAAATACATCACAATTAAAAATAATAAAAGAAGAAATACATATAACGTCTTACAACAATAGAATGTACTATAGTTTAGTTGAAAGCAATACAAAATTTCTAACAAGGAAAATAAATTTTCAATATCCATCGTTAGCAAAAACAAGATAGGAAAGCCAACAACTTTCGTCGCTATCTTTTCAGCAAGTCTTCATGATAAACTGCATTAAAAGTATAAAATAACGTCAAATCTAAATAAGTGATAGTAACACTAATAAAAAAAGTTATCTACCAATATCAAATCAACATGAACAAACATATGACACAATTAAATACTTGCCAATTATATGATCAAACATACCAAATAAATACATTTTAATGAATTACTAATTACTAAATAAACATTTTGTATAAATAATATTGGAGTAAAAGAAAAAACCTTTAATCATCATCTTCCTCACTATTCTCATCATCCATCTAAAAAAAAACATAACGCTAAGTATTCGTAATAAAGAAAATAATATAGAGAATAAAAAAATACATTAATTGGTATGAACTATACCATAGCAGAACTATTAGATAGCTCTCTTTGACTCTTCAACTCCTCGATCGTCCTTTGAAGACTTGCAAATCTATCTTTATATGCATTCCTCAAGCTGCATAGCTCAGCTTTAAGCAACTCAATCTCCTCCTAACTACCAATATTATGACTACTAGTGTTTGAGTTAGACAAATTTGGAAAGAACTGACTGGGACTCACTTCAAAACTCTTTCTTCTCACTCTTCCAGTATGTTCAGGCCCCATAACGATATTAAATACTCGTTCATTTTCCTTATGATTTCAGTCCTCAGGAGTTAAACCAATTTCAGATAATATTTGACATGTCATCTTCTAAGCAAGTAAATGACATATTAACAAGAAAGAAATATGCCAATCCTAACAATATAACAATTTGTAAGAAAAAAATATTAATTGCTAATAAACAATATTAAAATAAAAAAATCTAAACTAAATCATTAATATAGGCAAAGATAAGAAGCAATAAACAATTTACCCATCTTTGTTGTGACTCAATGCTAGACCAAGACCCATCTTTTCTTAATCAATTAGCCTTCCACATAAATAATCGGCCTTAGGTATTCTAGTATAAAAACTCACCATGAATTTTCAATTACAAAAATAGAAAATTTATAGGAATTTTAAATTTACCATCTCTTGCCCATGTTGAGCAATGCTAATCCTTTCCATTGTATGAGTGCAATTTTGTTTTCTAGCATTTTCACTGTTCTTTTGTGCCCTCATCTACATAAATGGCTTAACTATTTCAATATATAATAAAGAAAGTAGACTAAGACTATCTGGATGTTTAGTTAACACGCCTGATCTTTCTCATCGATCCATTGACCTACAAGCTGCAACCATTGTGCTGGGTCGACACTGATGGGGACTTTAGCTAAAATATCCTGTATATGCTTGTCGTTAGTGAAAAAAACTCCTTTTAATGTAGTTTTATAAGCACGCCACCTTGAGCCAAGAGATTTCAAAATCTATTTTTGCGCATGGCTAGGATAGTCAAATTTTGTCTATTCATATCAAAATAAGGTCAATAACAAATAAAACAAATAATGAGACAAATACTTAAAATCTTTTGTAAAGTATTACTTGAATATCTCCTAGCATCATCTCCTTAAATGAGTGTAAAGCAGCGTGCCGCCAATCTTTAAAACAAAGTGGAGTAAAATTTGAATCTTGTGCTACGACTCCAATATAAGAGCTTTGGATTTACTACAGTTAATTTTATACGCTCAAGTGCTACAGATGCTATTGGAGATTCAAATTATTTTACCTCACTTACCTCAATTAAAATAAAAAAGATGATAAGTAGCAAAAAAAAGTAAAATGAAGGTAATAAAATAATTGAAAAGTATTTAATATTGCATTGTTGCATACCAGCTGGTTGGGATGCTGGTGAGAATGCCTGGTTGGTATGTTGGTGAGATGTAGAAGGTGAAGCAAAAGAAGTTGGATTGGATGCAGGTGAGGTGTAGAAGATTGGGTGGAGATGGCTAGGGGAGAAGATGCTTGTGAGGTGGACAGAGCTGGATGGGATGTGGGTGATGAGGAGGAAGCTCGATGTGATGTTGGTGAGGTGGACAAAGTAGGATATGATGCAGGTGAGGCAGAAGAACTTGGGTGGGATGCACGTGAGGCAGAAAAGTTGGGCGAGATGCAAGTGAGGAGGAAGAAGTTGGATGAGATGTAGGTCAGAAGATGTTGGTTTAGATGTAGGTAAACTAGAATAGGTTAAGTGGGTTGTAGGTGAGGAGGAAGAAGTAGGATGGGATGTAGGTGAGGCAAAAGGAGGTGGGTGGGATGCAAGTGAGGTAAAATAATTTGAATCTCCAATAGCATCTGTAGCACTTGAGCGTATAAAATTAACTGTAGTAAATCCAAAGCTCTTATATTGGAGTCGTAGCACAAGATTCAAATTTTACTCCACTTTGTTTTAAAGATTGGCGGCACGCTGCTTTACACTCATTTAAGGAGATGATGCTAGGAGATATTCAAGTAATACTTTACAAAAGATTTTAAGTATTTGTCTCATTATTTGTTTTATTTGTTATTGACCTTATTTTGATATGAATAGACAAAATTTGACTATCCTAGCCATGCGCAAAAATAGATTTTGAAATCTCTTGGCTCAAGGTGACGTGCTTATAAAACTACATTAAAAGGAGTTTTTTTCACTAACGACAAGCATATACAGGATATTATAGCTAAAGTCCCCATCGGTGTCGACCCAGCACAATGGTTACAGCTTGTAGGTCAATGGATCGATGAGAAAGATCAGGCGTGTTAACTAAACATCCAGATAGTCTTAGTCTACTTTCTTTATTATATATTGAAATAGTTTAAGCCATTTATGTAGATGAGGGCACAAAAGAATAGTGAAAATGCTAGAAAACAAAATTGCCCTCATACAATAGAAAGGATTAGCATTGCTCAACATGAGCAAGAGATGGTAAATTTAAAAATCCTATAAATTTTCTATTTTTGTAATTGAAAACTCATGGTGAGTTTTTATACTAGAATACCCAAGGCCGATTATCTATGTAGAAGGCTAAATGATTAAGAAAAGATGGGTCTTGGTCTAGCATTGAGTCACAACAAAGATGGGTAAATTGTTTATTGCTTCTTATCTTTGCCTATATTAATGATTTACTTTAGATTTTTTTATTTTAATATTGTTTATTAGCAATTGATATTTTTTTCTTACAAATTGTTATATTGTTAGGATTGGCATATTTCTTTCTTGTTAATATGTCATTTACTTGCTTAGAAGATGGCATGTCAAATATTATCTGAAATTGGTTTAACTCCTGAGGACTTAAATCATAAGGAAAATGAACGAGTATTTAATATCGTTATGGGGCCTGAACATCCTGGAAGAGTGAGAAGAAAGAGTTTTGGAGTGAGTCCCAATCAGTTCTTCCCAAATTTGTCTAACTCAAACACTAGTAGTCATAATATTGGTAGTTAGGAGGAGATTGAGTTGCTTAAAGCTGAGCTATGCAGCTTAAGGAATGCATATGAAGATAGATTTGCAAGTCTTCAGAGGACGATCGAGGAGTTGAAGAGTCAAAGAGAGCCATCTAATAGTTCTGCTATGGTATAGTTCATAATACCAATTATATATCTTTTTATTCTCTATATTATTTTCTTTATTACAATACAGAGCGTTATGTTTTTTTGTTAGATGGATGATGAGAATAGTGAGGAAGATGATGATTAAAGATTTTTTCTTTTACTTCAATATTATTTATACAAAGTGTTTATTTAGTAATTAGTAATTCATTAAAATGTATTTATTTGGTATGTTTGATCATATAATTGGCAAGTATTTAATTATGTCATATGTTTGTTCATGTTGATTTGATATTAGTAGATAACATTTTTTTATTAGTGTTACTATCACTTATTTAGGTTTGACGTTATTTTATTCTTTTAATGCAGTTTATCATGAAGACTTGCTGAAAAGATAGCGACGAAAGTTGTTGGCTTTCCTATCTTGTTTTTGCTAACGATGGATATTGAAAAATTATTTTCCTTATTAGAAATTTTGTATTGCTTTCAACCAAACTATAGTACATTCTATTGTTGTAAGACGTTATATGTATTTTTCTTTTATTATTTTTAATTGTGATGTATTTGACTAGATCTGCTTTTCTTCTATACAGCTTACCTGATTAAGAATATATGCATCTCTTCAATACTTTGTTTCATATATAAATCTTTTTTTTTAATAAAATAAGTTTTAGTTTTGGTGCTTGTGATGAAAGGGGTTTTAAAATCTTTTAGAATTTAATATATATAATTTTTTTATTAGCTAATATATAATCTTTAACAATAGATAATGTAGACTTAATATTGGTTATGAGTATATATTTGTATCTGAATGTTTCATCAATATCAATGAATCAAACAGCCACTGTAATTAAAATTTTTTATTAGCAATTGCAACGATTTAAACTGCGGCTACTCCTTTTTAGCAGCGGTTTATAAACCACTACTGTAAACTGTAGCAGCAGTTAAAACTGCAACTATAGATAAATTGAAGCGGTTTAAACTGCTGCTATAGTGTCGCGCAGCGGTTTAAATCCCTACCACTACGCCTGTGAAAACCGCTGCCATTGCCTTTGCAGCGCCAAGCAAATGCAGCGGTTTCCGTAGCGCTGCATTGAACTATGGCAGCGGTTTAAACTGCTGTCATAGATTAATAAAATGCTGCTATAGCTTACTTTTTTTATAAAAATAACAATTGGTCTATTGTTATACGAACTAGACATAGGGATCTATTTGATATGGGTTAATGAAGTTAGTATAGTTGATGTTATCTTTGATGCATATACAATGAGCACTGACAATCAACCAAAATTTATTCAAAATACTGATCAAGAGGACGATGACATTACTCCCTAAAAATAGGTATTAATTGCATGTTTACTTTTATTTTTAATATTTTGATCAAGTTCATATTAACATGTGTAGTGCTTATATATTTTACTAATTTAACGTAAATGTTAATTATTGCAGATATGATTGGTGGAAAAGGTCTATGAAAGTTAGTTTCAAGACAGAACAGATCGAGCGCATTTGGGAATCCAGAATTTTACGAAAGTCCAATATCAAACTCACCCTTTGCCATGCCACCAACATCACATCCGACCACAATTTCATTTTTTATCTCATTCGAGCTCTTCCACTTCACTACCATCTCAAATGACCCCATGTAGATCTCGAGGAAAACAAGTGGAGGTGCAACGTCATTCAATACAAGAGGACAATATAGAAGTTGGTATGTATTTAAATATAATTTCAATTGTAGCATTTTTAAAAAAGGTCAATATAATAAAAAGTAGGAAATAAAATATTTTATATCTGATGTGCAATACTATTGGCTGATTGCTTCATTTTCGCTCCCCTTTCTTTATTGCCGTTGAATTGCATTAACATTTGGCAAGATTTTGCGGAATGAAGTTATGTGGTATAAGTTTTGAATAGTCTATATGTATTTATTTAAGTTGCCAGGGTTAATAATTAGATTAGAGGCCTAATTATCTGTCTGAACTATGCCACTTTGTCATGAGCCAATAATGAAAGTTGAGGTGTTATCTACAACTGATTGCAAGTTTTTATTTAGCCAAACTTAAATTAAGTTGAAAATGTGCTGATGTGTAAGCACAAGATCATTAATTTAGATGCTGCAACACATAAATGTGGATGCATAAATTAGGACTGTACATAAGGTATTGTCGTATTGATTATTCAAACTGAAGAGGCTACGTTTAAAATGAGTTTATGCATTTCCTCATGCTTGCATGGTTATTGTAGCTCATAATAATGTGTGCGTGGGATGTTGGCCAACCTTACCGACCTAGTCACTGGCCTTGCAACCCAATAGGCTGCTATTCTTCGACAAACCCAACCAGTTTGTGCTGCTGTGGCGCCTCCTGCTCCTCTCGTGCCAGTTGCGGCGCCTTCTCTTGCTCCTCCGGTCTTGCCGACTGCAGCTGCTCCTCCTCTTGCTCCGCCAATCAGGGCAGCCCCAGCACTCTTCCCGCCGGTTAAGGCGGAACCCCCTCTGCTCAGTCGTCCGGATCTTCCTACCCTCCTAGGCATCGTCTCCCTCCTCAAGAAATTCATCAAAATCAGCATCCTCGTCCGCCATTCCCTCCATGTCCACTTCCTTAGCCTACTTTCTTTCCTCCAGCCTTCCCTCCCTTCCTATCTAGAAGGAACCCTTTCTTCCCCAGTGCTCAGACCCTCCAATACGGACCTGATACTTTTTTTGGCCCGCTTGATAATAATGCTTCTTTTTCTGATGTCATTCGTCAAGTGCCAGTTCCGGAGGATTTCAGGCCACCGCTCGCGAGCACATCCAGGGGTTCGAAGCTGCTCTTCGCTATCGTCATCCTGATGAGGCCATCAAATGCCACCTCTTGGCCAATACTTTGAAGGGAGCAGCGTTCAGCTAGTTCGTCAAGCTACCCAGAGATCACATTTGCTCACATGAAAATCTGAAATGGGAGCTGATTGCTCGTTTCATTGGCCGAACAAGAATGGTCGTGTCCGATATGGTGCTCGCCAATATCAAGCAAGGTGAGAAGGAGAGTCTGCGTGACTATACTAAACGTTTTTTTTGCAGCTGCAGCAGAAGCGGAGGACGTTGACCCTGCTGTCGCCATGCATAATTATTGAAGGGGGCTTAAAAATGGGGACTAGTCCAAGTCTCTACAACTGGCGAAACCCAGAAGCTATCCAGAATTAGTTGCGAGGGCCAGCCAGTTCGTGCTTCTGGAGGATGCTGAGGCCTCTCCCGTCGATATTACCGGAACCAACAAGACGAAGAAGAAGAGGAAACTTCGAGGCTACGAATCATCGGCCTCAAAGGATCGCAGGAACAAGAATCATGGCAAGGGCGACAAAAGGCCATGTCGGGGGTTTAGTCAGAAGTATTTCTTTTCCAGGCTGCTTACTTAGGTGTATGCGGCAGAAGTAAACCAAGGTTGGGTTTGCCCTTCGGAACCCAAGCCTACACCGCCCGCAGGAGTAGACCCAGACAACTATTGCGAGCTCCATGGGAATTACGGGTATAAGCTCCACAAATGCCGTGCGCTCAAGGCCCTACTTAACAAATTGGCAGATCAAGGCAAACTCGGGGAGTTCCTGTTGATGACTCATACACCCAGCGCTACTCAGAAGGGTAAGGCCCCAGAAGAAGGTGTGGGGGCTTCGGCACAGGCTCTTACAGCACCACCAAGCTCAAGCCAGCCAATCCAGTCCTACCCCCTTGCTGCAAGAACTATCAACGTCATTTTCAGCGTTGATCCTACCACTGCTCGCCGCCAGGTGATTGAAATCAGCAGCATTTCTCATCAAATCTCTTCTTCTATTCCTCTCACATTCTGCCAGGAAGATCTCCCTTGCCAGGGCAATCCCTACAATGACCCGATAGTGGTCACTGCCTGTATCGCCGACTTCAATGCTCGGCGTGTGCTGCTTGATTCAGAAAGTGCGACTGATATTTTGTTTGAATCGGCCTTCCTCCAAATAGGACTCAAAGAACCAGACCTCCTTCATGCAGGGTCCACTCTACTAGGTTTTTCGGGAGAAAGGGTTTTACCGCTCGGATTCATCTACCTACCAGTCTCCTTCTGCGACTACAATGGCCACACCATGAACATGGTGAACTTCGCAGTCATTAGGGTGAAGTCAGGCTACAACGCCATCCTTGGAAGTACTCTCAACTCCTTCGAGATGGCAATTTCTACGCCGCACCTTTGCGCGAAGTTTCCCATGCCAAGCGGCAATGTCACCATCAGGGAAGATGTCAGGTAGGCGTTCTGATGTTTCCAGATCGTCGCGCAGCTCGTGGTCGATTAACTGGATCCTAGGGAAACTCAACCTGTCGTACCGCTAGAGGGGGTCGTCAATGTAACCTTAGGGGGAGAAGATTCTTTTAAACTTATAAACTTATCTTCTTCTATGAATGCTAATCAGCAAGCAAAAGCTACTGCTTTGCTTTCTGAGTATATAGACGTTTTTGCATGGTCCTCCAAAGATATTTCAAGAATCGATAGAGCTGTTTGTGAACATCACTTGAATGTGTCTGCTGATGCAATTCCCATAAAGCAAAAAAAAAGAGTCATGGCAATAAAAAGGCAAAGTGCCATTGAGGAGGAAGTCAACAAGCTACTGAAGGCAGGATTCATCAGAGAGATCCAATACCCACAATGCCTGACTAACGTTGTTATAGTGAAAAAGCTCAAAGAAAAATGGAAAATGTGCGTGGACTTTCGAGCACTTAATCAAGCATACCCCAAAGATACATATCCCCTGCCACCCATCGATATCATGGTTGATCGCACCTCTGGGTACGACATAATGAGCTTTTTAGATGCCTTTTTCTGGATATTATCAAATTCGAATGGTTAAGGAAGATGAGGAGAAGATTGCCTTCATTACAGACTTTGGCACATATTGCTACGATGTCATGTCCTTTGGTTTCAAGAACGTCGGCGGTACTTATCAACGTATGATAGATGCCATGTTCAAGAATCAAGGGAGGAACCTCGAGGCATACGTGGATGATATTCTAATCAAAAGCCCAAGCATGGAGGAGCATCTCGCTGACTTTAGAGAGATGTTCGACACTCTCCGCAGGTACAAACTCAAACTCAACCCTGCTAAATGCACTTTCAGTGTTGTTTCAGGTAAATTCCTGGGCTACCTGATATCGGCCAGAGGAATAGAAGCCAATCCAAACAAAATATAGGTTGTTCTCGATATGCCTTCCCCCCGATCATTGAAAGAAATTCAAAAGCTAGTAGGACGCGCCAACAGCTTGGGAAGGTTTATTTCCAAAGCTGGTGATCAATGTTTGTCGTTCTTCCGGTGTCTCCACAACGACAAAAGGGGCCAGTGGACCGACGAATGCGAAGCAGCCTTTATAGAATTGAAGAAGTATCTTATTACTGTGTCGATACTCGCGGTACCTAGGGCAGAAGAGGTCTTTCCCTTTACCTAGGGGTGTCGGATGCGACAGTATCAGCCATCCTCGTCAAGGAGAATGGGGGGTTCAACACCCAATTTTCTACGTCAGTCATATACTTCTGGATGCTGAAACTCGATATCTCATACTAGAAAAGCTTGCTCTTGCTCTTTTAATGGCGTCCTTACGTCCAATCGCATACTATCCAGGTGATTACAGATGAACCCCTTTTTAAGATACTGCACACCCCGAAGTTTTCGGAAGGCTTCTTAAATGGTCTAGCGAACTTGGCGAACTCGACATTAAATATGCTTTGAGGACGGCGATCAAGGCTCAAGCGCTAGCTGAATTTATTGCTGAACTCTCCACCTCAAAACCGTCGTCAGCTAAAGACAGAGTCATACCTTGGTCTCTTCATGTTGACAGTGCTTCTGGACACCACTCCTAGGGAATTGGAATCCTTCTAACTAGCCCAATGGGTGTTGCCTTACACCGAGCAATATCCCTTCAGTTTAAAGCCACTAATAATCAAGCAGAATATGAAGCTCTTATCACGGGGTCGAACTTTGCCCTTGGGCTATCTGTGCAGCATATACAGGTGTTCAACGATTCGCAACTAATTGTCAATCAAGTGAATCGTGCCTATGAAACCAAGGACAAGGTTCTGAGGAAGTATCTGATGAAGGTCCAGTCTCTGATTTCTCAGTTCGAGCAATTCTCCTTGACGCATGTTCCTAGGAAAGGGAATCAGGTGGCGGACCAGCTCGACAAGAAGGGATTTTTTGACTTCACGTTCTAGGGAGTTGTCATCAGAATTCATGAGATAATAAGCGTTAGGCCCCACAATCTCACTAACGATGTATGGACCCTCCCAGTTTGGTTCAAGCTTGAGGACTCCCAGATTGCTGCCAACAAGTTGACGGCGCTTGAGGACCAAGTTGCCCTGGGCGAAGCTCCTGGGATTAACCCTGCGGTTGAAATATCACTCGACTCGGTGTTTGTGCTCTAGAAACTTAAGCGCGGCCAGTTGTCTCTTCTGCTCCAAGAGGTCCAGGTCAACGCGACGTGAGTCATCATTCTCCTTTGTTCAGGCCTGTAAATCATCGGGATCAAAGTTTGCCGCTGCCTCCACCCTGGGGGAGTAGTGCTCCAGCTCAATAGGTATAACGGAGTCCATTCCGAAGGCTAGGGAGAAAGGAGATTTCTGAGTAACTTCGGAGGGGGCAATATTGTGAGCCCAGAGAGCACCTAGCAGTTCATCTGTCCAGCGAGTTTTGGCACCATCCAGATGTTTCTTAAAAATGTTCAGGATATTCTTATTGGCGGTTTTTGCCTGTCTGTTTGTGTGGGGGTGCCAGATAGATGCATACTTGAGATTAATCTGATGTTTGCCATAGAAATTACAGATTAGTTGATTGGCAAATGGAGTGTCATTATCTGTAATAATAACCATAAGGACACCATATATGCAGATAATGTTTGTTCATAGGAACTTCTCAACATTCTAAGCAGTAGGTTGAGCTAGAAGTTTCGTTTTTATCCACTTTGTGAAGTAGTCAACAGCAACTAAGATCCATTTGTAGCTTCTGATAGCGGTAGGCATCGGCCCTAAAAAGTCAAGTCCCCACACAGCGAAGGGCCAAGACATCGGCCCTAAAAAGTCAAGTCCCTGAGAAGAAGAGAGCCTTGGAGCCGCCCTCAAAAGTTGAAGCGTTCCCGGGACTAAAAGCATCAAAGGCGATCCCGGCGTCCCAAAAAGACGGAGGGGTGGTCCCGATCGTTGAGGTGGAAGCGAAGTCACCGACATCCAAGGTTGCTGGGTTCTGGTAAGAACCCTGGAGCCTGCATAGGGGCCTGAGGAGAAGAGAAGAAGAAGGAGGCAGTGGTAGTGGATATCTCTGACTCCCCCGCTAAGGTGTCACCGAAGGCTGGAGAGCGGAAGGAGTTGAGTGTCTCGCACAGGACGCTCGAGGGGGAATTCCTTCCCTCAGGGAGGATGCTACTCAAAGACGAAGACATTGGGCAGCTCCTCCCTAAAACATAACCTTAGGTTTGATAGTGGATTCAGCTTCAAAATAAATAGAATCGGATTCAAGGTTTGAAGCGGCTTTAGATAAGTGAAGCGGTTTCCAACTTAAATTTTGTTTGGATAAAAAATAGCTTGAAACTAGTTTTGAATCTACTTTAACTTATTTCTATTTGGATGACTGTTAGGGTTTTGGGCTTTTCCTAGATCCTTTGCAAGTTCTTGAGTAACGCAATGGAGAACTCGGAGGAGCTGCAGCGATTCTTAGAACAAAAAAAGCAAAAAGCAATGATCAGCGAGATGGTCGGAAAGCTGACAAGTTTGTGCTGGGACAAGTGCATCACCAACACCCCTTGGAAGCAAATTCAGCTCCAGCAAAACCAGCCTCACCAGCTGTGCTCAAAGATACATTGACATGAGCATGATCATCATGAAACGCTTTGAATCCATGCAATGAGTTTCACTAGATGCAACATCAGGCTCAAGTTACTACTTCTTAGTTCTTCCTCTTCTTCGTATCTGAAACCTGAATTGCAGTAGTTAGCAGCATTTCTGCTTTCTCTACATTTGATGGAATATTTCTTTCATATAGAAAGCATCAGTAACTTATTATGTTTTGATTGTTGGTTACTCTTGTTATCTAAATTCTAGTGGAATTTTGCTGGAAAAAAAAATTATTTCTGTTTGGATGAATGAACATTAATTTAGAAGCCGCTTCATTTCACAATAAAATCTAAAAAATAATAAAAATACATTAGATTTATAATAAAGGTAAAATAAAAAATAAGAACATATATATTTAAATAACAACAATGATTTAATAGATGAGAAACTTTTTTTTAAGAAGATAAGAATTATTGTAAACTATTAGACACGAGAACAAAAGCTTATTTGGTTGGATATACTTGCTACATATACTGAAGATTGTAAACAGTTTTCTTTCTTTTTTAGCCACAAATAACAATGGATTGTATTGAGTTTTATTACAAGAACCACAATGGATTCCCTTTAACTAAGAGAGTTTAGTCTTTAGGATTTTTTTATTTTATTTAGAAGAACCCTCACATAAAGGGGAGAAATCTTATTCAAGTCCCCAGCTTCGAAATGAAAAAACTAAATACAAGCAAAGAAGTAAAGAAATAAAATATACAGTACTAATTCTATATTTTACAAAAAAATACAAGTAATAATAAGGAGTACTACTCCCTTACAAAACTTAAAAAACAGAAAGAAAAAGCAAACAAAGACAATAGCCTCCAATCAAGTCTTTCATCAAGCAAGATGAAAGAAGATATTTGCATATCTATAACACATTAGCAACTTTAGTAACTGAGAAAAAATTTCAGCTAATTTCTAATCAAATATATATGCTCAATAATATGAAAGAAGATATTTGCATATCTATAACACATTAGCAACTTCAGTAAAATTCAACTAATTTCAAATCAAATATATTTGCATATCTATAACACATTAGCACATTTAGCTTCAGCTAATTTCTAATCAAATTCATGCAGATCCCTAATTGAATGTGCTCAAATGGAAGCTAAACTAGATACCCAAATATTCGTCTGCGGAAACAACAAAATTGTCCAGATTTGAAGAAACTAAAAGAAATAGATTTCTGTACGATAAAACATAATTAGCAAGACAATTATATAAAGAATAAAATATTACTCAATTCCAAATTATTACACAACCAAACAAGATCAAATGAAATCAAAGGTACAGAGAAAGAAAAGATAAATACATATTTACTGAAAAATCATGACAATATTTTTCTTTTTCAACATTATCTTCTATTACAAGATTTATGCAAGGTAAATTATTATAAATGTATCAATATAAATTTTTACATAAATTTTATATTAATACCTTATAAGTTTAAGGAGATTACCCGCATTAATCACATATCATTTTTTATTTTTTTTCTTAACATGACTCTCTTGTTAGAATCCCCAACACCTATCATTCCTTCCAATATACTCCCATCAAAATTTTGGTTAGTCTCATAGTCATCATCCTCCGAACTAATATTAACATGTAGATACGCATTTAACAGATGAAATTGTAAAATATAGTTATGTATGATTGCACATGTCATGACTATATCTGCTTGTACATTTAATGAAAATGACTTCATATTTTTTAGAATAGAAAAACGTTTCTTCCAAATGCCAAATATTTTCTCAACTATGTTCCTTAGTTGTGCATGTCGATGATTAAATATTTCTTCCGGTCCAGTGTAGCTTCTATAAGCATTGGACCCAAATTCAGCTAAATGATACTTTAATCCTCTATGTGAAGATAAAAACTTGTCTGTATTTGCATAACCACTATCAATTAAGTAAAAATTACCTGTTTCAAATTAGGTTACATACAAGCCTTAAGATAAAGTTCATTTTGATTAAATATATATATATGTAAATATTTTAATCAATTTAAAATAACTTACCATCAGAATCCGCATGTCTGCTGCAGGACCTTCCCATCCAGTGCCAATATAAATAAATTCTCTCAAAATTCACAACTGCTATCACATTCTGGGAGGTATACCCCTTCCTATTATAGTATCGATGTACATCGTCTTTAGGTACAAAAGCAGGAATGTGAGTATCATCGATAGCGCCTATGCATTCCTGCAAATAGCATATAATAGAAAATTATATTAATTTGTATAATCTTTAAAGAAAAATAAAATTATATAATATATTAATATATTTCCCCAAAACATCATAATGCCTTAAAGAATGGATAGAAGTTTGGATTTCCCTTAATATGCTCACATACTGAAGTTGTGTGAGTAGATAATATGATAAACGTATCAACAATTGAGCAAATTGCTTTCAAAACAATCTGAAAATAGCGGCTAATAGTCTCAACTGAGTGTTGAAAAAATTCAGCTCTTTCACGGATAGTTGTAGCTTGACTTATAATTCACAGAAAAATTCCAAGTTGTTCTGCAGCTGTGACATGTCTGGAATCTTGTAACAGATTATGAGATACCAAATAGTTTCTTAAACCTATGAATGCTGGCGTTGCCATCCTAAGCATCCAATAGGCCCTATCTGGATGCCCGTTTAAAAGTTGTATATATTTTGAACCAGATATATACCGAGTAAATATTAGTCTAGGTATTTTTGTATCTTGTGAATGCTTATTATCTAGATAAGGTGATGCTGCCTACAAGATTGTATTATCATCAACAAATAATTGATAAATGTTGTTTGAACTCATAGACTTAGGAGAAGATCTTTCCATCTAGAAAGGTAGAAATAACAATAGCATTAAAGAATAAGTTTTAACCTAAACATTAAAACAACATAATTAAATATATTTAATTCTACAAAAGATTTTAAATCAATATAACACCATATGCTAACACAACAAATAACAAATTCTACCATACATGTTGAATAATAACATTAACTACATAACAACATGACTAAATAAATTTCTAATAATAAAGACAATACTACAAATAGAAAAGAAATATAAATCATTTTAGAAGGTGGAGGCCCATTCCATAATGGGTGTAAATCCCATGGTGGATTTACGGGAACTATATTTTCGATCCAATGTCATAACATAGACCCTTCAGTATTAATAAAGACAGCCTTTCGATCTGAATTTTGTTCAATATGTTGCGTGATTGCCAAGCATGCAGTTTCAGAGAGATTACAAATCTGTTTAATTTTACAAATACAGTCTTCCATCATCCATTTGTTAGCCTTATTACTAAGAAGTTCTTAGCCAATTTTAATTTTTTCTCTCTATTTCAATAAACTCTTGGAAATCAGCTGAATTAATTTTCTTCCCCTTCTTCTTTGAAGATGCACCCCCTAATTACAGTGCTTGTTTTGATGCACTAGATGGCATATGTATAGTCGAGAACCACTATCATTTTAAATAGATTCTCGAAATATACCCTGAGCTAAAGTAGCTTCTAGTCCATCACTGGGAAATGGCTCCAAATCTGTTAAGTTAAAAGCTTCATGCACAGTTGGAGGTAGTACATCCTTCTCACCAATCTCTTCAACTTGTAGATTGCATGGAGAAACCGAAGTTGGAGGTAGTACACGTGATGATTGAAATAGATCACCTTTAGCATGAGTTGCATCTATATCGGATCAATGATGTTGAATAAAGGAAATGATTTATCCTTGAACTTGCTCCAATCTAGATTATTCTGTAAACACATAATTTTATATTAGTTTATAATCTAATTTTCTTGTAATTTTACTAATTTATTAAAATGTAGAAAAAAAAAGATTACATACTGCGATAAGTTCATCCCATAATTCTTGAGTACCAACAGGAGTCCTAGTATCCACTATCCAACCCCAGCCACTCTTTTCTTTTAGTTCTTTAAATTTTTTGTAGTGTATTTTTATATTTTTCCATAAAGTTTTTAGCTGAGACTCTGTTGTTGGCTCTTCGGCAAAGTGCAACTACTGTTTGTAAATTTCAGTCCATGCCCACACAACTGACTTTCCATAATGCACGCAACCTTTAATGTGAAACACTTGCGTTATAATGCATAGCTTTTTCACCTCATTTTCAGTAAACTAGCTTAACCTTTTGCCAACCTCTCTATTATTACAACCACATTCTGTATGTGAGAGTTGGCTTGTACTGATATCCATAAATCTCTTTGACTGTAACTTTTCGCTTTTCTTTATAGACATCTCTAAATAAATGGTAATAAATTAATTATAAATGTTAGATAAAGTGTCATACGAGTGAATTTCAAAGCAAATATAAATGCATTATCCGAATTAGCTAAAGAGTCATGCGAGCGAATTTCAAAGCACATATAAATGTATTATCCAAATTAGCTAAAGTGTTCAATGAAGTTTCCAATGCAAGAGAACACCATTGTATAAATTAACAAAATTTTAATGAATTCAAATTTACTAGATAGATGGGTAGAATGCACTTTGCTAATAGAGTTCTCAGATCAAGTTGTGTCTGTCAAGACTGATGATATTGAGAAAGTTTTAGATTATTTCCAATGTTTTAGATTCAGGTGCTGAAGATGCCATTGAACCAAATGACAATGATGATAGTGATTTTGATATTCAATCAGATAGGTAATTGTGCCTCAATTATTTTCATATATTCTGTTTTTTTCCAAAATTCCAGAAGCCTTTGGCTTTTCAATCTTCACAAGGAATACGATTTTGTTAAAGTCTCTTTTGATAAATAAAGAAAATAAGTCTGTTTTGTATAAGCAATTTTGTGATACTAGAAAGATGTGTCTGCTAAAGGTCTGACTCCTTTGCCATCATCAAAATTGTGAAAGCTTGTTTCTTGACAGGCTATCACCTTCTAGTTCATCACAAAATTTTAATGACTTCAAATTTACTTCTAAAGATCTAACCTCCACAAATTGTGGACAACATGAGATTGAACAAATAAAAAAGATAACACAAACCGTGCCTATGGGAGAAATTTAATTTAAACTAGTAGGTTGTGGTTCAAAAATACTTTAAAAATCTAACCATTCTTACAAAGCGTTAATTAGAATCACTCATATTTGCTAAATTCTACAATCAATAAGAGCTCATAGTAATGCTTAACAAATTTAAAATAAAAAGATATAATAGATAAACAAATAAGATGATTCTCATAATAGTAATTAGCATGTATGCAAATTATTTGTCACATATGAGGGATCTAGGTGCTACAAACATACTGTTTATCTAGGAAATCCAATGTAACAAATAGGCTTTACAAACCTAAAACAGTCTTTCAATAAGCTGATATTGGAAAGATAAATTTGTCAAACCAGAATTAGCAATTGAAGCAACTATGATATTTTTAACTTCAAGCCTTAGACAAAAAGAGAGAGAGAGATCTCATATTATATTAATAACGGAATCTGAGATACTGTTAAGATCAATTCTCATAAAAGTCTTTCAATTTTGTAATTCATCTCATCCGACTGACAGCAGAAAGTTAATCGAAGGATACCTTCAAAACTCAGCCAAAGATGAATCGTGCCGGAAGAAATCCTCCCTCTGGACAGAAGCAAGAGCTAGAAAGCAATCTCAAAGAGTAGAGTTCCTCTGTGCCACCTCTATACGCAGCATGAGCAAGCCTCGATTGACGGCTTCTAATCAACTCTACACGCAGGAAGCTGAAGAGCGATGGCGCGTTTTTGAAGAACAGAGGAGGGGAGGAGGGGGGAAGAGGATCAGGGGGAGGTCACCGGGAAGGATGGGGGCATAGGAGCGGTCGAGGAAGTGGTAGTGGAGGAGGGAGAGGTTGAAATCGAGGAGAGAGTCGAAGGCACGGCGGGCGAGGAGGTGGCGCTCAAGGATCGCTGTCCCGATGCGTTGGTCGGAGCGCCAGTGGGATTGGGCATCGGTGGTGGCTGCCTTGGATGATGTAGCCAGAAAGAGAGAGTACACAACTGAAAACAAAAGTAGGGGAGCAATCTGAGAGGATGAGAAAGAAGAAGAAGCAAAAGTGACGATCACGACCGAGGGCGCACAGAAGGAAGAGAAGAAGAAGCAATCAGAAGCCGAAACCACGTTTTCGGTGGTTTCGGCTTCGTGGCCTTAAAGCGGTTTCACTTTTTTCAAGCAGATTCGAATTCATAAGGTAGATCCAAAATGTTTGGCTAATTACTTTAAATGAAACGGTTTTAAACCATTAAAATCTGCTTGAAACCGTCTATCAAACAGGCCCTTAGTCTTTATTTTTTCTTTCTGTGCTTTACATAATTCTATACTAAGCCCTAGCGGCTTCTTTTTTGAGATATAGTAAAAGATTTATAGTTCGTCGAGTGGACGTAGAGGACAAACTGTTGCTGAACCACCTTAAATCCCTATGTTTTTCTCTGGATGCTCTTTATTCTTATTTAAGCCTTAATCACCAGGCTTAACTCTCTGCGTACCGCTATTTCTTGGGACTCCTTACGTCAACAGCTACTACGACTTTTGAATATGCAGTGATTCCTTTGCATTTTTAAGGCAGTTTTCCATCGCTGTAAAAGAGTAATCCTGTACTAGTGCAAGAAGATTCAAGTTACGTAGTTTTTAGAAGTCAAAGAGATAATACCTCTACATATAAATCATGATATATTACATTTCAAGTTCAAATCACACTATCATCATCATTTTCAATTAGTGTGAGAGAAATTATAATCTAAAATCAAAAAACTTTTACAAACTCAAATAGATCTCACTTAAAAATAAAAAAAATTAAAAGATCAATTATTTAAATGTTACTAAAATGTAAATGGTTTAGATATTTATCCGTCAAATTTTTAATATTATATATTGATAATCATAAAAATTATATAAAAATAATAATTTAATTAAATATATATCATAGGGTGTGTTTGTTTGTAAGGTTAAATTTAAGAAGGTTAAAATTAAATTTGGATGAAGATATTTTTTTATTGAAAGTTGTGAATGATGTGAAATAAAGTTAGTTATTATGTTGGGATATGTGAGGGATGTGATATAAAGTTAGTTATTATGTTGGAATATGCGAGGGATGTGATATAAGTTAGTTATTATTTTAGTAATATGTGTAGGATGTGAAATAAATTTAATTTTTAATATTAAATTTTATGTGTGATGTGATATGCCTGGTTAAAATTAAACCAAGTTAATTTTAAACCCCTAAACAAACGGGGCCATAATGTTATAATATGATCATCTATGAAGCATGAGTACGATACGACAATACAGATATGATACGATACAAATACGATACGATACGACAAACTTAAAAAAAATAAAATACGGATACGTCAGGATACGATTGTTATATTTGTGTATAATACGTCATATTTTCATATTTAAGATATAATCTATGGTAGATTATAATGACTTATACATCTTATTGTTATAATTTTTAAAAATATTTTTTATTTTTATTTTTATTTTTAAATTAATTATATTTTTTAAACATTATTAATATCACTAAAAAAATATTATAGACAATTGAACTATAAAAAATAAAAATATCTTTCAACAACTATTGAGTTTAAAAAGATCTTAAATTAAAACAATATTTTAAAATTTATTAATTACTTTCAACCTATCACAGATTATCTAAGTGAGATGAAAGTTTAAATATACATTAGTAAATTAGTTTCAGTTTTAATTTAAATCCGACATAAATTAACTAGCTCGATGCAAACGACATATAATTGAAAATAATACAGATAATATGACATAAACTCAAATACACTAGTCTGGTTAAAGTAGATATATACCCTTCTCTCTCTGAGTGTTTAACTAAATAAATAAATAAAATAAAAAAGATCAAAGTTTATCTTTTTCATAATATGAGCTTGATTAAAGTAAAAAAAAGTAATCGGTGTCTAACAGAAGCAAAGATAATATGATTGAGATAAAAAAAACTAGATAATATAGTTGCTTGCGAATACAAAATTCTTTTTCTATTGTCGAAATACTAGCGTGCATAAAGCATTTTGCAATTCCAATTGTGTGAGTTCAGCATATCTCTCAATTTTATTATTTGAGTCTATCATGAGTTGTGTTTTATGTATAATATATTTTTTTATTTTTTATCGTGTAGGCCAGACCAACTGTTTCAACATTTTTTTCTCTAATTAGAAGTATCGAAACATATAGGACAAGCATCGAACAAGTATCGGGCAAGTATCGGATAAGTATCGGGCAAGTATCGGGCAAGTATCGGACAAATATCGGGCGAGTATCGAATTTTTAAAAATAAAAAATAAAAATTGATACGCTACGTGGCGTAAAGGACACGTATCGGTAGAGTATCTGAGTGTATCGATATCCGATACAGATACGATACGAATACGTTGGGTTTCACAAAATATCGGTAATTTATAGATGATCATTTATATATGAATCATAAATTTTATATTGTTTTCAAGGTTAATATATAATATAATAATTAAATTTTTACAAAATTAAATTTGACATACTTGACCTCAACTCAAAAGCCAGCCCTAAAATTGGAAGGAGAGAGAAGCCATGGATGCACTCACCTAGGAGGCAGACGAAGAAGGAGATACGATGCCGGTAGAAGACGCGGACGGCGGTGACGACGTGGATGGCGTAGACGGTGCCGGCGCCGGCGTTGGCGAAGATGGTGATGAGGACATGCTCCTTCACGCTGAACGGGCGAGGGTTCAGGCTGAACTCCCACCTTCTCCCGGCGAAACGCACGACGCCGTCCCCAGAACCCACATCCTCGCAGTCAGCACCAACACCGACGGATCGTCGCCCACCAGCACCGTCAGCGCTACCTGCTCGATGGATGAGTTCTTGTCTTCGACCTCGACCGAGGGTCGTTCCCGGCTCCGTTGGTCGAGGGCAGAGGGGTTGTGATCTGCGGATCCTCCGCCATTGTTGAGCTCTGATCTCTCTTCTTAAGAGATTCTGTGGGCGGGGAGGGGAGAATTTGGCTGTCGATGCGGAAAGGAGAGAGAGAGAGAGAGGGATGAGGGCCATTGAGGCACCGGAGAAATTATCGCATACTGGAGCACCAATGCCAATTAGAAGCTGCAATGTGTGCAATACGGATGGATCACGTGACGGCTTCTGATCGGCAACTGTACGAATTTTCTCTCTGGTCCCAAAATTGGGTCACCTATCTATCAATTACGCTCCCAAAAGCAAACTTTTTTCGTAATCCCACCGAGTTCATTTAAAAATAAAAATCATTACATAATTATTATTTTTGAAGAATTTCATTAACTTTTTAATTAAATATATACCTAAATATAAATAAAAAAATATTTACATACATACCATTTAATTGTTCTTCGATTGCATATCACGAATCTTATTTTTAATTAATTTATTTTATAATTTACCTCTTAAATTTTCTAAAATTTAAAAATATTATATTTATATATATAATTCTCAAGATCAGATTCTAAATAAATAAATATTAAATTATACATCCCCAAGTTAATTTCTCATTATGGTTTAAGGAAATGTTCAATAGTAATGATGAGAAATACATGGGTGCTTCAACTTGTGATTAATGGGGATGCATAATTTAGTTATAAATATATTTGAATTATTTATTGTTATATCAAAGAATTTAGGTCGAATACATAAATAAAAAGTTCAAGCCCAACACGTAAATTTGTCAGTCATTTCTGACTAATGTAACTACAAAATTTATGAATTTTTAAATTAATTTTTTTGTGACTAATATAGATTTGTTGCAACAATAGTTGTGATCGGTTGATTTTGTAGTTACAAAAAATTCATAAATTTTGAGACTAACAAAATTGCTTGCAACATTAGTCACAAATGATCGTACGATTGGTTATTATTTGTCATGTATATTAACAATTAATTTGTGTTGATTGTAAAGCCGATCACAACTATTGTCGCAGCAGATCTACATCACCATTGGGTCATGATTATGTTGCAATTGTGCTAGTGACAATTGAAGAGTGATTATGGGTGGCAAAACAAGTTGGTAGGTCAGGTTTGACCCTGATTTAAATTCAATCTGACTTGAATAGCTCAATCCGAATCTGAATCAATTAATAAAAGACTCAAAAGTCAAGTGGCCTGAACTTGACTCAGTTAATAAACAAATCATATCAACCTGCTAACCCAATCAAATTATGTTCAATATTATTTTACCTACTTGATTGTTTTGGATTGTTTTGTTCTTTCATACAACTATATGAAAATAACAACACATCATGAGCCTTAGTTAGTTAAAGCATATTTTAGGTACGTAGCCTTAAGTTTTCTAAAAAAAATAAATAAATAAAATCAAGTAGCTTTATTTTATTATTTTATTTTTTATGAAATATTTATTTTTATTTACTTTATTATTCGATTGATCACTAAATAAATATTTTCAGTTAACGTATATTGATAATAAATCTAAATTGTACAATTATGAGTACTAAGTTGAATTACTTTGATATAGAACAGTCAATGTCAAATACTAATATTGCTTTCAAATACAATGAAAAATTATCGAAAAGTCATATAATTACCAGTATTCAATTAAAATTACTTATTATGAAACGAATTGTTCTTCAAATCCATTTATTTCACTTAAATTTTTCGATATAATAATAAATAGTTGCAAAATTGTTTTTGTTCAATTCAAATAAATTGATATGTGACAAATCTATATTGAAAAGTTTCTTTTAAATTTAAATATATTGATATACTATCCAAAAGATGTTAATTATTCGTATTATGTTAAACTACATTCATAGCATCGAATCGATTGCCATATTTGTGCTTTCTTTTAAAAATACATCGACATAATAAATATAAACCAAATAATTGTGAGTACCAATTTAAAATGCTATGATATGTGATAAATCAATGTTTAAGTTCTATTGTTTTATTCAAATACAAAGTACAATCATTAAATAGTAATATAATTGCTAGTATTCAATTAAAATAACTAGATATGTAAGGAATCTTTCTCTAAATTCATATATTTGACATAAATTCATCGATATAGTAAAAAAAGCTATAAAACTTTCTTGTATATTATGTAATTTACTTGTATTGTGTAATTTCTTATATATTATTAATATGTAATAAAGTTCAAATGTGTCTTATTTGTTGGCCCAGAGACTTCCCAAGAGGAGGGTGAATTGGGATTAAAAAAATTAAATGATTACTTTTAATTTAAAAAAGAGAGAAATAAGAAGTAGTATAATT
The DNA here is from genome assembly GCA_002786265.1 of Apostasia shenzhenica. Classification (NCBI taxonomy): domain Eukaryota; kingdom Viridiplantae; phylum Streptophyta; class Magnoliopsida; order Asparagales; family Orchidaceae; genus Apostasia; species Apostasia shenzhenica. The sequence goes on along the minus strand of KZ451935.1, from coordinate 1,627,414 downwards.
AAGTTTGTCAAAATGACTAAGTACACTGAGTTTTGATATCACCTGGACAAGAAAAAACCGTGCAAAAATTTTTACCCGAACAGTCCGGTTGATTTTGAGAATTGACCAAGGTTCGCAGAGCAGTGCAGAAAATTTTTACCTGAACAATCCGGTCAATTTTGGGAATTGACCAAAGTTGGTAGAACAGTGCAGAAATGAATTCAAAAGAGACCAGAAATAAATCATATATCTGTTTTAAAGAAAAATATTTCAGGTTTTCTATAATTTTAAAATACTTAAATTTAGATATATTATATTACTTTGGTTCAAGAGAATTTGAGAGCAAAAGTGAAAAGAACACAACAAATTTATAGTGGTTCGGCTTACCGCCGAGGCCACTCTCCACGCTCCTCAAATGGGAATTTTCACTAAATCTTCCCGGCTTTTTACGGGAACCAAAGTCGAATAAACCCGATACAATCCTATGGCTTTTTATAGGAATCAAAGCCAATAAAACCTACACACCACGGCTTTTTGCAGGTACCAAAGCCGAGCAAACCTATAAAAATAACTGAAGAGAAAATAGAGAAGGGTACAAGTTTTTGCTAGCCTTGCTACCTCAATTATAATTTAAGCACAAGAAAAAATAAATTACAGTAAAGAGCTCTATGCATACATCAACTTGCCAAGGGGAAAACTCGTAGAAGTCTAAGATTAAGTTCTATAATCTTGGGGTAAAAGAAAAGAAGAAAGTATCTCAAAATAGTCAAGAAAAAGCAAGCTTTAAGAGATGAAACTATTTGCTACACAGTCTTGCTTTTATATTTCAACAAAAACAAAATAGTGAAAGTTCAGATTATGAAAAACTTGAAGCAATGACAAAACCCGAAAGCTAGGAAGGAATATGAACAGTGAGGATTACTGGTCTTGGCTTCAGAACAGTGAAAAGCACAGCACTCTTTCTTCCTTTTGTTTCTCCTTGAGGAGGTTTGTTTGCAAGTAGAAACTTGAAGAAGAGCTTGGAAGATTTTCGAACAGGAAAAAGTGTGTAGAACAGCAGGAAAAAAAATGCTTTTATTTTCCTACAGCGGGTGGTAAGTATGAAGCTTGATATATTTGCCCTTTATTTGAGTTAGTCAATTGTAGACAATCATTTTGACATGTCATACAAGTGGACTAATGAGAGAACAGAAAGCAAAGGGCATTTCGGACAATTCAGGGTGATGAAGTGTCCATTGGAACATTGGAGACAGATTGAGTTCAACTGATTTTATATTTTAAGGATAAAGGTTAAGTCCAACCATTCTTGGAACAAGAGAAATACGTTAAAAATAAACCTGGGAAAAGAGGCTGATGAGATAAGACATAAAATAATAATTTGTCCATTTCCCATAATCAAACATGTTGGAGAGTTTTTATTTTTAGAAAAAAAAATAATTTAAAAATGGCTAAAAAGAAAAATACTCAAATTATCACCCAAGAGTTAAAACAAAGAGAAGGTACCACCTGAAATAGATTATGATAAATTTAGTAGTTTAGGTGGACAAAATATTCAGCATAACACTCAAAGACTATAAAAAAATGGAATAGAAAATATAATTATTTTTTCATTTTAAAAAGAATAAGGAGTAAAGAATTAATTTTTGAGGGATGTTTCAAATTAAAGTATATATTTTTAAAGTGGGCTGCAAGGAACAAGATAGTAGAAATAAGATATTCTCAATTTTTGGAGATTTGGATGGGCCAAATGGTCAGCTGGGCAACTGAGTTTGGGCCAGTCCAGAGAAATCCGGTCGATTTTAGAAATCGATCGATTTTTCCTGCAGGTGCAAAGATGATTTTCATAGCAAAGATTATCAAGGAATGGATAGACCTTAGGCTAACTAAGATTGAGTACAAGTTAACTCCTTGGAAAAAACATGCATGCTTACAATTAAGTGCTAGAAAAGAAAATAAAAAATAAACCATGTAATACACTTCTTTTCTTAAGCTTTGAACTTGGACATTCACCTTAATTATGATATAAATGACTTGAAAAATATACTTAATAAGATGATCAGTCTATAATGCTAAATTAATTATAATCATCAAAATTAAGAGGTTCAACATTATTAATAACAATATATAGTTCAAATACGTTGATATGTAATAAATCAATATCTAAATTTATATATTAAATTTAAATACATTGATATACTATTAACTAGAAGTATAATTGCTGGTATTATATTAAAATACATTCATCAGCATCGAATCAATTGCCAAATATGTCTCATCTAATAAAATACATTGTTGCAGCAAATATAAATCGCGTAATTACAAGTGCTAATTCAAATTGCCTTAATATGTAAAAGACTTATGTCTAAGTGCTGGTATTCAATAGAGACACAATAAATAATCATCGAATAATTGCTAGAATTCAGTTAGAATAACTTAATATGTAATAAATTATTTTCTAAATTCATTTACTTGATCTAAAGTCATCAATATATCAATGAACAGTTTAATTCAAATATAAAGATATGCAACAAATTAGTCTCTAAAAATATCTATTAAGTTAAAATACTCTGATACACTATCAACTAGATCGGTAATTGCTGGTGTAATGCTAAAATTTAGTTGTATTCATCAAATTGATCGCCAAATTTATGTTTTCAATTAAAAAAATTGATATAACAAATCTAAATGGTGTAATTACGAGTACTAAGTTAAAATACTTTAATATAGAATGGAGCAATATCTAAATGCTAGTATTCTTTTCAAATACCGTAAAAAGTCATTGAACAGTCATATAATTATTAGTATTCTATTAACATAACTTATCATGCAATGAATCGTTCTCTAAATACATGTATTCAGCTTAAACTCGTCGATATAACAATGAATACTTGTAAAATTATTGCTATTTAATTCAAATACATTTATATATAACAAATTAATATTTAAAGGCATCTATTTAGTTGAGATATAATGATATACTATTAAGTGCATGAGTAATTAGTGGCACTATATTAAAATCCAATCATATGTAATGTACCAATCACTAAATAAATATTTTCAGTTAACAAGTTTGATTGCTTTGATATAGAATAAATCAATGTCTAAATAATGATATTGCTTTCAAATACAAAGAACAATTATCGAAGAATCGTATAATTGCTATTATTTAATAAAAATTACTTATTATGAAATGAATCATACTCTAAATCCATATAATTGACTTAAATTCTTCGATATAGCAATAAATAGTTGCAAAATTGCTTTTATTCAATTCAAAAAAATTAAGATGTAATAAATCTGTATCAATGATAAAAGTGTCTATTAAATTTAAATACATCGATATACTATCCAAACAATATGTAATTATTTGTATTATATTAAAATACATTCATATGTATCAAATCGATCACCATATTTGCTCTTTTTAAAAAAAAACTTCATCGTAATAAATATAAACCATTGTAAGCACTAAATTAAAATGCTATGATATTTGATAGATCGATGTCTAAGTTCTATTGTTCTATTAAAATACAATATACAATCATTGAATAGTTATATAATTGTTAGTATTCTGTTAAGATAACTAGATATATAGAGAATCTTTCACTAAGGCCCTGTTTGGCGCGGGGACCAAAACAGGACTAAAATGGTACTAATTTAAAAATAATAATAATAAATAAATTTTTTAAATCATTCTACACAAATTTAAATATAAAAAATATTATTTTATTTTACATACTCAACAATTTAAAATAAAAATATCAACTTTATATCACATTCTAGACCAAAATATTCAAATCGAGTATTTTGATCTAAGATGTGAAATAAAGTTTATATTTTTATTAAAAATTATTGAGTATGTGAAGTAAAATATTATTTTTTATATTAAAATTTGTGTAGAATAATTAAAATAATTTATTTATTATTATTATTGTTATTTTTTAAAGTAATACTATTTTGGTCATGTTTTAGTCTTCGCGCTAAATAGGGCCTAAATTTATCAATTCAATCTAAATTTCATTGATATAGCAAAGAATACCTATAAAATTTCTACTACTTAATTCAAATATAATGATAAGTTATAATTTGCCTCTAAAAGTGTTTATTAAGTTTAAATATATCGATATACTATCAAGTAGATGTGTAATTACTGGTATTATGTTAAAACATTGATCACATGCATCGAATTAATCACTAAATTATTATTTTCAGTTAAAATATATTTATATAATAAATCTAAATTGTGTAATTACGAGTACTAAGTTAATATATCATAATATAAAATAAATAAGTGACAAAATGCTAATATTATTTTCAAAATAATAAAAAAATCATCAAATTACTGTATAATTGCTTGTATTTAGATAAAATAACTTATTTTGAAATCAATCATTTTCTAAATGCATTTATTCAGTTTAAATTCATCAATATAGATATATATATAGTTAAAATACAATGATATATAATAAATTAGTATCTAAATAGGTCTATTAAGTTTAAATATATTGATATGTTATTGACTAAAAGTGTAATTTTTGGTATCATATTAAAATACATTTATGAGCATTGAAGCAATCGCCAAATATATTTTTTCCAAGAAAATACATCATTGCAGCAAATATAAATCGTGTAGTTGCGAGTGCTAATTTAAAATGTCATAATGTGTAAAAGATTGATATCTGTGAGTTAGTATTTGATTGAAATACAATAAATAATCATCGAATAATTATATAATTGCTAGAATTCAATTAAAATAACTTAATATGTAATAAATCATTCTCTAAATTCATTTACTCAACCTAAATTCATTGATAAATCAATGAACAATTGTGAAATTGCAACAGTTTAATTCAAATATAAAGATATACAATAAATCAGTCTATAAAAATATCTATTAAGTTGAAATATATCAATACACTATCAACTAGATACGTAATTGCTGGTATTATATTAAAATTAAATTGTATATAATAAATTGATCGTCAAATATATATTTTCACTTAAAACAAATTGATAAAACATATCTAGATGTAATTATTGCGAGTACTAAGTTAAATTGCTTTTATATAGAATGGAGCAATATCTAAATGCTAGTATAGTTTTTAAATACAATAGAAATTCATCAAACAGTCGTACATTTTGTTATTATTCAGTTAACATAACTTATAATAAATAAATTATTCTCTAATGATTGTATTGAGCTTAAACTCATCAATATAGCAATAAATACTTGTAAAATTAGTACTATTTAATTCAAATACATTTAAACTTAGCAAGTCAATATCTTAAAATATCTATTTAGATCAAATATAACAATATACTATTAAATGCATTACTAATTACTGATATTATATTAAAATTCAATCATATGCAATATATCGATTAGTAAATAAATATTTTGTGTTAACATACATTGATATAACAAATCAAATTGTATAATTGTGAGTGCCAAATTAAAATACTTTGATATAGAATAGATCAATGTCTAAATACTTATATTACTGTCAAATACAAAAAATAATTATCGAAGAGTTGTATAACTGCTACTATTAAATTGAAATTACCTATTATGAATTTAATCGTTCTCCAAATCCATGTAATAGGTTTACATTTTTCAATATAGTGATAAATAGTTGCAAAATTGCTTTTATTCAATTCAAACAAATTGACATGTGACAATCTGTATCGAAAAGTGTCTATTAAGTTTAAATGTGTTTATATACTATAAAAAATGTGTAATTGTTTGTATCATGTTAAAATAGATTCATACGTATCAAATCGATCGCCATATTTACCCCTTCTTTTTAAAAATATCAACGTAACAGATATAAACAGAATAATTGTAAGTACTAAAATAAAATACCTTGACATATGATAGATTGATGTCTAAATTCTATTGTTCTATTCAAATACATCATACAATCATCGAATAGTTATAAAATTATTAGTATTAGTTAAAATTACTAGATATGTAAGGAATCTTTCTCTAAATTTATCTATTTGACCTAAATTCATTGATATAGCAAAAAATAACTATAAAATTTCTAATGTTTAATTCAAATGCAATGAAAAGTTATAAATTTGTCTGTACAAGTGTCTGTTATGTTTAAATATATCAATAAACTATCAAATAGATGTGTAATTTCAGGTATTGCATTAAACATTTACCACATGCATCAAATCGATCACCAAATAAATATTTTCAGTTAAAATACATCTATATAATAAATCTAAATACAATTATGAGTACAATGTTAAAATATCATGATATAAAATAGATCAATGACAAAATGCGAGTATTCTTTTCAAAACAATGAAAAAAACATCAAATTACTATATAATTGCTTATATTTAGGTAAAATAACTTATTATGAAATCAATCGTTCCCTAAATGCAATTATTCAACTTAAAGTCATTGATATAGCAATATATAATTTAAATACATGATATATAACAATATCTAAATTCATCTATTAAGTTTAAATATATTGATATACTATTAATTAGATGTGTAATTGCTAGTATTATATTAAAATACATTCATCTGTATTGAATCATTGCCAAATATGTCTCATCTAATAAAATAAAATATTGCAGCAAATATAAATTTTATAATTGTGAGTGCTAATTTAAAATGTCTTAATATGTAAAAGATTGATCTAGTATTTAATTGAAATATAAATAAATAATCATCGAATAATTATATAATTGTTAGAATTCAGTTAAAATAATTTGATATATAATAAATCATTCCCTAAACTCATTTACTCAACCTAAATTTATTGATATATGAATCGTCAAATATATATTTTCAGTTAAAACAAATTGATATAACAAATTTAAATGATCTAACTGCGAGTACTAAATTAAAATACTTTGATATAAAATGGAGCAATATCTAAATGCTAGTATTCTTTCCCAATGCAGTAACAAATCATCGAACAATCGTATAATTATTATTATTCAGTCAACATAACTTACCATGCAATTAATTGTTTTTTAAATACATGTATTTAGCTTAAACTCGTTGATATAGCCTTGAGTAATAGTAAAATTATCACTATTCAATTCAAATACATTTATATCTTGCAAATTAATATCTGAAAGTATCTATTTAGTTGAGATATCACGGTATACAATTAAGTGCAAGAGTAATTACTGAATCATATGCAATATATCGATCACTAAATAAATGTTTTCTGTTTATATATATTGATATAACAAATCTAAAATATGTAGTTGCGAGTACTAAGTTAAATTTCTTTGATATAAAATAGATTAATGTCTAAATACTGATATTGCTTTCAAATATAAAGAATAATTATCGAAGAGTCATATAATAGCCACTACTCTATTAACAATACTTATTATGAATTGAATCGTTCTCCAAATCCATATAATCCGCATAAATTCTTTGATATAGCAATAAACAGTTGAAAAATTGCTTTTATTAAATTCAAATAAACCGATACGTAATAAATCTATGTCGAAAAGTGTCTATTAAATTTAAATACATCAATATACTATCCAAAAAATGTGTAATTATTCGTATCTTGTTAAAATACATTCATATGTATTGAATCAATCGCCATATTTACACCTTCCTTTAAAAAACATCGACGTAACAAATATAAGTCGAATAATTGCAAGTACTAAATTAAAATGTCATGACATTTGATAAATCGATGTCTACGTTTTATTGTTTTATTGAAATACAATATATAATTAGCGAATAGTTATGTTAAAATACCAGTAATTATACATCTTTTTGATAGTATATCGATCTATTATAACTTATTTAACACATTTAGAGACTGGTTTATGATATATCAATGTATTTAAATTGAATAGATATTTTTTACAATTATTCATTACATTGACATTGAATTTAAGTCGAATACAAGCATTTGGAGAAAGATTCATTATATAATAAGTCATTTTAACTAAATATTAGCAATTATACAAGTATTTAATTATTATTTATTATATTTGAGAAGAATACAAGTAATTTAATTTTGATCTTGTCTATATTAGGGTATTTTAACATAATATTCGAATTAAACTACTAATATTTATTATATCGATGTATTTTAGCTAAAAATAGATATTTAGCAATCTATTAGAGATATATGATTGAGTTTTAATATAATACCAGTAATTTTATATTTTTTTGACAGTATATCAATCTATTTTAAGCTATTAGTCAAGTTTAAAGACTGATTTATTGTCTATTAATATATTTAAAATGAATAGTGATATTTTTAGAATTTTTCATTATATTAACATTGAATTCAAGTAGAATACAAATATTTAAAGTACGATTCATTACACAATAAGTCATTACTCGAATTAAACAATAAATAAGTTATAATAACTCGATATACTATCAAAAAGATATGTAATTACTGGTATTATATTAAAATTCAATCATATGTCCGTAAGAGATCGCCAAATATCTATTTTTGGCTAAAATACATTGATATAGCAAATATTAATTCTGATTAGTTAGTTTAACTGAGTAACGACAATTGTGTGTGTATTCAATTAGTTTTTGTTGTATTTGAAGAGAATATATGTAATCTGACTTTAATCTTGTCTTTATGAAAATTTTTTAACATAATACTCTAATTACACACCTTATATTTGCTATATTGATGTATTTTAATTGAAAATTGATATTTGACGATCAATTAGAGGTATTTGATTGTGTTTTAATGTAACACCTATAATTACACATCTATTTGACACTATATCCATCAATTTTAATAGAATAGGCTCATTTAGGGTCTGATTTATGATATATCAATGAATTTGAGTTGAATAGTAATGATTTTGCAGCTATTCAATGCATTATGTTGAATTCAAGTGGAGTACAAGCATTTAAAGTACGATTCATTACATAGTAAGTTATTTTAACTGAATAAAAGCAATTGTGTATGTATTGAATTAGTTTTTATTGTATTTGAAGAGAATATATGTAATTTGACTTTAATCTTTATATATGAAGATTTTTTAACATAATACTATGATTACACACCTAATGTTTGCTATAATAACGTATTTCAACAAAAAATTGATATTTGACGATATATTAAGGGCATTTGATTGTGTTTTATTGTAATAACTATAATTACACATTTATTTGTCATTATAACAATCAATTTTAAGAGAATACACTCTTTTAGGGTCTGATTTATGACTATCAATGAATTTGAGATGAATAGTGATATTTTTGCAGCTATTCATTGCATTACGTTGAATTCAAGTGGTGTACAAGGATTTAAAGTACGATTCATTGCATAGTAAGTTATTTTAACTGAGTAAAAGCAATTGTGTATGTATTCAAGTAGTTTTTGTTGTATTAGAAGAGAATATATATAATTTGACTATAATCTTGTCTTTATGAATTTCTTTAACAAAATACTATGATTACACACCTAATGTTTGCTATAATGACGTATTTCAATCGAAAATTAATATTTGACGATCTATTAAGAGCATTTGATTGTGTTTTAATATAATACCTATAATTACACATCTATTTGTCAGTATATCAATTAATTTTAAGAGAATAGACTCTTTTAGGGTCTAATTTATGACATATCAATGAATTTGAGTGGAATAGTAATATTTTTGCAGATATTCATTACATTACATTGAATTCAAGTGGTGTACAACGATTTAAAGTACGATTCATTGCATAATAAGTTAATTTTAAAGTAATTAAAACGCAATCAAATGCCCCTAATAGATCGCCAAATAAAAATTTTCGATAAAAATACATCAATATAGCAAACATTAGGAGTGTAATCAGAGTATTATGTTAAAAAACCTTCATAAAGATAAGATTAAAGCCAAATTGCATATATTCTTTTCAAATACAACAAAAACTAATTGAATACACACACAAATGATTTTACTCAATTAAACTAACTTACTACGCAATAAATCGTACTTTAAATGTTTATTCTCCACTTGAATTCAACGTAATGCAATGAATAGCAGCAAAAATATTACTATTCAACTCAAATTCATTGATATATCATAAATCAGACCCTAAAAGAGCATATTCTCATAAATTTGATCGATATACTAAAAAATAGATGTGTAATTATAGGTATTACGTTAAAACCCAATCAAATGCCCCTAATAGATTGTCAAATATCAATTTTTTATTAAAATACATCAATATAGTAAACATTAGGTGTGTAATAAGAGTATTATGTTAAAAAATCTTCATAAAGATAAGATTAAAGTCAAATTGCTTATATTTCTCTTCAAATACAACAAAACTAACTAAATACATACATAAATGCTTTTATTCAGTTAAAATATCTTATTATGCGATGAATCGTACTTTAAATGTTTGTACTCCACTTGAATTCAACGTAATGCAATGAATAGCTGCAAAAATTCCACGATTCAACTCAAATTCATTGATATGTCATAAATCAGACCCTGAAAGAGCCTATTTCCTTAAAATTGATCGATATAGTGACAAATAGATGTGTAATTATAGGTATAACATTAAAACGCAATCAAATGCCCCTAATAGATCGCCAAATAACAATGTTTGATTAAAATACATCAATATAGCAAACATTAGGTGTGTAATAAGAGTATTATGTTAAAAAAACTTCATAAAGACAATATTAAAGTCAAATTGCATATATTCTCTTCAAATACAATAAAAACTAATTGAATACACACACAATTGCTTTTACTAAAAAAAATGCTTTTACTCAATTAAACTAACTTACTATGCAATAAATCGTACTTTAAATGCTTGTACTCCACTTGAATTCAACGTAATGCAATGAATAGCTGCAAAAATATTACTATTCAACTCAAATTGATTGATATGTCATAAATCAAACCCTAAAAGAGCATATTCTCTTAAAATTGATCGATATACTGAAAAATAGATGTGTAGTTATAGGTATTACGTTAAAACCCAATCAAATGCCCCTAATAGATTACCAAATATCAATTTTTAATTAAAATACATCAATATAGTAAACATTAGGTGTGTAATAAAAGTATTATGTTAAAAAATCTTCATAAAGATAAGATTAAAGTCAAATTGCTTATATTTCTCTTCAAATACAACAAAACTAACTGAATACATACATAAATGCTTTTATTCAGTTAAAATATCTTATTATCCGATGAATCATACGTTAATTGCTTGTACTCCACTTGAATTCAACGTAATGCAATGAATATCTGCAAAAACATCACTATTCAACTCAAATTTATTGATATGTCATAAATCAGACCCTAAAAGATCCTATTCTCTTAAAATTGATCGATATAGAGACAAATAGATGTGTAATTATAGGTATTACATTAAAACGCAATCAAATGCCTTTAATAGGTCGTCAAATATCAATTTTCGATTGAAATACGTCATTATAGCAAACATTAGGCGTATAATCATAGTATTATGTTAAAAAATTTTCTTATAGACAAGATTAAAGTTAAATCGCATATATTCTCTTCAAATAAAACAAAAACTAACTGAAAACATATATAAATGCTTTTATTCAGTTAAAATATCTTATTATGCGATGAATCATACATTAAATCCTTGTACACCACTTGAATTTAACGTAATGCAATGAATTGCTGCAAAAATATCATTATTCATCTCAAATTCATTGAAATGTCATAAATCAGACCCTAAAGGAGCCTATTCTCTTAAAATTGATTGATATAGTGACAAATAGATGTGTAATTATAGGTATTACATTAAAACGCAATCAAATGCCCCTAATAGATCGACAAATATCAATTTTCGATTAAAATACATCAATATAGCAAACATTAGTTGTGTAATTAGAGTTTTATGTTAAAAAAGCTTCATAAAGGCAAGATTAAAGCAAAATTACATATATTCTATTCAAATACAACAAAAACTAATTGAATACACACACAATTGCCTTTACTCACTTAAAATTACTTACTATGAAATGAATCGTACTTTAAAAGCTTGTACTCCACTTGAATTCAACGTAATGCAATGAATAGCTCCAAAAACATTACTATTCAACTCAAATTCATTGATATATCATAAATCAGACCCTAAAAGAGCCTATTCTCTCAAAAAGTGATCGATATACTGAAACATAGATGTGTAATTATAGGTATTAAATTAAAACGCAATCAAATTCTCCTAATAGATCGCCCAATAACAATTTTCGATTAAAATACATCAATATAGGAAACATTAGGTGTGTAATCAGAGTATTATGTTAAAAAACCTTTATAAAGACAATATTAAAGTCAAATTGCATATATTCTCTT
>KZ451935.1:1459006-1594886 GCA_002786265.1 Apostasia shenzhenica | reverse complement strand
ATCAAAAAATTGAATATTTGCAATCCTTATTAGGGGTATTTGATGGGTTTATAACATAATTACCTATAATTACACATCTATTTTATCAGTATATCGATCAAATCTTTAAGAGAATAGGCTCTTTTAGGATCTGATTTATGACATATTAATGAATTTGAGTTGAATAGTAATGTTTTTACAGCTATTATTGCATTACGTTAAATTCAAGTGGTGTACAAGGATTTAAAGTACGATTCATTGCATAGTAAGTTATTTTAACTGAGTAAAGGCAATTGTTGTGTGTATTCAAATTGTTTTTGTTGTATTTGAAAGAATATATGTAATTTGGCTTTAATCTTGCTTTATGAAGTTTGTTTAAACAATAAACTCTAATTACACAACCTAAATGTTTGCTATATGATGTAATTTTAATCGAAATTTATTTTTGTCGATCCTATTAGGGCATTTGATTGCGTTTTAATGTAATAACTATAATTTACACATCTATTTATCACTATAATCGATCAATTTAAGAGGTTGGCACCTTTTGGGTTTGATTTATGACAAATCAATGAATTTGAAGATGAATAGTTGATGTTTTTGCAGCATTCAATGCATTATGTTAAAATTCAAGTGGTGTACAAGGATTTAAAGTATGGATTCATCGCATAGTAAGTTATTTTAATTGAGTAAAAGCAATTGGTGTGTGTATTCAATTAGTTTTTTGTTGTATTTGAAGAAAATATAAGCAATTTGACTTTAATCTTATCTTTATGAAGATATTTTAACATAAACTCTTATTACACACCTAATGTTTACTATATTGATGTATTTTAACCTGAAAATTGATATTTGGCAATCTATTAGGGGCATTTGATTGGGTTTTTAAATAATACCTAAATAATATCATCATCTATTTTTTCAGTATATCGATCAATTTTAAGAGAATAGCTTCTTTTTAGGTGTCTGATTTATGACATATCAATGAATTTTAGATGAATAGTAATGTTTTTGCAGCTTTCTATTGCATTACGTTGAAAATTCAAGTGGTGTACAAGATTTAAAGTACGATTCATTGCATAGTAAGTTATTTTAATTTGAGTAAATGCAATTTGTGTGGTATTCAATTAGTTTTTTGTTGTATTTGAAGAGAATATATGCAATTTTGACTTTAATCAATCTTTATTATGAAGTTTTTTAACATAATACTCTCATTACACACCTAATGTTTGCTATAATGATAATATAATCGAAAATTGATATTTGACAATCTATACGGGCATTTCGATTGGGTTTTAATGTAATACCTATAATTACACATCTATTTTCAGTATATCGATCAATTTTAGAAGGAATAGGCTCTTTTAGGGTTTTGATTTATGACATATCAATGAATTTGAGATAAATAGTACTGTTTTTGCAGCTATTCATTGCATTACGCTAAATTCAAGTGGTGTACATGGATTTAAAGTACGATTCATTGCATAGTAAGTTATTTTAATTGAGTAAATGCAATTGTGTGTATTCAATTAGTTTTTGTTGTATTTGAAGAGATAAATATATGCAATTTGACTTTAATATTTTTTTTATGAAAAGGTTTTTTAACATAATACTCTCATTACACACACTAATGTTTGCTATATTGGATGTATTTTAATCGAAAATTGATATTTGGCAATCCATTAGGGCAATTTGATTGGATTGTAACGTAATACCTGTAATTATACATCTATTTTTCAGTAATATCGATCAATTTTAAGAAGAACAGGCTCTTTTAGGATCTGATTTAATGACAATATCAGTGAATTTGAGATGAATAGTGATGTTTTTGCTGCTACATTGCATTACGTTAAATTCAAGTGGTGTACAAGATTTAAAGTACGATTCATTGCATAGTAAGTTATTTAATTGAGTAAAAAGCAATTGTGTGTGTAATCAATTAGTTTTTGTTGTATTTGAAGAGAAATATAAGCAATGTGGACTTTAATCTTATTTTTATGAAGATAGTTTAACATAATACTCTTAATTACACACCTAATGTTTACTATATTGATAGTATTTTAATCAAAAATGATATTTGGCAATCTATTAGGGGCATTTGACTGGCGTTTTAACGTAATACCTGAGTAATTACACATCTAGTTTCTAGTATATCGATCAATTTAAAGAGAATAGACTCTTTTAGGGTCTGATTTATGACATATCAATGAATTTTGAGTTGAATAGTAAATAATTTTTTAGTGCTATTCATTGCATTACGTTGAATTCAAGTGGAGTACAAGCTTTTAAAGTACGATTCATTGCATAGTAAGTTATTTTAACTGAGTAAAGGCAATTGTGTGTCTATTCAATTAGTTTTTGTTGTATTTAAAGAGAAGATATGAATTTGGCTTTAATCTTTGCCTTTATGAAGTTTTTTAACATAAAACTCTAAAAAACACCTAATGTTTGCTATATTGATGTATTTTTAATGAAAATTGATATTTGTCGATCTATTAGGGGCATTTTGATTGCGTTTTATGTAATACCTATAATTACACATCTATTTATCACTATATCGATCAATTTTAAGAGGTTAGGCACTTTTAGGGTTTGATTTATGACATATCAATGAATTTGAGATGAATAGTGATGTTTTTGCAGCAATTCATTGCATTACGTTAAATTCAAGTGGTGTACAATGGATTTAAAGTACGATTCATTGCATAGTAAGTTATTTTAATTGAGTAAAAGCAATTGTGTGTGTATTCATTAGTTTTTGTTGTATTTGAAGAGAAAATATAAGCAATTTGACTTTAATCTTATCTTTATGAAGATATTTACATAATACTCTTATTAACACCTAATATTTACTATAGTGATATATTTTAATCGAAAAATTGATATTTTGCAATCTAAGGGCATTTTGATTGGGTTTTAACATAAATACCTATAATTACACATCTATTTTTTCAGTATATCGAATCAATTCTTAAGAGAATAGGCTCTTTTAGGGTCTGCTTTATGACATATCAATGAATTTGAGGTAGAATAGTAAATGTTTTTAGAGCTATTCATTGCGTTCGTTGAATTCAAGTGGAGTAAAAGCATTTAAAGTACGATTCATTGCATAGTACGTTATTTTAATTGAGTAAAAGCAATTGTGTGTGTTATTCATATTAGTTTTGTTTGTATTTTAAGAGAATATTTGCAATTTGACTTTAATTTTGTCTTTATGAAGGTTTTTTAACATAATACTCTGATTACACACCTAATGTTTGCTATATTGATGTATTTTAATCGAAAATTGTTATTTGGCGATCTATTAGGGGAATTTGATTGCGTTTTAATGTAACACCTATAATTACACATCTATTTTTCAGTATATCGATCATTTTTTGAGAGAATACGCTCTTTTAGGATCTGATTTATGACATATCAATGAATTTGAGTTGAATAGTAATGTTTTTGGAGCTATTCATTGCATTACGTTGAATTAAAGTGGAGTACAAGCTTTAAAGTACGATTCATTGCATAGTAGTTATTTTAACTGGAGTAAAAGACAATTGTGTGTGTATTCAATTAGTTTTTGTTGTATTTGAAGAGAATATATGTAATTTGGCTTAAATCTTGCCTTTATGAAGTTTTTTAACATAAAACTCTAATTACACACCTAATGTTTGCTATATTTGATGTATTTTAATCGAAAATTGATATTTGTCGATCTATTAGGGCATTTGATTGCGTTTTAATTGTAATACCTATAATTACATCATCTATTTGTCACTATAATCGATCAATTTATAAGAGAATAGGCTGTTTTAAGGTCTGATTTGTGACATATCAACGAATTTGAGATGAATAGTTGATGTTTTTGCACGCAATTCATTGCATTACGTTAAATTCAAGTGGTGTACAAGGGTTTAAAGTATGATTCATCGCATAATAAGATATTTTAACTGATAAAAGCATTTATGTATGTTTTCATTTAGTTTTTGTTTATTTGAAGAGAATATATGCGAAATTTAACTTTAATCTTGTCTATAAGAAGATTTGTTAACATAATACTATAATTACACACCTAAATGTTTACTATATTGATGTATTTAATCGAAAATTAAATATTTGACAATCTATTAGGGGCTTTTCATTGGTTTTAACGTAAATACCTATAAACACATTCTTTTTCAGTATATAATCATTTTAAAAAATAGGCTCTTTTGGGTACTGATTTAGACATATTAATGAATTTGAGTTGAATAGTAATATTTTTGCAGCTATTCATTGCATTACGTTAAATTAATTGGAGTACAAGCATTTTAAAGTACGATTCATTGCATAGTAGTTTATTTAATTGAGTAAAAGCTTTTTTTTGAGTAAAGCAATTGTGTGTGTATTCAATTAGTTTTTTATTGTATTTAAAGAGAATATATGCAATTGACTTTAATATTGTCTTTATGAAGGTTTTTTTTAACATAATACTCTTATTACACACTAATGTTTGCTATATTGATGTATTTTAATCAAACATTGTTTATTTGGTGATCTATTAGGGGCATTTGATTGCGTTTTAATGTTATACCTATAACTTACACATCTATTTGTCACTATAATCGATCATTTTAAGGGAAATAGGCTCTTTTTAGGGTCTGGATTTATGACAATATCAATGAAATTTGTGTTGAATAAGTGATATTTTTTTGCAGCTATTCATTTGCATTACGTTGAATTCAAGTGGAGTACAAGATTTAAAGTACGATTCATTGCATAGCAAGTTGTTTTAATAGAGTAAAAGTAATTTTATGTGTGTTTCAATTAGTTTTTATTATATTTGAAGAGAATATATGCAATTGACTTTAATCTTACTTTTTGAAGTTTTTTTAACATAATACTCTGATTACACACCTAATTGTTTATTATATTGATTGTATTTTAATGGAAAATTGATATTTGGCTATCTATATAGGGGCATTTGATTGGTTTTAAACGTAATACCTATAATTACACATCTATTTTTCAGTAAAGTTGATGAATTTTAAGAGAATACTTCTTTTTAGGGTCTTGAATTTATGATATATCAATGAATTTGAGATGATAGTGAATGATTTTTTGCAGTGATATTCATTACATTACGTTTGAATTTTAAGGGAGTACAAGATTAAAATACATCAATATAGTAAACATTAGGTGTGTAATAAGAGTATTATGTTAAAATATCTTCATAAAAATAAGATTAAAGTCAAATTGCCTATAATTCTCTTCAAATACAACAAAAACTAATTGAATACACACACAATTGCTTTTACTCAATTAAAATAACTTACTATGCAATGAATCGTACTTTAAATCCTTGTACACCACTTGAATTTAACGTAATGCAATGAATTGCAGTAAAAACATCACTACTCATCTCAAATTCACTGATATGTCATAAATCAGACCCTAAAAGAGCCTAACCTCTTAAAATTGATCGATATAGTGATAAATAGATGTGTAATTATAGGTATTACATTAAAACGCAATCAAATGCCCCTAATAGATCAACAAATATCAATTTTCGATTAAAATACATTAATATAGCAAACATTAGGTGTGTAATTAGAGTTTTATGTTAAACAAACTTCATAAAGGCAAGATTAAAGCTAAATTACATATATTCTCTTCAAATACAACAAAAACTAATTGAATACATACACAATTGCCTTTACTCAGTTAAAATAACTTACTATGCAATGAATCGTACTTTAAAAGCTTGTACTCCACTTGAAATTTAACGTAATGCAATGAATATCTCCAAAAACATTACTATTCAACTCAAATTCATTGATATGTCATAAATCAGATACTAAAAGAGCCTATTCTCTCAAAAAGTCATCGATATACTGAAAAATAGATGTGTAATTATAGGTATTACATTAAAACGCAATCAAATTCCGCTAATAGATCGCCAAATAATAATTTCTGTTTAAAATACATCAATATAGCAAACATTAGGTGTGTAATCAGAGTATTATGTTAAAAAACCTTCGTAAAGACAAAATTAAAGTCAAATTGCAAATATTCTCTTCAAATACAATATAAACTAATTGAATACACACACAATTGCTTTTACTCAATTAAAATAACTTACTATGCAATGGATCGTATTTTAAATGCTTTTACTCCACTTGAATTCAACGTAACGCAATGAATAGCTCCAAAAATATTACTATTTAACTTAAATTCATTGATATGTCATAAATCAGACCCTAAAAGAGCCTATTCTCTCAAAAGTGATCGATATATTGAAAAACAGGTGTGTAATTATGGGTATTACATTAAAACCCAATCAAATGCCCCTAATAGATCGCCAAATAACAATTTTCGATTAAAATACATCAATATAGCAAACATTAGGTGTGTAATTAGAGTATTATGTTAAAAAAACTTCATAAAGATAAGATTAAAGTCAAATTACATATATTCTCAACAAATATAACAAAAACTAATTGAATACACACACAATTGCCTTTACTCAGTTAAAATAACTTACTTTGCAATGAACCGTACTTTAAATCCTTGTACACCACTTGAATTTAACGTAATGCAATAAATACCTGTAAAAACATTACTATTCAACTCAAATTCATTGATCTGTCATAAATCAGACCCTAAAAGAGCCTATTCTCTTAAAATTGATCGATATACTGAAAAATAGATGTGTAATTATAGGTATTACGTTAAAACCCAATCAAATACCCCTAATAGATTGCCAAATATCAATTTTTGATTAAAATACATCAATATAGTAAACATTAGGTGTGTAATAAGAGTATTATGTTAAACTATCTTCATAAAAATAAGATTAAAGTCAAATTGCTTATATTTCTCTTCAAATACAACAAAAACTAATTGAATACACACACAATTGCTTTTACTCACTTAAAATAACTTACTATGCAATGAATCGTACTTTAAATCCTTGTACACTACTTGAATTTAACGTAATGCAATGAATTGCTGCAAAAACATCACTATTCATCTCAAATTCATTGATATGTCATAAATCAGACCCTAAAAGAGCCTATTCTCTTAAAATTGATCGATATAGTGACAAATAGATGTGTAATTACAGGTATTACATTAAAACGCAATCAAATGCCCCTAATAGATCGACAAATATCAATTTTCTATTAAAATACATCAATATAGCAAACATTAGGTGTGTAATTAGAGTATTATGTTAAAAAAACTTCATAAAGGCAAGATTAAAGCCAAATTACATATATTCTCTTCAAATACAACAAAAACTAATTGAATAGACACACAATTGCCTTTACTCAGTTAAAATAACTTACTATGCAATGAATCGTACTTTAAAAGCTTGTACTCCACTTGACTTCAACGTAATGCAATGAATAGCTCCAAAAACATTACTATTCAACTCAAATTCATTGATATGTCATAAATCAGACCATAAAAGAGCCTATTCTCTCAAAATTTGATCGATATACTGAAAAATAGTTGTGTAATTACAGGTATTACATTAAAACGCAATCAAATGTCCCTAATAGATCGCCAAATATCATTTTTCGACTAAAATACATCAATATAGCAGACATTAGGTGTGTAATCATAGTATCAAGTTAAAAAACCTTCATATAGACAAGATTAAAATCAAATTGCATATATTCTCTTCAAATACAACAAAAACTAATTGAATACACGCACAATTGCTTTTATTCTGTTAAAATAACTTACTATGCAATGAATCGTACTTTAAATGCTTGTACTCCACTTGAATTCAACAATATGCAATGAAAAGCTGCAAAAACATCACTATTCATCTTAAATTCATTGATATGTCATAAATCATACCCTAAAAGAGTGTATTCTCTTAAAATTGATCGTTATAGTGACAAATAGATGTGTAATTATAGTTATTACATCAAAACGCAATCGAATGCCTTTAATAGATCGTCAAATATCAATTTTCGATTGAAATACGTCATTATAGCAAACATTAGGTGTGTAATCATAGTATTATGTTAAAAAATCTTCATATAAACAAGATTAAAATAAAATTGCATATATTTTCTTCAAATACAACAAAAACAAATTAAATACATACACAATTGCTTTTATTCAGTTAAAATAACTTACTATGCAATGAATCGTACTTTAAATGCTTGTACTCCACTTGAATTTAACAATATGCAATAAAAAGCTGCAAAAATATTATTATTCAACTTAAATTCATTGATATGTCATAAATCAGACTCTAAAAGAGTCGATTCTCTTAAAATTGATCAATATACTGAAAAATAGATGTGTAATTATAGGTATTATATTAAAATGCAATCAAATGTTTCTAATAGATTGTCAAATATCAATTTTCCATTAAAATACATTAATATAGCAAACATTAGGTGTGTAATCATAGTATTATATTAAAAAACCTTCATAAAGACAATACTAAAGTCACATTGCATATATTTTCTTCAAATACAACAAAAACTAATTGAATACACACACAATTGTTTTTACTCTTTTAAAATATCTTATTATGCGATGAATCGTATTTTAATTGCTTGTACTCCACTTGAATTCAATGTAATGCAATGAGTAGTTGCAAAAATATTACTATTCATCTCTAATTTATTGATATGTCATAAATCAGACCCTAAAAGAGCGTATTCTCTTAAAATTGATCGTTATAGTGATAAATAGATGTGTAAATATAGTTATTATATTAAAATGCAATCAAATACCCCTAATAGATCGCCAAGTATCAATTTTTCATTAAAATACATCAATATAGCAAATATTAGGTGTGTAATCATAGTATTATGTTAAAAAACCATCATATAGACAAGATTAAAGTCAAATTGCATATATTCTGTTCAAATATAATAAAAACAAATTGAATACACACACAATTGCTTTTACTCAGTTAAAATAACTTATTATGCAATGAATCGTACTTTAAATGCTTGTAGAACACTTGAATTCAACGTTATGCAATGAATAGCTGCAAAAATATATTCATCTCAAATTCATTGATATGTCATAAATCAGACCCTAAAAGAGCATATTCTCTTAAAATTGATCGTTATAGTGATAAATAGATGTATAATTATAAGTATTATATTAAAATGCAATCAAATGCCTTTATTAGATCGCCAATATCAATTTTTCATTAAAACACATCAATATAGCAAATATTAGGTGTGTAATAATAGTATTATGTTAAAAAACCTTCATATAGACAAGATTAAAGTCAAATTGCATATATTCTCTTCAAAAAGAGCGTATTATCTTAAAACCGATCATTATAGTGACAAATAGATGTGTAAATATAGTTATTACATTAAAACGGAATCAGATTCCCTTAATAGATTGTTAAATATCAATTTTCAATTGAAATACGTCATTATAATAAACATTAGATGTGTAAATATAGTATTATGTTAAAACCTTCAAAAAGATAAGATTAAAGTCAAATTAATGTATTTTAGCCAAAAAAAGATATTTGACGATCTCTTACGGACATATGATTGTATTTTAATATAATACCAGTAATTACACATATTTTTGATAGTATATCGAGTTATTATAACTTATTCAGCACCTTTAGAGACTGGTTTATGACATGTCAATGTATTTGAAATGAATAACGACATTTTTAGAACTTTTCATTGCATTAATCTTGAAGTCAAGTGAAATACAAGTATTTAGAGAATAATTTATTGTATAATACAATGTTTTAACTAAATACTTATAATTATATGAGTATTCAAATATTTTTGATTGTATTAGTGGAGAATACAAGCAATTTGTTTTTAATTTTGTCTATATCATGACATGTCGACTTAGTACTCGGATTAAACAACAAATATTTGTTGTATCGATGTATTTTAGCCGAAAATAGATATTTAGTAATCTATTAGAGTAATATGGTTCAGTTTTAATATAATACTGGCAATTATACCACTTCTTGATGGTACATCAATGTATTTAAATTTTTTTGGCACTTTTGGAGACCGATTTATCACAGTATTTCAACTGAATTGTGGCATTTTTACAACTATTCATTGCATTAACGTTGAATTCAAGTCATATACAAGTATTTAGAGAATAATTCATTGGATAGTAATTTATTTTGATAGATTACTCACAATTATGACATTATTTAAAGATTTTTGAATGCTTTTGAAAAGAATACGTGCAATTAGACTTTGCATTTATCTTTGTCAAGGCATTTTAACATTATACTCTGATTAAACAACTAATATTTGCTATATCGTTGTATTTAAACTGAAAACAGATATTTGGCGATTTGTGCGGAACATATGATTGTGTTTTAGTATAATAGCAGCAATTACAAAATCTTTTTGAAAGTAGATCGAGTTATTATTACTTATTAGGCATCTTTAGAGGCTGATTTATGACATATCAAAGTATTTAAAATGAATAGTGATATTTTTAGAATTTTTTTTAATATTTTTTAGAATTTTTCATTGCATTAATATTGAATTCAAGCAGAATAGAAGCATTTAAGGAATGATTTATTGCGTAATACATTATTTTCAATAAATACTTGCAATTATACAAGTATTGAAATATTTTTTTATTGTATTAGAAGAGAACAATTTGATTTTAATTTTATCTATATCAAGGTATTTCGACATAGTACTCAGATTAAACAACTAATAATTGCTACAACTAGATGTTGTACTCTTTAAAAATATAATAAAAAGTCATCAAATTGTCATATAGTTGCTAGTATTAAGTTAAAATAACTATTATGTAACGAATCATTCTCTAAATGCTTGTGTTGGCTTAAATTTATTGATATAACAATGAATAATGATAAATTTATTACTATTCGATTAAAATACATTTATCGTAAAAAAGCAGTAACAAAAAATGCTTATTAAATTTTAAAAAAATGGTATACTATTAAGTACATAACAAATTACTAGTATTATATTAAAATTTCAATTATATGCAACAAATCAATCACCAAATATATATTTTCAGTTAACTTATAAAGATATAATAAATTTAAATTGTGTAATTACGAGTACTAAGTTAAAAATGGCTTCATATGAAATAGATTAACATCTAAATGCTAATATTATTTTAAAATATGAAACAATTATAGAATAGTGGTATAATTGTTAATATTCAGTTTAGGATTTAGCATTTCTACTTTAGGGTTGCTACAATTTAGTTAAAATAATTTAATATATGATAGACCATTCTCTAAATTCATATATTCAACTTAAATTCATGAATATAGCATTGAATATTTATAAAATTGCCATTGCTTACTTCAAATATGTAGATACATAACAAATTAGTTTCTAAAAATATCTATTAAGTTGAAGTACAGTGATATACTACATTGATATACTATATTGATTTAAAAAATTTAAATTGCGTAACTACGAGTACTACATTAAAATGTCATGATATGGAATAGATCAACTTCTAAATGCTAGCATTGTTTTCAAATATAAAGAAAAAATATCAAATAGTTATATAATTATTAGTATTCAATTAAAATAACTTAATATATAATGAATCATTCTCCAAATGCATGTATTTGACTTAAATTTATTGATATAGCAATGAATAGTTATAAAATTATTATTATTCAATTTAAATATATTAATATATAATAAATAAATATCAAAAAGTGTCTATTAAGTTTTAATATATTAATACACAATCCAGAAGATGAGTGATTATTACTATTATGTTAGAATACAATTATATGCTTCGAATAAATCACCAAGTTTATGCCTTCTTCTAAAAAGTGTCGATGTGACAAATATAAATCATATAATTGCAAGTATTAAGTTTAAATACCTTGATATATAGATTGACATCTAAATTCAAGTGTTTTATTCGAATATAATAAATAATTATTGAATAGTTATATAATTGTTATTATTCAGTTAAAATAATTAAATATGTAAGGAATCATTCTCTGAATTCATGTATTTGACTTAAATTCATTGATATAGTAATAAATTGTTATAGACTTTCTAATGTTTAATTTAAATACAATAATATGAAACAAAACAGTCTCAAAAAGGGTCTATTAAGTTTAGTTATATCGATATACTTTCTAGTAGAAGTATAATTACTAGAAATATATTAAAATTTTATCATATGCATCAAATCGATGGCCTAATATATGCTTTCAATTAAAATACATTAATAAAAATTTTAAAATCCTAAAATTATAAGTATGAAGTTAAAATACCTTGATATGGAATAGATTAATAACTAAATGCTAGTATTCTATTCAAACACGATGAAAAATCATCTTATAAATCATATGCAATTAATAAATCACCAAATATATATATTTTTAGTTAACTTATAATGATATAATAAATTTAAATTGTGTAATTACAAGTGGTATAATTGCTAATATTTAGTTTAGGGTTTCTATTTTAGGTTTGCTATAATTTAGTTAAAATAACTTAATGCATAATGACTTGTTCTCTAAATTCATATATTCAACTTAAATTCATGATATAACAACGAATAATTGTAAAATTATTATTGCTTAACTCAAATACATAGATACATGATAAATCAGTTTGTAAAAGTATCCATTAAGTTGAAATGTAATGATATACAATAACATGAGCAATTATCGATATTATGTTAAAATTTAATCGTATGCATCGGGTTGATCGCCAAATATATGTTTTCAGTTAAAATAAATTGATATAACAATTCTAAATATTGTAATTACGAGTATTAAGTTAAAATTCATTGATATAGAATAGATTAAAGTATTGTTTTTAAAAATAAAAAAAATTATCAAAAAGTCATATAATAACTAATATTCAGTTAAAATAACTTATTATGCAATGAATCGTTCTGAAAATACATGTATTCCGCTTAAATTCATCAATATAATAATGAACAGTTGTAAAACTAGCACAATTCAATTCAAATACATTTATGTGTAATAAATCAGTATCTAAAATAGAAATACAATGATATATCATCAAGTACATGAGTAATTGATGGCATTATGTTAAAATTCTATCATATGTAATGAATCGATCACCAAAAATATACTTTCAGTTAATATACATAAATATAATAAATCTAAATTACGTAATTGCGAGCACTAAAATAAAATGCCTATAGAATAGATCAATGTCTAAATACTAGCATTATTTTTAAATATAAAAAAAACTACAGAATAGTCATATAATTACTAGTATTCAGTTTAAATAAACTATTATGTAACGAATTATTTTTCAAAAGTATGTATTT
Source organism: Apostasia shenzhenica (assembly GCA_002786265.1). Lineage (NCBI taxonomy): Eukaryota > Viridiplantae > Streptophyta > Magnoliopsida > Asparagales > Orchidaceae > Apostasia > Apostasia shenzhenica. The sequence continues at coordinate 1,581,638 of KZ451935.1, read as the reverse complement.
AGCTTAAATTCATCGATATAACAATAAATAGTTGCAAAATTACTTTTATTCAATGCAAATAAATTGCCATGTAATAAATTAATATCAAATAATGTCTATTAACTACTATCTAGAAGATGCGTGATTGTTATTATTATGTTAAAATACATTCATATGTATCGAATCGATTACCAAATTTCTGCTTTCAATTAAAAAACATCGATGTAACAAATACAAATCATATAATTGTGAGTACTAAATTAAAATACATTGATATAGAATAGATCGATGTCTAAGTTCGAGTATTCTATTCAAATATAATAAAAATTTATCAAATAGTTATATATTTGTTAGTATTCAGTTAAAATAATTAAATATGTAAGGAATCATTCTCTAAATTCATGTATTAGATCAAAATTTATTGATATAGTAATGAATAATTATAAAATTTTTATTATTTAATTTAAATACAATAATAAGTTACAAATTTATCTCTAAAAGTATTTACTATATTTAAATATATCGATATACTATCACGTAAGTTTGTAATTGCTGGTCTTATATTAATAATTTATCATATTCATCAAATCGATTGTCAAATATATGTTTTCAGTTAAAATATATAGATATAACAAATCTAAATCGTATAATTACAAATACCAAGTTAAAAAGCTATGACATGGAATAAATCAATGACTAAAAGCTTATATTTTTTGCAAATATAATGAAAAAGTATCAAATTTTTGTATAATTGCTCGTATACTGTTAAATTAACATATTATACAATCAATCGTTCTCTGAAAGTAATTATTCAGTTTAAATTCATTGATATAGCAAAGAATAGTTGTAAAGTCATCATTATTTAATTCATATATATTTATATGTAATAAATTAATATTATATTTGTCTATTAAATTTAAATACATCGATATATTATTAAATAGATATGTAATTATTAGTATTATATTAAAATACATTCACGTGGTTCGAATGGATCACTAAATATGTCTTCCAATAAAATACATCATTGCATCAAATATAAATCGCGTAATTGTGAGTGCCAAGTTGAGATGCTTTAATATGTAAAAGATTGATATCTAATTGCTAATATTCAATTGAAATACAATAAATAATTATCAAATAATTGCATAATTGCTAGAATTTAGTTAAAATAACTTGATATGTAATAAATAATTCCCTAAATTCATTTACTCAACCTAAATTCATTGATATATCAATGGATAGTTGTGAAATTGCAACAGTTTAGTTCAAATATTAAGATATGCAACAAATTAGTCTCTAAAATTATCTAATAAGTTGAAATATATCGATATACAATCAACTAGATATGTAATGCTGGTATTATGTTAAATTTCTGTCATATGCATCGAATCAATGGCCAAATATATGATTTCAGTTAAAATAAATTGATATAACAAATTTAAATAGTGTAATTATAAGTACTAAGTTAAAAAGCATTAATATAGAACAGACCAATATCAAAATGCTAATATTCTTTTGAAATAGAAAAAAATCATGAAATAGTCATGTTATTACTATTATTCAGTTAAAATAACTTGTTACATAATGAATCACTCTCTAATATTTATATTTGGCTTAAATTCATCGATATAGTAACGAATAATTCTAAAATTACTAATATTCAATTCAAATACATTTATATATAATAAATCAATATCTAAAAATATCTATTTATCTCAAATATAATAGTATTTGTTGACGTGGGAGATAGGGGTCCCAAGAGAGAGAGAGAGAGTCCCGAGAGACAGCGGTACATAGAGAACTAAGCTTGATGATTAGACCTGGGCAATGGGCGGGCCGGGCTTAGCATGTGCCGGCCCTAAGCGGGCTTTGACTAAGTCAACTCGGGCTCGGGTCGGACTTGGCCCGGCTTGCGGGCCTATTTTTATTACCAAGCCCGCCCAATGTGCGGGCCGAGCTACCCACGAGCTTTATTTGGTTTAAAATTATTTTTTGGACGAGAAAAAAAATATTTTATTTTTTAAGTTTAATATCAAAGAATTTTATTTTTATATTAAAAAATATTTATTTTATAAAATAAATTGATTCTAATATTCATATTTGTGTTATATATATAATAAAGTTGAGTTTCGTAGTTAAAAATTTTGTTAGGCCAAAAAATATCTCGATCTTTTATCAAAAAAAAAATATCTCGATCCAAATGAAGCCAAAGTCTCCGAAATTTATATCCAAACATAATTTAAGTCTTAGGTATTCTAGCATACCATAATATTGTTATTTAAGCTTTTCATAATTACATATTAATATAATTTTATTTAAGTTGATAATTACAAAATCCAATAATATTTTTTCTAAAATATTAATTTAAAATAGTTAAACAAATTAATGAGAATTCTAGACTAGTAAGCTTCATGTTTTCATTCAATTTCTTAAATAACTAAAAAAAAATTAAAATCTAATAAATATAATTTCAATAATTCTTTTATAATATAAATATTATGAAAAGAAGCATATATAGCAATATAATTATTTTCAACCTGGGCGGGCCGGGCTAAGCCCGGCCCGAACTTAACCGGGCTTTGATAAGTCAACTCGGGCTCGGGCTGGGCCAAGCCCGAATGTCAGGCCAAAATAAATGATCAAACCCGTTTAAAATTTATCAGGCTTTGGCTAGCCCGTCGGGCCACCCGCCCAATGCCCAAGTCTATTGATGATTAAGGCCTAAATGAGAGTAATACGCATTCAGAACAGCGCACAGAAATTTAAGGTGATTCAGGGAGGAAATCTCCTACGTCCACCGAGCGATCAGGGAGAGATAATTGCACTAAAAAAAGAAAGGAAGTGGTTGAAAAGACCAATACAATGAGCAAAAAGAAAAGAGAGAACTTTCTTATCTCAAGCTCTTAGTACAAGGGTGATAGAAGAGAGATCCTGCGATTCCAATCTTTCTTCTCGTTGCCCGCCAGAGGATATTTATAGGCAGGAGATAGTAGAGCTCAGTCCAGGTTTTTCGGAAGATAATAAAATATTCAATTGTTGAGTCCACGATGGTGGTCCCATTGCTATCGGCCACTGGAGGAGCCAGAAGTAGTGGAACAAGAGCTTGGCTTCTTGATCTTTGTGATTCTCCTGGGAATCCGTAGTAGCTGGAGCACGCGGGCTCTTGGTTTATGTGACTGGCAGGAGCATGTAGCATTGGAAAAGAGGCGGTTGGGGCACGCTGATAACGACAGGCGCGACTGCGAAATATCGTGGCCGATGATATTGGAAGATGGCTCGAACCCTAGTGGCCGATGATTGAGGGAACTGGGAAACATCGTGGCCGACATTTGGAGAGAGCTGGGATATATCGTTCCCGATGTTACAAGACTGTTGTAGCCCAATCCTCATCGACGATGTTTGCGAAAGGCTGAATCGTCATGGTCGAGGTTTGAGATCTACAAGAGTAGCCCATTAGTAATTAATTGTCAAGATGGAAGTTTAGCGTGCCTCTCAAGATGTCACGTGTACGGCTAAGATGCAGCGTTGAAACCAAACGTTAACATCAGCCCCCCGCATGATAGGACGCAGACATTAATGTGGGTTTTGACATACGAACAGTAGCGGTGGTGGATGAGCTGCCCAAGGCCTGCCAAGATGAAGTTGTGGCTACGTCCCGCCGATTCGCATTCCTCTCCAATGATCCCTGAAGTCCTGTACTCAGACAGAAAATGTGAGAGTGCAAGAAAATATAAATTATAATAAGTTTTATTTTGAATGAAAGTGCATTATTTGAAAACTTGTTAACTGGATGAATTCTGTATTGCATTTTTCTTCTTTTGTCTCCTTTCTCTTTTGTTTGGAAAAGATACTATGAGATCAGAAAGAAAGGAACAAGAATTTATAAGCAAATAAAAGTATAAAGCATATGATAAAATTCATAAACTGTAAATAAAAGTTAAGAATTTCTGCAAGACAGAAAACAATCTTTCGTCGTCCACGAGGTTTTGTCAAACATATGAAACATCGGGAAACGATAGTTGAGGAATGAGTACGTTCCGATATTTTGAAACATCGCGCACGATAGTTGAAAAAAAAGGGGTAGTGCGTTCCAATATTTCAAAGCATCGATGAGTCCTCAGGTGGACGGTAACCCCCAGCCACCCGGCTCAGCAAAGAGGTTACTGAGATGGAGGAGTAAGTGATCGATCAAGATGGTGATTGAATAAGGTTGCTTGAGACCAGGAAGTCACTGTTGCAATAAAAAAATACATATGTACACCTTTACATTTTTATAATTTTAAAAATGTAAATAAATATATGCATGTGTGCACAAATAATTATAAAAATACATACATCAACCTCCGCATTATACGTGCGTATATAATTACATATTATATATATATATATATATTAATTTTTAACGTGTACATATTTACTTTCAAATAAAAAATATACAAATGTATATTTATTTATATTTTTCCAAAAAATTAATTTATCAATAATATAAAAAATAATTTATGAAGATATAATTAAAATTATAATATATAATTACTAATTAAGAAATATGTTTTAAAATCTATAATAAATAATATTAATATAAGTAGTATATTAAATAATAATATATATTTCATAGTATTTATCATACAAAAATTAAAATAAATGTTAAAGATTAAATTTTATATATGTATATTTATTAATTATTATTTTTAAATAAAATAGGTGTAACAAATATAATATTTATATGCCTAATTTGATTAAAAATGTAAGTTTTTTATATAACATTGTAATTTTTGACAATCAAATTTTCTTTTAATAATATTTTTAACGGTAATTTAACAAACAAATAAAATATCTTATTTAATAACACTTTTTATATAATTATATATTATTATTTTAGTATCATATTATGTAATTTATTATTTTTAATTAATAATTTTATAATTTAATAAAAAAATATTTATAAATATTATTAAATCAAACGAATATTTTCTTTAAATAACATAACATAATATCAAAATAACATTAAATCAAACATTCTATAAATGAAAAACTTTTACACATTTCGTTATCTCTACAAATTTTCGACATCGCGGAGTTTCTCAGATGCTCTGATTACATTATTCAGCTACCGCATTGATTATAAGCATATTGTCAAATATAATCGTCAGCATTAAATTCCCATCTGTGTCATTTTTCTATTTGTTTTTCATAAATAAATAGTAATATTCAACATTACTAAACAGTAAAAACACTTATTAAACATTAAATTTTAAACAAATAACTATTAATTTTAAAGAAAAATATTTAATTTAAAGGGTCTGACTCTTTATATAAAAAAATAATATTAGAAATATATATATATATATAATTTAAAAGTATATTTATAATATTTAATTTTAATATATTTAATATAAATAATTAATATTTTTATATAAAATTTGGATTATAATTCCGCTTAGCCTAACTCAAAAATAACTTCAAAATTTAAAATTTTAATTAGTTGAATTAAATTTAAATTAAAATTTAAAATTTTAATTAAGAGTAGATCGGCTCAAAATCAACTCCAGAAGTATAAGTCTTTGTTTAGTTCGAATTTTTTTTAGGTAAGATAAAAAATTTAATTTATTTTTTAAATTTAACATTAAAAAATATATAAAATATGAAATAAAATTTATGTTTATGTTAAATATGTAATAAAATTGATTTTATGGGTAAAATTTATATTTTATCAAAAAAATATCTTGAATTAAACGTAGCTGTTTGGATCATATGATGAATGGGGAGGTTAGAATTTTGAAAATTTAATATTCGGATACTAACGAAACTACGAAGCAACTTTTCGTGTTATTCTTTTCCACTGTCTCAATCGGCATTTCATAATGAGTTAATTTCCCAAATGAAAGCTCAGTTTTTTATCTGTTTACTTTTCTTCGTTCTTCCTAGTTTAAGTTGAGTTGTTCTTCTGGATACCCCACAAACATTATGGTTTCTCTTCGTGGAGAAGGTTTTTGATTGTATGCAAGGTAAGAATGGCAGCAGAGCCCTGTAGCACAGCGGAACGCTGTTTACTCTTCTTCCTCTTCTTTTCCCGGTGAAGTCTTCCTGCTATTTATCTTGAATGGGTTTCCCCTGGTGATTCCTCTCCCATTTTCGCTTCTGTTCTTGGAGGGGCCTTTTGAATGCTCTTCCTGCTTGAATTTAAACCGCTTGCGTTTGCCGATTTGTTTGTATATTAGGTGGGTATCGTAGAGAAACCTGAAATGTTTAGGTTTTAATTCTTTTCGGTGCTGAGGAATTTGGATTGGTGTTTTATTTCCCTTTGTGTTCCCCGTTTCATTATATGGACTTTGATTATACGAAAAAGGTTGTCTTTCTGGTAGCTTTCGTTGGTTTTGTTGATTTCTACTTTGAAAATCTTTATTTTTGTTCTGTGGGTTCTTATTCGAAAGTTTAGTAGATTTGAATAAGATTAGGACCAGCCCTAATTGCTTTTCACTGAACATTTTTTATCCATCTTTCTTTCGGCATCTCAATTCACAAGCTTTGCTTGTTGTCTATGATGTGAGTTTGTATTATATGCATCATGAAATTTTGGCTCCTTATATAATGGCAGGGTCAAAGCTGTACTACTTCTAAATGAACTATGGAAAAGGAGTTTGTAGAGGAAGTTCCAGAACCATCAGCAGCATCATTGCTAAGTATTGCAGTGGCTGTAAATGGATCTAAAAGTAGTAAACGTGCAGCACGGTGGGCGCTGGATAAGTTCCTCCCTGAGGGGATCGTTCATTTCAAGCTCTTGTATGTTCGTCCAAAGATTACTGTGGTTCCAACTCCGAGTAAGTCATAATCTGCAATCTGTTTATCAGTTAAAATTGTTAGGATTTGTATCACTCTTTCTTATAGCGCATATTGTCTGCCATCATCTTCATCATTAGTGTAAAAATAGCAACAAGTCTTCTTTGAGGATCTTGGTACACATTAAAGTTCACATATGAATTTTTCGGAATAGGGCTGATTCTAATGGCATTGATTTAAAGCACTTCTTTTCCCATTGTGCTATTTTGATACTCAAGGACTCGGAATATGGGTATGCCAATTTATTCAATTTGATATTTTTCTCTAATGAAACGAGTGAACATCGATTATTTTTTTTTTCCAAAGGATGCTTAAGCCTTAAGATAATAGGAGATAGCAGTACAGACAGTTCTGATAATTTCTTACGACTGCTTTCAGCTGACTTTTCTGTCTAAAATTTCATTCCAGACTACTTGTTAAGCATCCATAGTTTGATATTGATTTTCATGAGGCTTTCTTTGTTTGTAAACTTGTACTTGATTTAGTGGGAAACTATCTTCCCATTTCGAAAGTCCGGGATGATGTGGCTACTGCATATAAGAAGGAAATAGAGTGGCATACAACTTCCATGCTTCTCACCTACAGGCAAATGCTTACTGACAGAAGGGTCAGGATTTCTCCTTCATCTGGGCTTCTCATAGGAAAATTTTCTAGCCTGTTATCACTCACCTTTTTTTTTTCTTTTTCTCTTCTTCATCTGCTTCACGTAGGTAGAAGCAGAAAATGTGACAATCGAATCAGATGATGTTGCTGATGCTTTGGCAAGGGAAATATCCAAATTAAGAATCAGCAAGCTTGTTGTAGGAGCTTCTTCACAAAATGTCTTTCGGTATAGTGTACATGTATTTCAAATGACTATATTCTGCTCCCTGATGCAAATAAAATTTGTAGAACGATATCTGGATCTGCAAATATTTCATTCTTTCTCATAATTGTAATAATTTACATACTTGGTTTTGTCAAAGGCCATTAGGTTTTGAATACGCTAGAATCAATTTTCAACACAAAACTTTGATTGGATACTTTCTCATAATGATACAAAGGCCATTTAAAAAGGATCTCTTCTATTATGATAGACTTGTTGGAATGCATATGAGAATTATTTCACATTAGATGATCAGCATTAAGCTAAGATATTAATATTTAAGTATTGATTCTTATCCATTGGTGTAAGCTCTTGGTTTAGAAAATCACCACTTGTATATTGGGCCTCACCTTGAGCCCTCCAAGGTATGACTCTCTTGATAAAGGGTATCCAAGCTGGTGATTCGATTGAGATTAAGTGGTTTATGCAAGGTGCTCCAATGATGTTATTAGTTTGTGATAGTTGATAGGGCTTGAGTCCTAGCTTCAGTAGGACTCCAAATATCATTATCCATTTTGTATTCCTAATTTTCATAATATAATGATATATACTATTGTAATGTAATTTCCTAAACATCAGCGAACAAGATCAATAGTTTAGATTTAGATTAGGTATCTTCATCTGAAGATTTGTAACTACGAGTACGAAAAGAAAGTCAAAATAAAAGAAAGTGTCAAGACAAGTAAGGATGCCTTGAATATCTAGAATGTGTGCTCAACAGATGGGTTCCCCCAAGGAGTCGGATTAGAAGGAAGAGTAGGAAGTAATGTTTTGAAAAAAAATTTACGCACTTACGGTACATTTACTTCAATAGAATGGAATAAAATTAGAATGAAGTTGTCATTCAAAGTGAATGAAATTGTTATTTCAAAAGAAAATAGAATGTGGTGGGGACATGACGCCATCAGACCGTCGATTTATTCCAAGTTGAGTCTACACTCAGTGCCCGAGATCTCATCATGTGGCATCGATCTGGGAAAATTGATACCTGCAAATTTGACAGCAAGCGTGAATGATGACTGATCAGTGGATTGGAAATTCCTATTTAAATCAATTTATTAATTTGAATGGAATATTTCAAATTTTAGGCTGATTTTGTTTATTTCTTTCTTTTTTTAGATTTGGCATGTTGTAATCTTTTTTTTTTTTTGCATTTATTTTCGCAATTTGAATTCTAATTGTAATAAACCTATATAAAGGCATGGACTAGTGTTATTCATCATTAATTCTGGAATGAAATTATTTTGAGCTTGAATTGTTGCGTGCTATATCTCGGTGAAGAGAAAAGTTGGAGCCTTCCGTGAAAATTTCTAAATACTTTAAAGACATTTAAGGTATTACCCCAATTTTTCTCATATTATAAACACAATTTCAGCTCAAGTAAAATGTAAGTCCCTCGGTGCAATTTTCCATCCCTAAATCCGTCTTGCGAGCAACTAGCGTCACCGTCACCTTTGTACCCGACGCAGTTGAACCCGATCACCTCTATGCCTTCACCTCCGCCCCATCGCGCCGCGCATTCGCTGACTAATGGCTCACCGATTGTCGGCGAATGCCGATACAGCCATCATCGTTGCTCTGGGAGCCCCTACTTAGCTGCTGCTACCCGCTCGTTCGCGAAGCTGCCGCCCTCCTACTCGCCAGCTGCGCTCCATCCCCTCGCTGCCCACATTGCTCCAGCTGGCGCCCTCTGCCTGCGAGTCATCATTCGGCCCTCCTACTTTCGCATTCACGCTCAGGTGCGACAACTAGGATTCGCTTCCAAGCGAATCTGTCACTGATCGCCGCCACAATCTATTGTCGGCTGCCCCTCGCTCTACGACCATTAGCATTTCTGCCACTGTCTTCTATGCTCGATCACTGCCTCAGTACCCGTCCCTCATGTCGGCTCACCAAACTGGTTGTTGCGATTCATTTCCGTGGTAACAGATTCTTAGCTCGAGGTACATCTGAAAACTAACTGAATATTTTGAATATACTGTGAGATCTTGTAGTAGGATCTATTATTGAGACTGCTTGATTTGCTCACCTGAGAGAACCTGACTCATTATTGTGTGCTTAAATTGTTGTTCGATAATATTTTATTGTGAATATCTTTTTTCTGCATACCCTAGCTCTGAGTTGTTTAGATGAAGTTGACTAAAATCATTTGGTAAATTAACTAAATATTATTTAAATTTGTTTCTAAATATTTAAAATCGATTTATTTCTTGAACCTATAGTTTCTTAATTATTACATAATTTTCATCAGCAATATTCCTGAGCAATCTTATGCTTATCTATTAAATTTATTTACTAATCTCTATTTAGAATTACATCGCGCATATTATTTCGCATCAGACTGATAATTCTTGTTTACTTGGATGGAATAGAATGTTGAGTAAGAAGATATAAAAGAGAAAAGTACTAAAATAGTTATAACCTAATAAAATTTTATGTTATTTATTATTATTAAATTTAATTTTAGATAAATAATTAGATAAATGTAATTTTTATAAGTATATATGTAGACATAGTATACATAAAAAGATGTGCATATGTATACGCATATACATATATTTGTATATGTGTGAATAGAGGTAATTTTAGAATAATATTTTTAGTCAACAAGGAATAGCTATTCCTTTAGCGGATGAAAAAATAATTATTTTATAAAATATGAAATAGTTATTCTACTAAAGTGAATATGGAAATAGCTATTCTATAAAGAATAAGGATGAAATAAAATAGTCATTTCATCCAAGTAATTGTACTTTTAATGATTGCATAGAGAAGTATAGAAAATATCTGAACTGGCAACCTTTTTAACTAGATTTTTTGAATGTATTTGCTGCTCTAATATGTTTATTATGCAATTGTAATTTTTGTTTCAATGGCTTCTTTCATCAGCATACTATAATTTTTGTTGACTTAGTTTTAAAACTCTACGTATCATCATACTTGTTATATGACTCGATTCATGTAAAAAACTAATATGTGAAGTTTAACATTATAAATTAATTTTCAGGAACTTTAAGGGTCACAAATTATCCTCGAAAATCGCAAATTGCTGCCCTAGCTTTTGCACAGTGTATGTTGTTTCCAAAGGAAAGTTGGCTTCTATCCGTGCAGCGACCTCACAGGTTGATGATTTGACAAATGATGAAATAAGTACAAGTCAGTGCTTTTCTAGTGACTCTTCAATTAGGCAATCTAATATTATTCTTATGTTACTACTATTTTGATTTCATGTACCATTAAAACTAAGGGGGCATTTGATTTAATGTTATTTTGATGTTATGTTATATCATCTAAATAATAATAATTATTTGGTTGGATGACATGTGTAGATAATTTTGAAAAAAATTATAAAATTTTCATTTAAGAAATGATATCTAGATATAGATAACATGACATGACATTAAGATAATAATGAACTAAATGCTCTCTAAGCCTCATTTCGAAAGCAAGCTAATACTTTTTTATTAAGGCGCATCTCTTATAAATATAAGTGAATTCAACTTTTTTGTTCATATTGCGAAAGTTAAATTTCGTGCAGAGATGTTTTTAGTTTTGCTTTTTGCAGTTAAATTTCAAAATAAGCATGAACTGGCATTTGTTGTATTATTTAAACAATATTTATGTCACTTATTTTTTAATGATTTACTATATGCCAATTTTGTATTCAATGACAAGTTATTTTCTCGTTGGCTTGTGTAAGGGTTGATGGAATATTTTCAATAAATTGACTTTATTGGTTTTCTTTTCAGAACATTTTTGATGGGAAAAGCTCACGCTAGTTTACTGTTTACTTAAAGGAGGATTTCAAACCATTAATGTAGGAGTTGCTTGAGCATTATTATCTTCTTAATCTACGCATTATTTCTGGCAGAAATCTTTCAACTTATTTATATGCTCCTTTTTCCCTTATCATTGATGCTTAAAGAAAAAGGAATGGGCATTGCCACTCAGGATGTTGCTTCCCCACATTTCTATTGCAACTTATGTATGATGCGAAACTAAAATGGGCAACTGAAAGTACCATTATGTAATCACATCGTCAATACTACATATTCTGCCATATGAATTAACAAGTCTCTTCCTGCATCCTATTCTCAATGACTGCTAAACAGTGCACGGGTTAAGAATGCTAGAGGGGAAGCGAGAATGTGAAAGTGTTGAATACATCTGTTGACATTTCCATGTATTTTTACTGTGTCTTAAGTTGGCATGGGAAGCATACTCACTTTCCTATTCAACTATAGATAGAATACAAACTCTATGAAAGCTTACTTGTGCTTTTCTTATCCAATTTTTGGCTTGGCCTTCAAGAATTTTTCTTTCCATTAGTTATCTGTCAAGATTCTCATATTGATCCACAATACCTTACTAATATTGTCTTGTATGTATTTTTTACTTTTTTTGATAGAATTGTCTTGTATGTATTAATCGATTAGCTAAATGTTCAATTTTCTTGTGGAAAACAGAAAATCTGCCGTGCACTGTTCTTCATTCTGGCAGTACCTCTAGCAGTTCCTGTGGTACCTTCAAGGAAGGGAGGTCATCTTTGTTCATTTATGAAGATACTTCAAGTTCCTCCGTGAGCTTGTCAGAACAACAATTTGACAGTCGCATTGGTTCTAGTAGTGGAAGTTCATTATTCATGGATCAGTCATTGGTAATGGAGAATGCCGCTTCTGTTGACCAGGTGCCTTTTCACAGATCTCAATGAATCTTCTTTCTTTTGTACTCCGAAGCTCCTGACTGATATTCAGCAATTGTATTAAAGCTTCACATAGTTACCTAGTTAGTTATTATTGACTTAAATGACATTTGTATTTCTTTGTTGGCAGATTGATATAGATTCTGAGCTTCAAAAGCTGAGGGTTGAACTAAAGCATCTTCAGAATATGGTTGAAGTTGTGCAAAATGAATCAATTGCTTCTTCTGAAGTGGTAAGTAGGGAATTATATTACACTACACCTCTATTTTCCTGAAGAGAGTTATTAGACCCTAAAGTGAACTTTTTTCTTATTTTGTTATTTAAACAAGCTAAGTGCACATCACATTAAGGAAGAGGCCATACTAAAAGAGATAGAGGGCAGAGAAGAAGTGATTAGAAAACTGACCAGGTTAGAAATCAAACGACGGGAAGCAGTAGAAAGAGAGGCTGAGTATATAATGGAATATGTCGAAAAGGAAGTTCAATTTGGAAGGGATGCTGAGGAGAGTGCTGCTCAAGCATCTTGTCATAAGGAAAGGTTTGAAAAGGCCTTCTCGTGTGAAACTGAACCTTACAAGACGTATACATGGGAAGAGATAGAATCTGCCACCTTATGTTTCTCTGATTCCCTGAAGATTGGAATGGGAGCAAATGGAACAGTTTACAAGGGTAGGTTTCATCACACACTGGCAGCTGTGAAAGTTCTTCACTCAAATGAAGCCCACGGAAATAAGCAATTCAAACAAGAGGTATGTGGGAAACTTTGCAAAGAAGGTTCACATACTCTTTATGAAAGTTTAGTCTTTCTGTTGCTATTGTTTAGTTTTTCTTACATTTCTTGCAGCAATACAAAATCTTCTGCTTTGTTTAATGCTTTTAATTTCAGCCAGCACCATATATATTTTAGGTGATCTAATCACATGCATTACTAATGAAACGATTGGGAACTGAAAATATGACTATAAACATGTTAGTTAAGCTGTAAGTTGCCCTAGACTCTAAAAATAGATCACATGTTCAATCCTTAAAACGTTATGACTTGTGCATATATGTCTTACAGTTTAGCTATACTACTTGAAAACTTATGTAATTGCATTGTCTGTGATTGCGCAATTGCTGGCTATTTTTTACATGTTAATCTTTGCCAACTAATTGACCTCTAAATTAAGCCTTAGGTTATTGTCGGAATGCGTCGCTATTATGCATACTGTGTTATAACTTATAAATACATTTGTTAGCATATAACACATTTGTTAGCACGAGAATTCACAACAACTTGGAAATATTTATGCAAATGTAGTTTCATTTTTCTCTACAGCTTGATATTTTGGGCAGAATTCGCCATCCTCATATGCTAGTGCTTCTGGGGGCCTGTCTCGACCGTGGTTGCCTGGTGTACGAGTTCATGGAAAATGGAAGTCTTGATGACAGGCTGCAATGCAGGGACAACTCACCTCCATTGCCGTGGTTTTTCCGTTTCAGGATAGCTTGGGAAGTTGCTTCTGCTCTTGCTTTTCTTCATAGTTCAAATCCCGATCCAATCATTCATCGCGATCTAAAGCCAGCAAATATCTTGCTTGATTGCAATTTTGTTAGCAAAATTGGTGATGTAGGCCTCTCCACTTTACTTTCTACTGTAAACTTCCCGGTGTCGAGTATATACAAAGACACAGCTCCTGTTGGGACTATCTGCTATATTGATCCCGAGTACCAAAGGACTGGTCGCGTTTCACCCAAATCTGATGTATATGCTCTAGGAATTGTTATCCTGCAGTTATTGACAGGGAAACTACCTATGGGACTTGCTTATATTGTGGAATCAGCAGTGGAGGATGACAGTTTATCTGACATTTTGGATGCAAAGGCTGGTCAATGGCCTGATAAGGAGACACAAGAATTGGCTCAACTCGGGCTTCATTGTGCCGAGTTGAGGCATAAGGATAGGCCTGACTTGGAAGATCAGGTTCTGCCAGTGCTTGAAAGGTTACGAATAATGGCTGATGAGGCCAAGATTTTGGTAAATCACCCCTCACCGACCCCTCCCAGCCATTTCATCTGTCCAATCCTTCAGGTTCTCATTCCTTGCTCATTTTTCTATGCTTTTATTTTCTTTGAAATTCTACCATTGGTGCATTTCTCGTGTTTATTTTTGTCTCTGGATGTGTGTGGTAAGACTAGAAGCGATAAAGTTATAAATGATTAATTTTGCAAGAGAGTTGGGGTATAATGCAAATGGTTTGAATTTGCTGTGAAATAAATAAGACGAAAATGTGTTGACCAAAAACTACTTGGCTGAAGGTTGTACGCATACATTCGAATGAGTTAGAATTGGCATCTCATATTGCATTTGGTAGATTTAGTTGCCAAATAAAGATACATAAAGCTGACTTCAATTTGTTGTGGTTAGGCTGTTGATCATAATGATGATTTACTTCTTGGATTTACTTTTATCAGCATTATCATATTTGGCACATCATGTCATCATACCAGATAATTTTAGGAGCTTGCATTGTTGAATGAAATAGTTATATCCAGACTTTTTGAAATAGTCTATATCCATTGGTTGATACCAAGGTGTACGAATTAGTTGTGCCCTTGCATACTAATTTGTGTTCAATTTTCTCTCTCAGCCGAAATATTTACTCGGATTCAAGTTAATTTTGAATACGTGCATTTGTTTATCCTAATGTTGGTTCCTCATGGAACTAATGTGCCAAGTGCCCCCAGAAATATACTCAGCATCTAAGCTGATGATCCAAGAGAAGGTATTAGAAGAGATGAAGTTTACCGGTGTGTTTAGTTCAATGCTATTGTAATGTTAGGTTGCTTGGAGAAATTATTCATTTTATCTAATATCATTTTTAAATAACATTACAAAGAAGTATGAAGTAATCATTCTAAGATGACATCTGAAACTAGGCATGTCACTTCATCTACGAAAAAATCGACGATGATATATAAGTATGGTATGTCAAAATAAGGGAGGCTGAGGAGGAGTACAGGGATGTGATTTCATAGTGAAGATTTGTAGGCTATGGAATTTTATATTCTAAAGTTAAATCATTACAGTTTAATCAATGATATAATAGTATTGAATCAAACAAACAATACATGTTCATTTAGACCATATTGACATTTAAATTAAACTAACATTTAGGTTGTATTGAATCAAAAGCTCCCTTGGTACAATAGTTCTATTCATTTTTATGTCAATCATCAGACTGAATTTTTATTATAGTTTGACGATCCCCGAATCTTATTTTGAAGAGAAAAAGAGAATAATTATCATCTTGGTATAGAAGAGAAGCTTCTTGTAGATAATTTTGTGAAGGAATATAATAAAATTAGAAAATAAATGAATGGAATAAATTTTGTGGATATCTGTTGATCTGTCTGCCTTACTTATACAATGTGGTCATGGTTAATTAAAGAAGATCTGTTTATGGGATATGTGCAAGATCCAACATCTAATTCTAGTCCCTTCCCCTGCCATTAGTTTTAAGAACGATTAGGCATTGAGCAATCATTTTTTTACTAATTTTGGCGAGTTTTTACGTCAATATATTTTGACGCTTCTATCAACAAAACTCTTACAAACTTTATTTGACAACTTATTCGTGGTCCCTGTGGGACGCGTAGTTGCACATATTTGCAGTTCAAATTAAGAGCCTAAAGTAGTGATTAACAATAGTCATACGAGTATTTTTTTAAATTTACAGAGATATTTGACAACTAATTTGGTAAATTAAGCATGTAATGAAAAGCTCGTCATTGTATTACTTTGTCGTGTTTATTTATTTTTTTAATATCTGTGCTATGTATGTAATACCCTAAAAGTTTTCATATAAAGTGGATCACTAATTTTCTCTTAATAGGAAGTGATGGAGGACCCCTGCGTCGCATCTGACGGCTACACTTATGATCGAAAAGCCATTGATACATGGCTCGAAGTGAATGAGACGTCACCGATGACGAATCTGCCACTGCCTAATAAAAATCTCATACCAAGTCATTCCCTTCGCTCTGCAATAATGGAATGGAGATCTATAGCAAAATGAGTTATACTTTCACCATTTATTATTTCATTAAATGAATGCATACTCTTTAGTATGCTTGTATAGTAGGCATTTGAGAATCAAATATTGTAGCAGAGACTCTTTCAAAATGGGGTTTTTGTTGTACATATTTGTAGTTCCAGCACATGTTAACCTTATTACATGTATCATGTCTTCGTGAGCTTGTTCTATCGTGTACATTTGCTTACAAGTAGGTTGGATTTGAGTTCAACTCATTTGTTTCTTGATGTGTTAGTAAATTGAATTAATGTATCATTTCAAGTCAACCTAAATCCTAACTCATTTAATTGAGATGTTAAACGGACTCGAGTGAAGTGTTTAATATAATTTTCAAGTACTCGATTGTGAATCTATCTCAAAAACCCAGACATTGCTCATTTGGCATGATGCCAAAAAGGGTGAAGAAAAGTTTTTAGAGCTTTTTGATAAATATGTGTAATAAAAAATAAAAATATGTTAGTTATATTATGTAAATCTTGAATGAATATTAATTGATTTATTGAGATTTATATATATATATATAATGAAATAACATAGTATTTTAATATTGAAGTTTGTGTAGAATATAATATAAAATATTTTTTATATAAATTTTAAATTAATATAAATATATAAAAAATATAAAAAAATTTAAGGGCCTGTTTAGTATTGAGTTAAACAAGTTGAAAATTAAAAAATATAAATCTGCATGATATTATTTTTTATGCAAATATAATTTATTCAACATCTAAATAATAATGAATTAGACACTCTAGTTATATGAAAGGATTGAGTATTTAGTTTAATTGTATATTTTGATAATATTATAAAATTATTGCTTTAAAATAATATCTAAATATCACACATAATTGAGTGATGTTAAATGATCATTCTAACAAAATGTAATTAGACTGATGTTTTATTTTTACTATAGTAATATTAAATTAAATAAATAATAATTTAAATATGATACAAACCTTTAGATATTATTAATTACATCCAAATAACATTGAATTGAATTAAGCACTCATAAATATAATTCATAAAATTAAGTTAACATTAAAGTAACTAAAATCAAAATTAATTTTGATAAATAATTTTGAATTTTAAATCTAATTAATATTACTGTCTGATAACAGTAGCACATAAAAAATCTTAATTTATGTCTTAAAAAAAAATCTTTATGATTATTTATGGGAGATATGTAACATTGTGCATTTTAATGATATTACAATACTCTTTTTGCCAATTTGAAAAATAAAAAAATAATGATAATTCAGTCATGTTCTTTATATATTCAACAAACTTTTTGCTAATAAAAGTTTATATTAAAATGATTTTTTTTCAAATTTATATATTTTTTAAAATAATCATTATATCATTTGATATTATTTTAACAAATCTTCCTAAAAAGAAAAGCTTTACTTCATGAGAAGACCGTGCGCAGAAGGTATAATGCTTGTTTGTTTAATCTGTTAGCTGGGCCCCAAAGTGCAAAGGCCGAAGGCCCAACTGTCGTCCAAACTGTCCACGTCATTCGGGCCCACTTCAATCTCAGTCATTTCCCGTGCCCTCGAAGAACAGGTCGCCACATTCTACCCCGTTACATAATCGGCTACACAGTCATCATTTCAGTTCAGGTACTGTTACCCTTCTCGCACTCCGCCTGCTCTCCTCCGAAGAGAATATATATATATATGTTGATCCTTCTCGCAATCCTCCTCCTTCCCTTTCCCCTCTGGCATCAGAAACCCTAGCTGGATCCTCAATGAATCTGGCATTCCCTCTCCTTCTCCTCTTCCTCTCGGCCTCCTCCTTTGCCGACCAAGACATCCTCCTCCTTTCGAGGCCTCTCATCGCCGACCGGGCCCAAAATGTCGCCCGCGATGACGACGCCGATGACTTGCTGATCCGTTGCACGAGCTGGCGAGTCGCCGGCGAGGCGAACAACCTGGCGCCCTGGCAGACGGTACCGCCGGAGTGCGGCAGCTATGTGAGGGAGTACATGACGGGGAAGGGCTACAGGTACGATTTGGAGATCGCGGCGAGGGAGGCCGCCGCCTTCGCTCGGTCGGTGCTGCTTGCTGGCGACGGGAAGGACGCCTGGGTGTTTGATGTGGACGAGACTCTGCTCTCAAATCTGCAGTACTACGCCGATCATGGATTCGGGTGAGTTTTGATCGTGCATTGAGGTTAATCATTTAGATGTAATGTTGAATGATTGGGTTTAGATCTAGCCTCTCAATGGGAAGCGTTTGATCTTCCCTCATACTGACATTCATCTCAATCCGATAAGTAACTAGACAATCAAGGTGGTGCGCCGCTCCTCCATTAGAAGAAGTTGTCTGTATCATTTTCTCTATGTTACTAATGTTAATGTGAAGTAATCACCAACCAATTTTTTCGTGCATTGGTTAGAGTTGGAGCCTAATGTGGTACATTCAATATAGCATCCCTCCCATCCCTGCCCTTCAACATTTTGGTTTTACAGGTATAAAACTTCTACCATTAATAAATTAACTATTATTCATTGGATGTGGTACTTCTACACTTGTATAATTTCTTCCAATGTGAGTGCTAATGAGGAATAATTTATGTTCAATTGCCTTTGGTCAGCTAATGGCATGAAACCATCCAAACAAAACTTTTTTAAATGCAAGTTTTTCAATAACCTTACCGATCATAGGTTGCCTCATTGCCAAAGAATATGTCAAATAAATTATAAAGGAAAATTACATACATACCACTCTACAAGATTTTATTTATATATTTACCACTTTTCAAAATTTATTTACGTTGGTGTAATCATAAATATTCTATATACACCACTCAAGTTCACCTCTATTTATAATAAGCAGAATATAGATGGAATATTCCATATATAGGCTATCATTAGCTCAATGCAGTTCTCCATATATAGGCTGTCATTAGCCCAATGCAGTTCTAGAAGCACCTTGCTAGGTACCCCATTGCTATAATCCGGACACTATCGGCCACCATATATCGATTGTTGCTGTCGATTATGCGGCTCGTCGCTGGCCATTAGGCATTGCCTCTTACCACCACTGCTCACCACCATGAGTGTTTGAGTTTGGTTAACCGTAGTTTAATTATGGTAATATGAACGAAGTGTTATTGTTGTAATTTTGAAGATTACAGTATGACACATGAGCAAATAAATCTTGAACGGTGGTTAATATGTAAATATAATCTTTTAATGTAGCATGTATGTAATTACCCCTTTAAAGCATTCCAAGTCCCTCATTGTCTCAGATAGGACAAATTTGCTTCTTTTCTAAGCTTTTGGCTTTTGTTATATTTGCAAGTCCCACTTTATCTGTTTATGTTCTTTTATCCACATTTGATAAGGAATAATTCCCATGCATAGTGTTTAAAGTATTGTCTTTATAACAAATAATTGACTGTCAAATCAAATTGTTGAAGAGTAGCTCATAAGGTTAGTTTCTTGAGGATGCTTATTGCCTACTTAAATTTTTTAGCTTCAGATTGATACTATGTAGGTTTAAATCATGTTAGGCCCATTTCTGCATCTCATTCATGGGGATTTACATGCATGCCAAATTAAACTTTATTTACATATTAACCATGAAATCACATTGCTTACATTGTACACATTCAAAATGAGTAAATATTAAGTTTTCAAGCTTCCTTTATTTGCATAATTATGATGTTACTGCGTTTGAGTTATTTCTGAACTTGGTTAGTTAGAATGGCGAAGATCTATTGATTGCAAAGAGTTACATCACACATTATACTTGAACATTTACGCTCATGAAACTATTCAATTGAACTAAATATTTCTCTTTAAAAAGTTATGTTGACAATTCAATCATGTTTTTGAACAAATTTACTGGACATGTATGTAAATCTCTCTTCATTTTTCTGTTTCTTGTACACATCTTGATGAGGAATTGCTTTTTATTCAATAAACGTCTGGACTGTTTGCTTTTGTTATGGATATTCCCGATGCAATAGTTTAAATTTGCATTCTTCAGATTGCATAGAAAATGATCCTTTTTTAAGCGTTCTTTTTTCCCTTGTAGAACGTATCACTTTAGAATCTTCATGTTCTTCATAGTCAAGTAATAAATGTTTAAATTTATGGATGTACATGCAGCTTGGAGCTGTTCGATAGCCATGAGTTTGATAAATGGGTGGAGAAGGCAGTGGCACCTGCTATTCAGTCTAGCCTGCAGCTTTATCATCAAGTTCTGGACTTGGGCTTCAAGGCCATATTGCTGACTGGCAGAAGTGAAGCACACAGGGATATTACCATTGATAATCTAATCAGTGTTGGATTTCGTGATTGGGAAAAGCTTATTTTAAGGTAAAATATGATATTTTTACATCAAATTTCTAATAATACTGAGGAATTTGAATATAATTTGTGAATGAGTTGGTATTTAAATTGTTCCTCTTTGCAGCTTAATATGCAAGCAGTTGAATTATGGAAGTATTTCCTTTACAATATTGTAGGATGAAGGGAGGGCAAGTTGTTCCTTGCTTTTGATCAAACATATTCCTTTACATGGTTTCATCAGTAGTCACCATTATGGCTTTGCCTTTATTATTATCAAATTTGGATCTCATTTCTATGAGGTATTTATAGATAAGCAAATTTTGTCTCATTTCTATGCGGTATTTATAGATGAGTTAAGCTGCTTACACCTGGGCCTTGTTAGCATCATTCTGTTTGATCTCGAGCAACCTTTTACTAAAATACTTCTTACACAAATCCTGCAATAAAACATAATAATATTTCATTCCTTACACAAATATCAATATTAAATTTTATTTTATTTCAGATTATGAACATATTTCTACATAAAAATTAAGTGAGGATTTGTTATTTAATAAAAATAAGTGAGGATTTGTTATTTGATAAAGTACAATGAAAACAATTCATGTAGTCAATCCCGCCTAGTGGATAAAGGCTTCATTGTTGTTGTTGTTGTATAAGGAAGGAAAGTTGGGCCCAACCTATTGGCTATCCCAAGCAACGGGCTAGCTTGGTTAAGCTAAAGGATGGTTGGCGTTTGGCAAACTTGTAGCCCCGCGACTGCAAGGTGGCCCAGTCCTATGACCTTTTCCCCTATTATAAAAATAAAAGATAAAAAATTAGTTCCTGAACTGGTTTCGAACTTGGTCGATTATCGATAGAACCAAAACCTGGGAAATAGTTCATTCCACTTAAGTTAATCAATAGAGACCCCTACTCTATTGTTCAATCAAACCCATAAATCTCCAATTCAAACCAAAACATCATTAGGAGATAAATCAGAGATCGTAGTCTATGTCTTATATAATTAATCTTAATTCTTATTGGCCACCCATATCTAATCACAGGTGTCTATTGATTTTGGGTTGGTCACCTACCCTACCATTCTACCCAGAACCAGCAACCAATTTATTAAACCAAATCTAGAACAATTTGAAGCAAAACTGGTCCAGTGGCCAGCTCCACTTATGGGAGGACCTTGGTATTGCTCCTTCATGATGCTATGTGCTATGGTGATCAAACTAGCAAAGAAGGATTGGCTACTACCGAACTTCTTAGAAGTTGCATTTGGTGACATGACAGGGCGTACCAAGTGGGCATGATGGGAAGTTCTAGTCCTTGTGACTAAAGATGAAGTTAAGCAAGTGGCATAAAAGCTTATGATAAAGAAATGGGAGTTAGTAAGATTTTTTTTTTCTATTAAGTAGATTAACTCTCCTCATGAGCAAGATGCTAAAGTAGGGGACTGTTTCATGCTGAGGTTGAATCAAAGAGTTTCAATGATCTCCCCATCGCTGCTTGTTTCCCTCATCTGAGATCTAATGTAGGGTCATTGGAAAAATGGCTAGCGAAAGAGGAAAGCTCTGCTAATATTGAATGAAGAGGAGGTGATCACACCTTATCCTGGAAAACGCATTGTTTCGTGGGTAAATTTAGAGTTCATTGAGAGTGATTTGTCGAGAGACCAATCAGAAATTGTTATCATTGAACATGATTCTCCTAAAGGGGAACAAATTAAAAAACCCACCTCATGTGCTGGCCCCACAAAGGAACCTGAAAAAGAATTGATTGGGGAAGGCGATTATTTAAATAGCTTCATACTAAACCAAGAGATCCGATGCTTGCTAGATAGGGCCAAAATTGGAGGAGGAAGGGCTACTTGTAGTTGAATTGGAGAAGTTTGGTAGGCTGGCCTTTGGGCTTTGGTTGCCGCCTGCACCAGGACAGTAGGAATTGGCACCACTTGCGCATGGTTTGGAGAAATTAGACAAGCTGGTTGATAAAGAACTTGGGGTACCGCCTCTACCTGGGTAAAGTGTTCGAAGAGTTTTCTGAGTGGGTGTTATCGTGTGAGTTCGTCTTGTCAATAGAATCCTACTTCAATCACCTAGAGAACCCTCTTTCGATGTAGTTAAATATATTGTGTGAGGTCAGTTGAGTATAAAAAAGAAATTGAGGAAAATGTAGTAATGATATTAGTTAGATACAAGATTTTTACGTGGATTTTGGCTAGGAAAAACCATGGCGCCCTTGGGATTCTTAAAGAGAATTCACTAAATATTAGAAGAATACAAATGAACTAGAATGCAAAGGAATGAGTTGTGATTCCTTCATCCCCTTCCAAGGGAGGTGGTGTATGTGTATTCTTAGACATCCGATATAACTACCAGCATCAGGATGATTCGCACATGTGACAATTGTGGAGGCAGGGACATAATTGGTCCACGTGGCAGTCATATAAAGGAGGTTCAGTTCCAGTTAAGTGGAGGAAATGGAGGTGAGTCTGTAACTTCTAAATGACTAGTTCAAATTTGTGTCCATCAAACGATGTTATACCATCGTGTGCAGGCGTATGATTGAGCATGGTTGAGTAGTTTTGTGGTTATGTAAACAATCGACTCCAAGTCATTCGATCGAAGATTGTTTGGAAATACTTTGATAGTTTGTTTTTGGCCTTTGTTTGCTTGTATTCTTCTATCATGGACACTTGTAAGGCTCAAACCCACCCTTCAATTTCACGAGCCTTTGTAGCTTTTGATCACTTTTTCTTTCCCTTTTCACCTAGTATTTTTGAATCCACTCATAGCCTGTGATTCTTTCTAGGGGAAAAGCAAAGCAGCACACATGAGTGCAAAATCCATATGAAGAGGGATGCAAAAGCTACCTATTTCAGTGGTGGCAACACAGAAGAACCACCGACCAAGAAGATGAAAATAGCAGAGAAGAAGATACATTCTATTACCATCTGCTAGGAGGATGTTAATATAAGCAATTTTTTGGGCGGTTGAGCTTTGAAATGACCATTTGAAGAACTTTTGAATAAGTTGTTATAGGGATTATGACCATTTGAGAAGGCAATGAAGCCAATGAATGATCGAAAGATGTTCAAGTAGGTATGACTATCCTAGTGCGGGTAACTCTTCAAATCTCCCAAGATGAAATGTTAGGTTGGAATGGTTCGCCTCTAGAGGAATGCTCATTTGCAGACTCCAAAGCTCTTCAAGATGGTATATTGTACACTCTCTAATCTTTGGTTGATGCGGGCCTATTGAACACTTTCCAACTAAAGGCTACAACTTTGCTCTCGGTAACAAGTTTTTGCGATAGAACTTATTTTTTTCTTCTTCCTCGATTGATGATGCCTCATTTTTTAGTAATACATGTGATGTTTTTTTATCAATTTCAATTCTCTGTGAATGCTATTCATTGGTCGATACTTTATTATAGCTTCGAGATTTGTGTGTATCTTATCGATGACTTTGATGTCAGGCAGTTAGGCATTAATTCTTTTTAGGTAAAATGCAAAGCGGCACACATGAGTGCAAAATCCATGTGAAGAGGGACGCAAAAGCTACCTATTCCAGTGGTGGCAATGTAGAAGAACCACTGACCAAGAAGATAAAAATAGCAGAGAAGAAGATACATTTCATTGCCATCTGCTAGACGGATGTTAATGTAAGCAGCTTTTTGGGCGACCAAGCTTTGAAATGACCATCTGAAAAACTTTTGAATAATTTGTTTTAAGGGATTATAACCATTTTTGAGAAGGCAATTGAAGCCAATGAATGATCAGAAGATGTTCAAGTAGGTATGACCATCTTGGTGCGGGTAACTCTTCAAATCTCCCAAGATGAAATGTTTGGTTGTAATGGTTCGCCTCTCGTTTCCCTTGCCTAATCGACCATATATGAAGATGAGGAAGAAAGGGGAAATGTCTGCAGTGACGGAACAATCATAGTTTCTTCATCAAAGAAGGAAGAAAAAGAGAGGCAAACCGATTTGATTGCTCAGAAGGCTGGTGAGCCTCTAGTCAAAGTGATAGGGGACGAGATTATCATGGGTAGCCATTTAGAGACTACTTCAAAGGAGAAGAGGGATGATTGAAGGGAATCATTGCAAAGATAGTCTAAGTTCAGTTTCTCGTAGGTGGTCATGCGACATTTCCAAGGTTTTCTGATCAAGCATGTTGAGGACCTCCAGTAGTCATATTCATCCCTCTACTAGCAGTTAGGAGATGACCAAGCATGTTCATCTTAGCTCAAGGAGCAGACTCATAACAAGCATGGACGTTCATCTTAGCCCAACTGAATCTAGTAGTTGGAAGAAATTTTGAGGACCGCTTATGATGTAAAAGAAAATTTGGTGGGTGAGGCTCAAATGCTTTACACTGATTTGTATTCTTGCTAATTTTGGGTGCAAGCATGTTGAGGCATGTCGGCATTTGGCATGGGAGGCCATTGAGAAAACTATGGACTGGCTTGAGGAATGCCATTTGCAAGCTCCAAAGCTCTTCAAGATAGTGTATTTTACACTTTCCGATCTTTGGTTGATGCGGTCCTATTGAACACTTTCCAACTAAAGCCTTCAGCTTTGCTTTTCGTAACAAGTCTTTGCGATATAACTCATATTTTTTTTCTTCTTCCTCGATTGATGATGGCTCATTTTTTAGTAATATAAGCGATTTTTTTTTATCAATTTCAATTCTCTATGAATGCAATTCGTTGGTCGATACTTTATTATGGCTTCAAGATTTATGTGTATCTTATTGACGACTTCAATGTTAGGCAATTAGGAACTGATTTAGAAATAGGGAACTGACATGCCATCTAATGCTTTTGCAATTTGCATATAAGTAACCCTCATGAGTGATTCTTCATCTCCAAACTATATTCAATTTTGCTTAAGAAACTAAACCCCCTCCCCCCTCAAAAAAAAAACCATTAAAATGGTAATGCTTCCCTCAAAATTCTTGAAATAGGTGTAAAGTGTTTAGAAGTTATACTCGATGACAATTCTTCTAAGGGTTGTAATATGTCGAATGAGCTATTTGAGATGTTGGAGGGGATATTGAGTGGAAAATTTGGTGTGTCGATTCATAGGGCTACCCCATGACGATCAACTTATTTGCATGCCTACATATTCTAGCTGTGGCTATTGACGTCACTGAGTTCTTTTTGAGTTGACTTGCTTGACTTATGAATACTTTGTGATAGTTTAAATAACTCCTTGTCCATGAGATTAGGGTTTCCAAAGTGTTCTTTGCGTATGCTAAAATGTTTTTAACCTTACAAATCATATCATACACAAGTCTCGATATTGAAATTATTTATATTTTAAATTTGACACAAAGTCCAGCATTAAATCAACGTTATCTCATTCCATGTAAAAAAGTCAAAAATAAAAAATTAATTTGATTTTGAATTATTTTAAAAATTTTAAACAAAAATATCTTTTCAAAGTTTATCTTTAATTTTTAACATGACTCTATTAGTCATCTCTCAGACCACTCCCTTCATCTTACTCGTGTGGCTAGGGAGAGTGAAGCTGGCCAGATGAATGAGAGATTGAATGATAATGAGGCTTTTTCTTTCAAGTAACAGAAGGATTTGTTGGAAAACATATTTTCAAAATTTTTGTTTAGAATTAAAATCAAGCCTCTGAACATTTTGATTTTTATTCTGAAATATGTCAGAAGAGTCCTTACCCTTATATCTGATAGCTACTTCATGCATTGCAGAGGACCAAGTGATCGAGGAAAATCTGCAAAAATATACAAGTCTGAGAGAAGATCTGTAATAGTTGCAGATGGCTACAGAATTCATGGAAATTCTGGAGATCAGTGGAGTGATTTGGTGGGTTCAGAAATAGGCCATCGATCTTTTAAGCTTCCAAATCCAATGTACTACATTCCTTAACAATTATTATCACTTCATTAATCCAAAACAATATCTGCAAGATGATTTGAAAGTGTAAGATAAATTCATTTGGATAGTTGACTATGATTTCATAAAGTTCAGAATTAAAGTGAATGGGCTTATATTTTTGAGTTGATGTGAAAAAGATAGTTGATAGTGAAATTATGTTTGTCTCGGCTCCAACTTTGGTTGTCAGTTCTTGATTAAGCACATTTCAACAAATGGCATTACTACTACCTTTTCTAGCAAGAGTTGGGTTTGTCGGACACTTAATATGTATTGAGGTTGGCCAAGGAATAGTGAAGAATGAGCCTTCATTGCGAATAACTCCAATGTCCTGCTCATGCTACTTGATGTCAGCTAAAGTAGGAGAAACAGAGGAGAGCTTATTGAAAAGGTGACAAGGCACTAAGTGTTTACGCCAAGGAGTTAGATGATAAGGTAAAAGGTGTGGTGATCGAGCCCAATCTTGAAAATGTATTATCTCGGCGTAGAGTCATGTTGTTGTTGTGCTATCCCATCATTCTAAAGTCTTCAAGCTTTAGTATCTCACTTTGATACCATTTTTTGAAAATTTTCATATCAAATTAAGAAATCATTTGATTTATATATAGGGGTGGGTATAATAAGAAAACTAGTAAATAGAATAAAGAGTCTTCTTTATGTGTATTGAAAGTTATCTTAAGAAATAAAAAATATCTCGGAAATCATGTAGAGAATGATAAGGATTTTCAAAATATTCTCTAACATCAAAAAAGGAATATTTTGAAATCAAATTTGGACACCTTGTTAAAGCACAACTTTGTTGTTACTAGTTCGAGAGATTTTTTTTATTCTGCCGTGAAACCTTTTTGATAATATTAAAAACTACTATTGCCCATTACTCCACATCTATTTTGTATAAAGGTTGAATGGACTAGATGACTTAAAATCCTATATATCTGACATTCAAACAGAAAAAGATCCTATATATCTCATGTGTCATGACATTTTTTTCATGAAATGAAACCTTCATGTGTCAGAAGCATATCAAGCACAATCTAAAGTTGAAAGAATAAAATAGAATTGTTGATGATCTTTTGCATGAAAATATTCAAATTTATTTTATATGCTTGCATATTTTTTATATGCACATATTTTGCATCTCAACGCAAGTTATAGTTTAGTAACAATATAACAGGGCTAATAGGAGAAGTATGCAACGTAAAATATTTTCTCATTTTGAGTATTTCAATGCACTTACGGTGAATAAGATTATAAGATATGCAATAGACAAGTCCAGTGTGGCGTGTATATAAAGTTCCCTAAAATGTTATGCTCAAGTTATTGAATCTCTTAAGTGGTAACTTTTCACTGTACATAGAGTTATTGCTCATCTGTTCATATTAGAAAATCGCTTCCAACTAGTTGCTCATGCAACATCAAGGTTGACCATCAAAATTTTTGTAAAGTATTTATAATGCTGTATGTGATTTTTTTAAAACTATTCCATTTTTATATAGTTTGCCTTAATATTTTTACATGTTTTTTTTATTAGTGCTGTTTTATGCATTTTGAATCCATTAACAATTTCGAACTTCTTGTCTTCATTCTTACAACTGTTATCTCCAACAAATTACATGTCAAGCTTACCATTACGTGCTCATACTGAGGGCAACAATGTGAGTATACATTAGCCTCTTTTTCTTTTATCAAACAGTCAAAATAGGCAAACTGTGTTTTAAGGTACAAGTATGAACTAGAATGTTTGATCTAAATTAGAAACTCTTCAAACTTTAGTATTTAAATCGCTAGATCATACTCATAAGATAAATACTATGTACCTTGTTACTTTTTTGAAAGCTTTAGTCCCTCACCAAAGCTTTTCGTTGAATTGCATCCGCAAGTAGTGCACACAATCCATGAAACTGCTCTATCTATATCTCTTGGGATTTTGCTCACCAACCAGTCAACAGGGACCCTGATATTTTCATCATTGAAGAAACTATGAAAGGTTGCATTGAAATCCTGCTCAGATTGGTGTTCAGGGTAAGTAAGTGTGTCAGGCTTTTGTATTGCCTATTGCAAAGAATCTTAGGTAGTCTTCGATGTGGACACGCAGAGCTTCTTCGATATATGGTGCTTCCATCTGCGACTCAAGCCTGTCAATCTGATCAACAATGTGAATCCCCCGGCAGCCCATGAGATGGATGTTGTTGATGCCAAAGTCTGGGTGAGCAAGCTAGGTTAAAGTCAAATCTCTCCAGGTATGAGTTGATTACAATGAACAGTATCCCTTCATTGAATCTGTTTTTCTTATATGCTTCTCCAAGCCCCGAGCTCTCCACTATGGCACCTATTACTTGCAGAGCTTGTTGTTGCACACCAACGTCATACCTCTCCACCTCCCTGTCCACACAAATGGCCAATTTTGACAAGTTTAAAGTCACATTTTGCAACCCATTTTCGCATCAAATTGCTTTGATGTAAAACCCAACGTCAATCAACTTTTTTTTAAGTTGAGTATGATCATCTTGGTTTAAATATTATATTTTGCTTAACATGTACCTTAACCAGCCTCTCAATACTTGCAGAAGCATGCTCTTCCTTCTCCTCGGTTAATAGCTCAAAGGGCTGTGATGCTGTTTTATATGTTTCTTCAATTGCTGGTTTAGTACCTCTTTGGCTTGTCACTTAATTGTACCTTGATGAATTGATAGGATAGTCACAAACAAATTAGTTCATTAATTGTAAATTAAATATTTGAATTTGTGGTGTGGGAGATTTACATACCTACGCTATTTTTTTTTTAAATTACACATTTTATGTAATATTCAGGTTTGATATGAGAAAAATTGGATCTAAAAATAATAATTTTGGACTTATTTATGAGGAGGTGAAATTATGGGCACCAGAATGCAATTATCCAAATACTTGGATAAGAACAGAGCTTCTTCTCCAAGCTTCTGCCATTTTCTGTGTTCCTTGCCGTGCCTTTGCCGTGGCCTGTGAGGAGGAAGAGGAAGAAAGGGAAGGAGGAGGAGAAGAGGAAGAAAGGGAAGGAGGAGGAGGAGAAGAAGATTAAAAAGGTAAGAAAGTATTGTATAAATTTGATTTGTGTATATTAATAGTTATAATTTTGATAAATAGTTATAAATTTATTTTTATCAAAACTCATAATTTAAAATTATATCTATATAGATAGATTTATAATATTTGACATATATATATATATATGAGTTGAAGTTAACTAAAAGAAATAAATTTCAAATTTATTTGTATTATTATTTTTCAGGTCTGAAAGATAGATTATCATTCAGCTTATGAGGTAGGTGGATCTACTCTAATGTGTTTATAAATTAATTTAACAAAGATAAAATACTATATTTTGAGTAAATATTGTGTGCTCTGTGATTATCATATGTTCTTCATGATTGGATGATTTATTTATTGATTGACTCTGTTTTTAAATATGGTGATTGATTGTGATGGATTAATTAAAATGCTTTAAGTTCGATTGAGCTATATGATAAATGTAATCAATTGATGTTGAATTTTGTAATATATATGATGCTGATATAATGAGATTGATATATAATGTGTGAAGGAAAAATTAATTTGTTTCTCTTAGCAATCGTGCCCACTACGGTTCGAGCTCGATGATGATGATATTGATGTGACGACATCCAGTGGTAGTTTCCGACTATCCGGGGTGATGACGATCACCAAAGGTGACCATGTGTGGGTCACTTGTTGTGATGAGGTACCTATGGATTTTGGTGTGACGGCATCCGAGATAACCTACGGAGGGTTATCTGGTTGAGGTGACGACCTCGAGGTGACCATGGATGAGTCACCGTGGATGTGGTAGTGTGGTTATGATTGACTGAGAAACAGGGCCCTGGAACGTGATAAAGATTTAAATAAAGTTTTGACATGTTTTTACTAAAATTATGATGTGTGTGATTATTACATTAAGCATATTGGATCTGATTCACCTACTGAGTCAACTAATGACTCTAAGTTATTATTTTTCAGGTGCAAATCAAACACAGGGACAGGGTTGAGACGGTTTAGCAGAGCTATTTGTTTAAATTAAGTGATGTT
This sequence comes from Apostasia shenzhenica, assembly GCA_002786265.1. Classification (NCBI taxonomy): domain Eukaryota; kingdom Viridiplantae; phylum Streptophyta; class Magnoliopsida; order Asparagales; family Orchidaceae; genus Apostasia; species Apostasia shenzhenica. Next base: position 1,550,896 of record KZ451935.1, on the reverse strand, counting down.
TATTGAATACAATATGTTTTATGGTGTGATACTGTATACATTTTGAATACTGGTTATTGTGTGTATATGTTTCGTAGTTGTTGATGATATATATAAATGTATTAGGGATAGATACTTTCAGTGTGTTTTAGTGATGATATTTATGAGCTAATTATATATAACTGTGTGATTTGCTTATTTATTTATTTATAAGGTATTTTATTCTGTCGCGACCTAATCAGTTGTAATCCGAGTCTAGATGGGTTATAGATAAAGGATTACGGTGTTTGGGTCGTGACAATTTGGTATCAGAGCAAAGTTGATCCTAGGCAAAAAATTGCAGAAAATGGCTAGAAATGATCAAGAGCAAGTGAATGCTAGTTCTCAGAATGAGAACATGGGGGATAAATCTTCGCATCATGAGCAGGCAACACAACTATTGTCCACTATCAAACAATTAATGGGAAATATGTCGGGTACTAGTTTGTTGGGGCAGAGTTCTGAACCTTATTTGGATAAAGCTGCAGAGCTTTTCCAAAAGATGAATCCAAGACGTTTTTCAGATACAACTGATCCTTTGGAAGCCGAAAGTTGGTTGAGACATTTAGAGAAGATTTTCAATGGGATAGCTTGTCCTAATGATAGAAAGGTTGCATTAGCAAGTATGATGTTGGATGGTGCGGCTGATGATTGGTGGCAAAGGCAGCTGGAAATGCAATTTGCTAATAAACTGATCAATGAAAATTCCTGGGCACGATTTTGTGAATTATTTCGAGAATGGTATATACCGGATTCGGCGAAGGATAAGATGCGACAAGAACTTGAACGGTTGGTGCAAAGAAACATGACAGTAAATGAATATGAAAAGAAGTTTTCTTCTTTGGCTCGCTATGCACCTGAACTTATCGCAACAGAAAAACTGAAGTGTACCCACTTTAGAAAAGGATTAAGGGATTCCATTCGGGCATCAGTAACGCCATTTCAACACATTGTTTATCGAGATTTGGTGGAGGCAGTACGTGTTGTAGAACAAGATCAATTAAATACACAGGCAAGACGTGAAGCAATAGCTTCTAAGAGAAAGGGGTATATGTCACAACAGAGAGGACCATCTTTTAAAAAGTCTACCTCCAGTAGTAGCTCAGGGAGCTCAGGAACAAATACAAATAACAAACCACAGTGTCAGCAATGTGGGAGATGGCATTGGGGAAAGTGTATGGGTAAAAATTGGATTCGTTGCTATACATGTGGTGAAATAGGACATGTGTCCTGGAATTGTCCTAGTGGTGTAGCAGCCAAAAGTAACATAGAGGCAGCAGGATCTGTTGGTTCTACATCTGGAGGTAGAGGTAACACTTCTGCGGCAATGCCAGGTCGTGGTCGAGGCATTTCTACTCAGTCTGGAGGACGTGATGCTCAGCCACGTATTTTTGCTATTACACAGCAAGAAGCCTCAGAGTCACCTGACGTGATTACAGGTACTTTATTTCTTCAAGAAATTCCAATAACTGTGTTATTTGATTCTGGAGCTTCACATTCTTTTGTTTCTGAAGAAGTAGTTCAGAAGTTATTTCTTACTACCTATCCTCTGGAAACTTCTTTACGTGTTTTATTAACAACTGGTACTCAAATTGAAGTGAATCTCTTTGTGAACGAAGAGATAGAAATTATGGATAGAAAATTTTTATCTAGACTGATTATAGTGCCTATGTTTGAATTTGATGTGATATTGGGAATGGATTGGTTGTCTACAAATCAAGTGATAATAGATTGCCTAGAAAAGAAAGTGAAAGTGCGTACTCCTGGATTAAAGAATTTAATATTCTACGGTAAAGGTAGGAAGATACCAGTGATTTCTGCCCTAAAAGCACAACAATATCTCAAAAAGGGCAATGAAGCTTATTTGGCAGTCACTATAGACATTAAAGCGGTATCACCAAAGTTGCAAGATATACCAGTGGTGAATGAATATTCTGATGTATTTCCAGAAGACTTATCTGGACTTCCACCAGATCGTGAGATTGAGTTTGTTATAGATGTAATTCCAGGAATTGAACCAATTTCAAAAGTTCCTTATCGGATGGCTACAACTGAATTACAAGAGCTAAAAACTCAGCAGCAAGAATTATTAGATAAAGGATATATTCGTCCAAGCGTTTCACCTTGGGGTGCACCTGTGCTATTTGTAAAGAAGAAAGATGGAACTCTGAGAATGTGCATCGATTATAGAGAATTGAATCGGGTTACTATTAAAAATAAGTATCCTTTACCTCGGATTGATGATTTATTTGATCAACTTCAAGGAGCGACAGTATTTTCTAAGATTGATCTCCGATCAGGCTATTATCAACTAAAAATTAAAAAGGAAGATATACCGAAAACTGCTTTTAGAACTCGGTATGGGCATTATGAATATTTGGTAATGCCATTTGGGTTGACTAATGCACCAGCAGCTTTCATGGACATGATGAATCGAGTTTTTCAATCATATTTGGATCAGTTTGTTATTGTATTCATTGATGATATACTTATTTACTCAAAGAATCAGGAGGAACATAGTCAACATTTGTATTTAGTATTACAAAAATTAAGAGAGAATCAGTTGTATGGTAAATTGACTAAATGCGAATTTTGGCTATCTACTATAACATTCTTAGGACATGTGGTAAGTGCAGAAGGAATATCTGTAGATTCACAAAAGATTTCTGCTGTTGTAGATTGGCCAAGACTAACTAATGTTACAGAGATACGCAGTTTTCTTGGATTGGCTGGTTATTACAGAAAATTTGTAAAAGATTTTTCTCTGATAGCCCTTCCTCTCACCAAACTTACTCAAAAGGCAGTGCCATTTATATGGAGTATAGAATGTGAGGAAAGTTTTCAGAAATTAAAAACTTGTTTAATTTCCGCACCAGTATTGGTTTTACCAGAAGAAAATAAAGGATTTCAGATTTTTAGTGATGCTTCATTTCAAGGGTTGGGATGTGTTCTTATGCAATTTGGCAAAGTGATAGCTTATGCTTCTCGTCAATTAAGAACACATGAGAAGAATTATCCTATTCATGATCTTGAATTGGCTGCAATAATATTTGCATTAAAAATCTGGAGGCATTATTTGTATGGTGTGAAGTGTGACATTTTAGCTCCAAAGCTCATAAGCACAACAAACGGTGACATTATTTAAGGAGCTTTTGGTTCAATCCTACTTTGGTATTATGTCATATTATCTGGAAAAAATAATTATTTGGTTTGATGACATGTGTAGATAACTTTTTAAAAAGTTATGAAATTGTTATGTAAGAGATGATATCTAAATATCATGACATTTAAGATAATATAAAAAAACATTAAGATAATATTAAATCAAATACCTATGAGGAATTTGCTCATCTATTAGTTTTTAGGAACACAAACATTTTCATCAATGGAAATACCATGAATACTTGCTATTGATATCCTGCTTTGGTTGTTGTTCAGGATGGCTTGGCGTACTAGGCTCTTGTATTGTCCATTGCCTTGCACTTCAAGATGATCGCCAATGTGGAATGAAGGGTTTCATCGAAGCAAGCTATTTCATCCCACGACGCAAGTCCATCACTTTGGTTAATGATCTGAAGCCCCTGACAATTCTGAAGAACAATGTTGATGATATTGAAGTCAGAGTGTGGTTCTAGCTCGATTATTTGATTTGAGCCAGAGTTTTGCAGGTACGAGTTAATTGCCATAACTACATTCCTTCATTGAGATTGTCGTTCTTATATGCTTCACCAAGTGCCAAGCTTTCCATTACTGCATGTATTAGTTGCAGACGACTTACAGGTACGAGTTAATTGCCATAAACTGCATTCCGTCATGGAGCTTGTCTTTCTTATATGTTTTACCATGCCCCAAGCTTTCCATTATTGCATCTATTAGTTGCAAAGATAGTTATCAGACAATGACGCATACTTCGCATTCTTCTTCCTAACCGCTAAGAACCAAAATCAAAGAAGCATAAATTTTTTTTGTAACATTTTTATTTAAAAGTTGAATTAAATTCAAAATTCTTATTTATAATAAGAACTGGTTAAAGTTAATTTTTTTTTAAACTATGATTTTAATATCGCAAAATACATTTGAAATTTTTTATAGCCGAATAAGCTGTTTACAAGTCTAAATTATACTTGTAGTTTTTCGAGGCTGTTGGTCATAAATGAACCCAGTCAGATTGTGGATGGTCTTAGAGCCTGTTTAGCTCTAAGATCATTTTGGTCATGCCTAAGATTAAAATTGTACTAGATTAAAAATAATAATAAAAAATAAATCAATAAAATTTTATTACAATCTACACAAATTCTAATATAAAAAAAAATTATTTTATTTAATATAATCATTTTTAATAAAATTATCAATTTTATTTTACATTCTAAAACAAAATATTTCATTCGTTGAAGATGTGAAATAAGGTTAATAGTTTTATTGAAAATGATTGAAGATATGAAATAAAATAAAATTTTTTGTATAAAAATTATGTAGAATGTAATAAAAATTTATTTATTATTATTATTTTTTAATCAAATATTATTTTGGTCTTGAGCACAACTAAAATAATTTTAGGGCCAAACACGAAAGAAAATCTCTTTCTTTGAAAATGCCATCTTTGGAGCCTATCTAATCATTTTTATGTACATCCATTGGAACAAGCATACTTTCTCATTTGCTGATAGGTCAAAATCCGATGAATCTTCTCATTTGCTGATAACTCAAAAAATTGTGATGCTACTTTAAGAGCCCTGCACTCCTTCCATTACTGATTTATTAATTTCATGATTTATCACCTAAATTTCATCCAAATGTAAGGTACAAAAATAAATAAAGTAGCTAATTAATTAAAAGTTCTTTTAATTACAGACCACTGTGATTTTAAAATTTTAAGACAACTCAAAAATATTTGGTTGAAATATATGAAAATAACTCAAATCAATTTTGAGCTAATTTTAATTTTTTATAAAATCACCATTCACAATTGCTTTTGATAAAATTATATAGTTTTCATATTTTATAGTAATTTGACGAAAATAAGTACTTTGCAATATTATTAATTATTAAACACTTTACTAAATGATTGGTTGAATAAATAAAGATAGTGTCATGCTTCAAAGTAACGTACCTCAAACGAATGAATACATCTATTGTTCGCGGTAATTTTAGCTTGCAATAGACCTATTGCTTAGGTGATACTAAAGAAGAATTTTTCTATTCAGGTGGAGCTCTAGCTCAACCCTCTGGGATCTACTAAGCTTTCGCTGCATGGGTCGCTGGGAACCACTCTCATGTGCATGTGACAGGACGCAGATGAGCGAAAGTAGAGAAATTTTTGCGTTCGGCTTGCGCGCCACGTCAGTTATCCGCACGCCAGTAATGTTTCGCCGCGTGGTGCGCGTCCCGGCTTCACAGAGACAGCGGCAAAACGGAGCAAACGATGAAATGTAACGGCGTATATACCTTTTATATCTCTAATTTTCACCTTCTTTCGCCTTAACTGCAGAAACCCTAATTTCCCAAATTTAAAGTTTTAAATGCTTGATTCTTCTGTCTCTACCGCAGAAACTTTATTTCCTCTCATCGTCTGAATCACGTGACTCTCAGTCCCACCTCGCATTCTTCCATCTCTACCCGCAGAAACCTCAACTTCTTCCCTCTCACCTCGCATTGCTACCCACTAGTGCCACTCCTCTCGAACGCCGTCTTCAGCAACCCGTCGACCCCTCTTCAGCGGCGCTTTCCTCTGCTCTGTGCTCTACTCTCCGATCGGAGTTATCTTCGCAGTGGAGGACTGAAGTTCATCACCGCCAGCGTCACTTTTCTCCAACGCCATCCGCAGCATCCTGCTAGTCCCTTTTCTTATTTGATCCAACCTGTGCTATATAAGTCATTTGTTTTTTTCAACCCGCATTATCTTGTTTGATCCAAAATTGTTATCTTCTTCTATTTTCAAAAAATTTCATCTGCATTTTGATAGTGTCTGAGATGGTTAATGTGATTAAATTTTGTAATTGTCTCAACTTCTCCCATAAAATTATAGTTTGTTATCTATTTGTTCTCTGTTAAAAGATAAAGAAGAAGTTTGTCCCCTCTTGACCTGACTTCATGATTTATAGAAGAGTAAATACGCTACGTAGCTCACCGAATAACGTAGCTTCCACCGAATACGACTAACGTAGCACGAACACGCACTGCAGTCACCGAATACGCTACGCAGCTCACCGAACACGCTACGCAGCTCACCGAATACGCTTACGCAGCTCACCGAATACGCTACGCAGCTCACCGAATACGCTACGCAGCTCACCGAATATGCTACGTAGGTCAGTGAATACGCTACGTAATGCTATTGTAAACTCTTCTAAACCCGATTTACTTTCATAAAAAATAAATCAGTTCATATATATATATATATATATATATAATTTTCTTTTGTTCTATATGCAGATACTTAGCATGTGGAACTACAAAGGAAAATAGGAAAATAGAAGAGGACAAGCAGGTTTATTATGTATACAGTCCCAGATGTTTCTTAGTAACTGTTAAAAAGATATTTGATGAAATGAGAATTACATTCATGAAGAGACAGGAGATTTTGGATGAATAGGGATGAAATATTTTTTGAAAATTTCCCCATTCAATCAGAATCTTCTGCTGGTTTCTGAAATTATAAAGAGATGGAAGGATGAGTCACATACATTCAAGTTTCATCAGCTTGAATTCTCATTTAGCCCCAAAATTATCAGCCAATTGTTGGTCTTCCGAATAGGGGTACTATTGTGACTCACAATCTGAAACAAAGCTCGAGCATATTGGCACATGAAATTAAAGATAATTTGAAGTCATATGTTATGTTTGATTCACCGAATCCGCATATGTTCGCAGTTCATATTGTTAAATTCATTTTATCTAACTTATCTTTCCTTACTCGAGGGTACACGGTTTCTCCATGTTTGCTTGAGATAGCAAAGGACTTATACTCAATTGGTGGTTACAATTGGTGCCGAGCTATTTTTGATTTCCTGCATCCACAATTACCTCTGGTTGCTAACATACTACAGACAAAACTAAAAAAAACTCCACGATCATCTGCTGGTTATGTTGATGGATTTATTCAGCTCGTTATGGTAAATAATTTATGTTTATATATTACTAATTGGTAAATTTCATATATTGGTTGTCTACCTTATGTTTGTGTATTTATATTTTCCTATTTATATGTTATTTATATAATTTTTTTTGCATTTTATAGTTTCAATTTCTAGAGACTACTGGAGTTGAAGAGCCAGTATATGCACAAATGACTCCAAAATTTTACAGGTGGTCAGCAAAATTATTCTGGTACAGTGGGAATCTTCTTTCTCTATTTGTAAAAATTAGATCAAGTTACGTAGCTTTTGAGAGACACATGGTGTTACATTGCAACCAATTGTGTCAAAACTAGCCATCAATGTGCAAAATAGGTGTGATTCAAATACATCGCCGCAGGAGTATACGATGTCAGGGACTGAAATTGAAATGCTACAGTCTGAGAATGTGAATTTAAGGGTTGAGATTGAAACGTTGAAAGGGATAGTTCTTGATTTAAGTTTACGTATTACGAAGCTTGAGTCAATGAGCTCTACAAAGTTCAAGATAGGAAGTATAGAACGAAATGTTAAGGAAAAGAAGAAAAAAGAAAAAGGAAATCTTTTGGCTCCTCTTACCTTCTACTACCTGGGCACATAAAAAGGTTTTTTAATACAACTGCACGATCAGTTAAGTCAAAAATGATAGAGCTAAATGCAGTTGAAATACAACATGTGGAGGATGTAATCAATGAATTGAATAAGGAGTCAGCGAAAGATATAGATGTTGTTCTGAAAGCAATAACAGAATAGGCACAAGTACAAAAAAAAATGAAAAAGAAAATATTAAAGTATATACTAGAGAAAAATTGAACAGTGATGAAGTATCAAAAAAAGTGGATATAGAAGAGATAGTGTTGGTACACGACTCTGATACTCCTAAAAATACTGAGAGTTTACGGCCAAATCTAAATTATTCAGGGAAGCTAAAGATTGGAGCTGACAAAGCTGCTTTTATAGATGAAGCACTGTTGCATATGAAAAATAGGTGAATACCGTTATGTAATTTCATAAGATTAATATATTTCTTAATATATTCTCAATGATAGGAGCTCAGTCATGTTAAGCTAAGGACTTGTAATGGTGAATCGTCAAGAAATAGAAGAGCTATTAGATATAGCAGATTCTATCTTAGATGCTTTTGGATTATTAATGCAAAAAATGCAAACTGTTGATTCAAAAAATTGGAGGCATTTCATTTTTTTATCTTCTAATTTCTTAGTAATTTATTTGTAATTATGTCTATTGCATTATTACTAATATGATTGTTTTCAACAAATAATTGAAGAATTTAAATTATTACAGTATCAATATTCAATGAAAAGCTGGAAGTCCAAAAGCTTGTTTTACTTGAAGGACATTTCTGAAGCTAGTATTGCAGCTGCTGACTTTCTAATGGCTCCAATTCATAATAAGTCACATTGGACTTTATTGGTTTGTGAGCTAAAAATCAAAAATTGGACAATATACGACTCTATAACAGGTCGACCACATAAAGGGATTGCGCGACAGCTGGTAAAAATTAATATTTTAGCTTTATGAGTTATAATTCTAGTTCTAACTTATCTTTTTTGTTAGATAATGACTCTTCACAAAGAAAGCATTCCTTTTCAAAAACTCAATACGAAGGCATGGAGTCTTGTTAGCCCTGATGTGCTACCACAACAAAGTAATAATGATGACTGTGACATTTTTGTGATGAAATATATGTTTTGCCTATTAAACTGTTTAGATTTAGAGTCAGAGTGGATGTGGAGAGATTATTTGCATTGGCAAAGTGAAATGAGTTTATTTAGAGCTAAAATTGCATATGATTTAATTAAATTCGGTCAAGAGCTTATTTGAACCATTCATTTACTGGATCTTTTATGTATAAATTGCATATGATTTAATTAAATTTGACTAATAGCTTGTTTGATCAAGTCATGTCTTCCACTTGTTTCTTTTTGTTTATTTATATTGCTTTTTATTACTGTACTCTATTAGCAGTCATTCAGTAAACTTTATATTGCTTTTTATTACGTTACGTAGTTCAGTACATATGCTACGTAGCTCAGTGAATATGCTACGTAGCACAGTGAATATACTATGTAGCGCAGTGGATATGCTACGTAGAATAGTGGATATGCTATGCAACACAGTGGATACATACGTAGCTCAGTGAATACCTAACTCAGTGAATATGCTATGTAGCTCAGTAGATACGCTACGTAGCTCAGTGAATATGCTACTTCGCTACGTAGCGTATCCACTGAGCTACATATGTATCCACTGTGTTGCATAGCATATCCACTATTTTACGTAGCATATCCACTGCACTACATAGTATATCCACTGTGCTACGTAGCATATTCACTGAGCTACGTAGCATATGTACTGAACTACGTAGCTCAGTGACTGAATGACCGCTGATAGAGTACAGTAATAAAAAGCAATATAAATAAACAAAAAGAAACAAGTGGAAGACATGACTTGATCAAACAAGCTATTAGTCAAATTTAATTAAATCATATGCAATTTATACATAAAAGATCCAGTAAATGAATGGTTCAAATAAGCTCTTGACCGAATTTAATTAAATCATATGCAATTTTAGCTCTAAATAAACTCATTTCACTTTGCCAATGCAAATAATCTCTCCACATCCACTCTGACTCTAAATCTAAACAGTTTAATAGGCAAAACATATATTTCATCACAAAAATGTCACAGTCATCATTATTACTTTGTTGTGGTAGCACATCAGGGCTAACAAGACTCCATGCCTTCGTATTGAGTTTTTGAAAAGGAATGCTTTCTTTGTGAAGAGTCATTATCTAACAAAAAAGATAAGTTAGAACTAGAATTATAACTCATAAAGCTAAAATATTAATTTTTACCAGCTGTCGCGCAATCCCTTTATGTGGTCGACCTGTTATAGAGTCGTATATTGTCCAATTTTTGATTTTTAGCTCACAAACCAATAAAGTCCAATGTGACTTATTATGAATTGGAGCCATTAGAAAGTCAGCAGCTGCAATACTAGCTTCAGAAATGTCCTTCAAGTAAAACAAGCTTTTGGACTTCCAGCTTTTCATTGAATATTGATACTGTAATAATTTAAATTCTTCAATTATTTGTTGAAAACAATCATATTAGTAATAATGCAATAGACATAATTACAAATAAATTACTAAGAAATTAGAAGATAAAAAAATGAAATGCCTCCAATTTTTTGAATCAACAGTTTGCATTTTTTGCATTAATAATCCAAAAGCATCTAAGATAGAATCTGCTATATCTAATAGCTCTTCTATTTCTTGACGATTCACCATTACAAGTCCTTAGCTTAACATGACTGAGCTCCTATCATTGAGAATATATTAAGAAATATATTAATCTTATGAAATTACATAACGGTATTCACCTATTTTTCATATGCAACAGTGCTTCATCTATAAAAGCAGCTTTGTCAGCTCCAATCTTTAGCTTCCCTGAATAATTTAGATTTGGCCGTAAACTCTCAGTATTTTTAGGAGTATCAGAGTCGTGTACCAACACTATCTCTTCTATATCCACTTTTTTTGATACTTCATCACTGTTCAATTTTTCTCTAGTATATACTTTAATATTTTCTTTTTCATTTTTTTTTGTACTTGTGCCTATTCTGTTATTGCTTTCAGAACAACATCTATATCTTTCGCTGACTCCTTATTCAATTCATTGATTACATCCTCCACATGTTGTATTTCAACTGCATTTAGCTCTATCATTTTTGACTTAACTGATCGTGCAGTTGTATTAAAAAACCTTTTTATGTGCCCAGGTAGTAGAAGGTAAGAGGAGCCAAAAGATTTCCTTTTTCTTTTTTCTTCTTTTCCTTAACATTTCGTTCTATACTTCCTATCTTGAACTTTGTAGAGCTCATTGACTCAAGCTTCGTAATACGTAAACTTAAATCAAGAACTATCCCTTTCAACGTTTCAATCTCAACCCTTAAATTCACATTCTCAGACTGTAGCATTTCAATTTCAGTCCCTGACATCGTATACTCCTGCGGCGATGTATTTGAATCACACCTATTTTGCACATTGATGGCTAGTTTTGACACAATTGGTTGCAATGTAACACCATGTGTCTCTCAAAAGCTACGTAACTTGATCTAATTTTTACAAATAGAGAAAGAAGATCCCCACTGTACCAGAATAATTTTTCTGACCACCTGTAAAGTTTTGGAGACATTTGTGCTTATACTGGCTCTTCAACTCTAGTAGTCTCTAGAAATTGAAACTACAAAATGAAAAAAAAATTATATAAATAACATACAAATAGGAAAATATAAATACACAAACATAAGGTAGACAACCAATATATGAAATTTACCAATTAGTAATATATAAACATAAATTATTTACCATAACGAGCTGAATAAATCCATCAACATAACCAGCAGATGATCGTGGAGTTTCTTTTAATTTTGTCCGCAGTATGTTAGCAACCAGAGGTAATTGTGGATGCAGGAAATCAAAAATAGCTCGGCACCAATTGTAACCACCAATTGAGTACAAGTCCTCTGCTATCTCAAGCAAACATGGAGAAACCGTGTACCCTCGAGTAAGGAAAGATAAGTTAGATAAAATGAATTTAACAATATGAACTGCGAGCATATGCGGATTCGGTGAATCGGACATAACATATGACTTCAAATTATCTTTAATTTCATGTGCCAATATGCTCGAGCTTTGTTTCAGATTGTGAGTCATAATAGTACCCCTATTCGGAAGACCAACAATTGGCTGATAATTTTGGGGCTAAATGAGAATTCAAGCTGATGAAACTTGAATGTATGTGACTCATCCTTCAATCTCTTTATAATTTCAGAAACCAGCAGAAGATTCTGATTGAATGGGGAAATTTTCAAAAAATATTTCATGCCTATTCTATCCAAAATCTCTTGTCTCTTCAGGAATGTAATTCTCAATTTCATCAAATATATTTTTAACAGTACTAAGAAACATCTGGACTGTATACATAATAAACCTGCTTGTCCTCTTCTATTTTTCCTATTTTTCTTTGTAGTTCCACTATGCATAGTATCTGCATATAAGAACAAAGAAAAATTAATATATATATATATATATATGAACTGATTTATTTTTTACGAAAGTAAATCAGGTTTACAATAGCGTTACGTAGCGTATTCACTGACCTATGTAGCATATTCGGTGAGCTACGTAGCGTATTTATCTTCATATAAATCATGAAGTCAGGTCAAGAGGGACAAACTTCTTTATCTTTTATCTTTGAACAAAGAACAAATAGATAACAAACTATAATTTTATGGGAGAAGTTGAGACAATTACAAAATTTAATCACATTAACCATCTCAGACACTATCAAAATGCAGATGAAATTTTTTGAAAATAGAAGAAGGTAACAATTTTGGATCAAACAAGAGAATGCGGGTTGAAAAAAACAAATGACTTATATAGCACAGGCTGGATCAAATAAGAAAAGGGACTAGCAGGATGCTGCGGATAGCGTTGGAGAAAAGTGACGCTGGTGGTTATGAACTTCAGTCCTCCACTGCGAAGATAACTCTGATCGGAGAGTAGAGCACAGAGCAGAGGAAAGCGCCACTGAAGAGGGGTCGGCGGGTTGCTGAAGACGGCGTTCGAGAGGAGTGGCACTAGTGGGTAGCAATGCGAGGTGAGAGGGAAGAAGTTGAGGTTTCTGCGGGTAGAGATGGAAGAATGCGAGGTGGGACTGAGAGTCACGTGACTCAGACGATGGGAGGAAATAGAGTTTCTGCGGTAGAGACAAGAATCGAGCATTTAAAACTTTAAATTTGGGAAATTAGGGTTTCTGCGGTTAAGGCGGAAGAAGGCGAAAATGAGAGATATAAAAGGGGTATATATGCCGTTCCATTTCGCCGTTCGCTCCGTTTCGCCACCATTTCTGTGGAGCCAGGACGCGCGCCACGCGGCGGAACATTTTTGGCGTGCGGATAGCTGACGTGGCGCGCAAGCCGGACGCAAAAAATTCTCAAAGTAGAGATTGAGTTTTGAGGTGCGGTTAAATCACTGATTGAGATATATTTTTTTTAACTTTATTTAAGATTTTGAAACTCATGTGCTCCACTAAGTTTTCCTTTCTTCCCTTCACTGTTGTCAGAGAAATTTAGGGTTTTTTTTGTTCCTCCTCTCGCTTTCATGGAGAACATTTGGTCTTGTCGTGGTGTCATTGGATAAGGCGGAAGGTTATTTAGTGATTCACTATGATGCGGCGACTTGTGGAGGAGGCGGCCAAGGAGATTTTCGGTGGGACGTACAAGTATCTGGCCAAGGTGGGTTGTTTAAAATGACACCACCTTCCGCCTTATCTGGCCAAGGTGGGTTGTAGGGAAACATCTTTCCTGGGATTTTGCAGTCTTCTCTTGGCAACAGATTATTTACCTGAAAAGCAACAGTCACTCACGAAGGCCGAGTAAACGACCTCCACCTTACCATAGGCCAGGTGTACGTGGTCTTATAGCTCAATTTAACAACAGATCAGAATATCAGATTAACTTGTAATATCATCTTGTCACCTCACAATATTATCATATTTCATAATTTACATATATATTAATATGTATAAATCTTATAATAATGAAGGATCAGAATCCACAGATATACGTCACTAGTGTGACAACAGAAATAGCAGATACGTCATCAGTGTGACAACAGATTTATCAGATACGTCATCAGTGTGATAACAGAATGACAGGATGCAGGTACGTCCCCCACACGACGCCACGCGTCCAGAAGGTGGTTCATCAACCACCGGGATCCCAGCTCATCATATCATCATATATCTCAGGATACATGGGTCCAGTATAACCCAGTATAATATATCGGCACAAAGCCATTCAGAATATGCAGAATATAGCTCACAGAATATAATTGATATTATTTTGTAAATTAATTATTATAATTTAATAATCATGATGTCCTAAGTTCAGTGAAAATCGCTTACCTGAATTAGAGACTGTAATAGTTTGCTGGTGAATGACGTGTTCCCTGATTAAGTTCAGTGTGAATAATCACTATTGAGCTTTAAAAATTAAAAAGAATATTGACTTAAGTTTAAGTAGGTCAGAAAAGTCAAGTGATTCAAAACTAGTCAATATAGGCTAAACTAGTTCAAATGGGTCAGATCAGGTCAACTTGGGTCAAATTGAGTTTGTTCAAGTTCATGGGTCAAATGAGTCAAACGGGTCAAACAGGTTGAATTGGGTCAAACGGGTTAATTCATGTTAAATAGGTTAACTCGGGTCAAACAGGTTAACTCATTGTTAAACGGGTCAACACAAGTCATCTTGGTCAAACAGGTTAACTTGGTTTTAAATGGGTTGACACAGATTTATCGGGTTCGATATGGGTTAAGTGGGTCGACATATATTTAAACAGGTTAATCACTAATTTCACAAGAAAAATTACTGAATGTAATTTAAACTCAGTAAGACCAGAATTCTTACCTAGCAGAGTCTCACTGCTGGAAGTGAGGCGTACCAAGATGAACTAAAGACAAAGAGGAGAATTAGAGGTTGTGAGTCTTTCTGAGGGTTCTGAGGCCTATTTATAGGGAGATGTGAACTTATTAGGGTGGGACCGCTGGTGGGTGGTAGTTGGTGGTTGAGAAGGTACATTTAATAAGGCGGGACCGTTGGTAGGTGAGAAAGTGGGAGGGAGACAGATGAGAAATAAATATATAGATATTGATTTACAGGGAATGTTTAGTTAATATAGCAATTATTTTGAAGTCCTAGATGACAGATGTACTTATATTAAATCCAGAAATATAATATAGATATATATATATATAATTAACACGTATTTTTTAAGCGGCTTATTACATTTATTAACTAGGAAGGCAACGTCAAATAACACGTTATTCCGATGATTAATGTTGTATTTATTCAGATGATAGCTGATGACACCACCAAATGTATCATAATTTATTTTATATTTTACGTCTTCCCATAAAATGAGAACTTATATCATATCACTAGTTTATTTTAATATAATAATAATTTTATTTGATATTATTTATTATTTTTATAAAAAATATATTTATTCAAGTTTAACTCTTGTATTCTAAATTACATATATTCCTTAATAACATTTTAAATTGTTTAAATTTTTCATTTATATTTAAAAATATTTAAATATCACAAATATTACTTATTAAATCAAAATTTTAGTTAAAATATTTAAATTAATATAACATTACTTCTTAAATTTCCAATACTTTTTATGTACTTCTAAAAACTCTCAAAATTATATTTTATTCAATTTTTAAAAACATTTTTAAAATTTTTATTTAACTGTTCATGCTGCGGTCATTTGATAATTTAAACTTATTTGATGCTTAACTCATTTAATAAATAAATTATTCGTTTAATTTATTAAACAGTTAAAGCTTTCTTTTAGTTAGTTTTTTGAATATGCAACATAAAAATGCAAAATATTAAATTAATTAGATAATCTATTTATTAAATAAATGTCATGCTCAGCCTATTTAATAAATTAATTAGGTACGAGTGTAAATTTTAAATAGGTCGAGCTGAAAAAAAATACCCGAATTGATAATAGAATACTCATAAAATAAATAAAATAATTTAATATTATTTTTAAATATTTACTAAATAGTGATTTTAGATATTTTAAATGTAAATAGAGAATTGTAATAATTTAGTAAGTAATATTCATACTAATTTTATTGTTTTAAATATAAATAGATAGTTAGGGGATTTAATGTGAAGATTTTAAATATATATATATATAAAGAGGTTTGGGAGTTTAATAATTAATATAAAATACTAAATAAATCACCATAAAAATAATCTTCAGTAATTTATAGTAAATTTTACTTTACTTGTAAACTATCTAAGTTCCGTTATAAATTTCATCAATTTCATTTTAAGATTTATTTTAAAATCATTTTTAAATTGATTTGAAACTCATCAATTTTACATATTAAAACTAATAAAATTGTTGAAACACTAAATCTAATAATTACGAGCAAAATTGAAACAGAAATTAGATTTTAAAACAAATGCTTTTAATCATGATCTTTTGTTTGGTTGGAGGATGAATTTGGGTAAGGAAAGAGAAAATAATTTATTTTATAGAGTTGATGAAAAAGAAATTTATTTTAATATTGGGAGGTGTGTAGGATGTGAAATAAAGTTGATTTTAAGGTTGGAATTTGTGTTAGATGTGAAATAAAGTTGATTTTTAAGGTTGAAATTTGTGTTGGATGTGAAATAAAGTTATTAAAATTTATAATAAATTTAAAATATTATTAAACAAACACATTTTTTTTAGTGAATCGACTTTAACGAACATATACTATAAATTTTTTTTTAACAAACATATATAAAATTATCGGTACATTGCACCTTGGCTCCTGGATCAGTGTATTATAAATTAGTTTTAATTTTTAAAAATCTCATTTTTAAAATTTTAAAAGCATGACAGTTTAGTCTCTCTTTTAAAATCTCACTTTTTAAACTAGTATAGCATAATAGAAAATATAAATTTTAATTAATTTTTAATTAGTTTGAATAGTATTCACATTTTAAAGAATTATTATACTATTTTTCTTCGCTTTTTCTTAAATTTTTAATTAAAAAATAAAATTTAATTTCTTTTTTTTTCTCTTTAAACATTTAAAATTAAAAATATAAGTATTAGTATTCCAAAATTATATATTAAAAAGTACAAATTTAATAATTAAGAATAATCTTAAATATAATTATAAAAATTTAATAATTATATTTTAATTGGGGCTAAATAATAGTATTTTTAAAATCTTATATATTCAAATTAAAATTTTTAAAAAATTAAAATAAATTTATAATATCTTTCTAATCTCAAAATCAAATTTGTTTAAAAACTAAAAATTAAAATTTAGTGAGCATTTAATTTAATATTCTGCGTACATGCATTTAACTCAATATATTAATGAGATAATTACCTATAGCCACAATATTTAGTTTTATTTATGCATTATCCATCCATTCTTAGTTAATTACGCTATGTATACTCAAAATATTATAAAATCTTACATTCACACACTTGAGTTAAAACTCAGTCAAAATCTATTTGAAAAAAAAAATCGTTAGTAAATCATTAAAATTATATTTTTACCCTTAATGGTACATATTTGTTTCTTCCTCAATGCCACACTAAAGCACTAATTTGTCTTAAAATTAATTCACATCGTAAATGTCTTCTTCTCTTGCCATCACCTAAATATCAAGATTTTAAAATTTTCACTCAAAATATATTTAAATATTCTTAAAATAATATGATGAATGACTCAGATTTTTTTGTAACCAAACTATATTAGGTTATTGAAAAATTATAATTACTCGTTATAATATAAATAAGTTAAAATGTGTGTATGTAAGATTTTATAATATTTTGAGTGTATATAGCGTAATTAACTAAGAATGGATGGAAAATATATAAATAAAGCTAAATGATATGGCATGTAGGTAATTATCGTTATATTAATTCTTCTATCGTAAAGTTGCACTCAGTGAGTCATTTCCCATGGTGACGTGGCAGTGCAACCACCGAAGTACGGTCCATTCCACATGCCACACAAATGCTGCGACCATCAAACTTACAAAGTCCCGTTTGATTTGATTTTTTTATTTGAATAAAAAAATATTTTATTTTTTAAATTTAATAAAAAAATATTTTAATATTAAAAATATTTAAAATATGAAATATTTTAAACACTAATATCAATATTTATATTAGATATAAAAAAATTTAATTTTTATAATTCATATAAAAAAAAATTAATTTTTATAATTAAAATTTATGTTAGACAAAATAATTATCTCGAATCAAATGAGGTATTGTAATTAAAGTAGTTGAAACTCCTTGCAAGAAGATATTGCCCTCTTATTGGGGTGATTCTAATAACAATTATTTGCCTATCTACCATAAATGCATTTAAGATAATAATATAAAAATGCAATTAAATTTATGTCACACTATATATATAATTTAAAATAAAAATTTAACTTAATTTTATATCTTATATATTTATTAAAATAATAACTAACTTACATCACATATTTTATATATTTCAACATAATAATTAATTTTATTTAATATCACTCATAATTTTTAATAAAATAATTTTATTTGAAATTAATTTTAATTTTGTTAAAAAGAATATTTGTAAAGAAATAGACTGTTAGTGCAATATACACACGGGCAAATTACATCTAAATTCTTGAATTTAACTCTTAATATCACATAAGTACACATTTTTAAAATTATAATATCGAAGTTATGAGTTTTAATAAAATATCAAAGGTCCTTTTTCTATTTTTTATTATTAATATTTTTAAAATTATCATTTTACCTCTAACTCTCTCTTTCTCCTTCTCCTCGCGATCCTGCGCACGTGCGCGGCCACCGGCGTCCGCTCGACGCACCGATGTTGGCGTATCCACCGGCCGCTGCGCAACCGTCTGCGGCCGAGCGGCCGCCGCGCATGCACGAGATCGGAAGGAGAGAGGGAGGTGGCCTCTCTCTCTCCTCTTGATCCGGAGCACGCGCGTCGGCGGCTCGGCAGTAGGCGGTTGTGGGCCCCGATGGACACGCCGTGCGACCACCGGACCAGTCGGCAGCCGCGGAGGGAGAGAGAGTGGGGCATGGCAAAATGATAATTTTAAAAATATTAATAATAAAAAATAGAAAAGGACCTATTTGATAATTTATTAAAACTCAAGGACCTGGGTGTAATTTGCCCATATATATATATAAAATAAAAATATTATAGTAAGATTTCAATATTCTATTTCTATTTTCTTGATTGAGCTAAATTGAATTCTGTTATATATATTGCGTGATATATATTTGGAAGGATGAGTAAAGGGTGTTAATATGGATCGAAGATCGAAAATCGATCGGAAATTTAATCGATTTTAAATCGAATCGAAATCGAGTCGATTTAAATGAGCCGACTAACGAGCCAAACGTTCGGCTCGATAATAATTTTGAGCCAATTTTGAGCCGGGGTAGGCTCGGCTCGATCTAGCTGCTCGAATTAAAATACATTTTATATTATAATATATATATATATATAATATATTAAATATAATATATATGTATATATGTTATATAAGGTATATTATGTTATATATGTAATATATTATAAACTGTAAGCGCGATCTCGAGCGGGATCGAGTTGAGCTTACCCGGCTCGAGATTGGCTCAAAAAAAAATTGGTATTTGATTCATTTTCGAGCCGGCTCGAAAATGAATCGAAATCGGCTTGAAGTCGATTGGAATCGACTCGAGCCGGCTCGAAGTCGAACTCAATTGAGCTCGAGTCGATTTCGAGTCGATCGAAATGTGATCAATCCGATTTCGAGCCGATATTGGCTCGGCTCGAAATCGGATCGATAACAGCCTAGATGAGTATATTAATACTGTCACTATGTTTCTTTTCCATAGTAATTCATGATTATTATATTTATTGTCCTTAAAAAAATTCTTTAAATCAAATATTTATGAGAGATACCATCTAAGTCAAAAATATATATCTCTTATTTTAAATATGAATTTATAAACAGTCATTTTTATTTATTATTTTTTTAATTCATAGAAATTAGCATATGCAACTAAAATTATAATTAATATATTTTAAAAAAATTACAATAATAGAATTATAAAAAAAACATAAACTTAAAAATGAAAAAAATTGAAATAAAAATTTTTTATAAAAAATAAAGACAAACATAATAAATTTATTTAAGAATTAATTTAAACGAAGAGTTAGATGTCCGTTTAGATGTAATTTTAATTATATATATTAATTCTAGTTGAGTTAAAGTAATAAATGATAAATAAAATTAGCATAGAAGTGTCAGTAAATTTAAATTTAAAATATGAAGTATTATTTATAAATATTTGACTAAAAAATATAACTTATAAAAAAAGACTTTTATGAGGATGATATACATAAATTCCTAAAAAATAAATCCTTCTTATAATATAAACAGAGCTCGACTGTAATTATAAAGCCATCTCCGCCGTTTGAGATTTCTATAAATCACCAATCTTAAAGCACGTACCAATCTTAAAGCACGCACCAATTCCTCTTCCACCGTCATGTCACCAGATCAACCACCCACGCAATATCCGGCGACCCCTCCTCCTCCCCTCCCAACCCGGCCGACGGGCAACAAGATAGGGGGAAGCGGGAAGCAGCACCACCGCCACAGCAACCCACGGTCACCGGAGCCTCTTTCCCTGCGACGACGGCGTGGCCGCGGAGCTCGCATTTGAAGCAGTCCCGAATTACCTCCGGCCGCAGCTGCTCCGGAGTGTGGGCGAAGAAGCAGACACGGCGCGGGCACACGATCCCTGCCTCGCACACACGTGTGCGGTACCGCGTCGGGTGGAGCCAGAACTCGAACGTCCCGTGCGCGAACTCGCAGTTCTGCCCCCGCCGGCACTCCCCTGCCTGCCGGAACTCCGGGCAGGCGATGCCGTGGTACGGAAACTTCCTCGGATCCCGCCGCCGCGCTTTCTCCCCGTGGTGGGCGTAGGGACAAGCGGTCCAGTCGTGACTCTTGGCTTTCTGGCACCGCCTAACCTTGTACGTGTACATCAGGAACTCGTCCGCCGCCTCCGCCGCAGCCGCCGCTTTAATGCTCTTTTCTTCATTGTCCCCGCCTCCGGAGAGCCCGCCGGCGAGGCGGAGGTACGCGGCGTAGACCTCCATTGCTCCCACTCGCGTATGAAGAATAAGAAGAAGATGATGATGATGGAATATTTATGGGGCAATCGTTTCCTTGTCCGGCTTTGCATGCTGGTGCAAAGTGTTGCTGACGGCGTCCGGTGGTCCTGTCCTCATAGGGATGACCGGAGGGCGCCTAAGCACGAATCTTGAATCAGATATGACGGCTGTGGTTGATCTCTCATTTCTCGTAGCCAGCGTGAATATTGGAGCGGATCCGAGGACTGTGGCCGCGCAATTTGATGGAAACCTGGAGATGCCTGTTGATGCTACTTATGCACATTGAGGTAATTTTTTTATTAAATATAAATTTTAATTATAAAAATTAATTTTGTTTTATATATAATATAAATATAAATATTAAAATTTAAAATATTTCTTACATATTTTTTATTATTAAATTTTTTTATTAATTTTAAAAAATAAAATATTTGTTTTTCTTATTAAAAAAAAGCTCGAATCAAATGAAATCTTATGAACCTAAACATACTTTTTTAACTTGAAGTTAGACTTTATTTTTTTTTATTTATCTCAAGTATATTAATTTTTTTTCACATTCACTTAATTTAAAATTTAGGTCACATGATTTAAGTTAGACGTTATAGTTTATAAATAATTATTATGCAGAAGTAATATAATGTGTGGAGTATCTTCATTTTCAATTATAATTCATTATTAAGAGACCATATGTAAAAATAATAGAATTTGATGCAAATAAAGAGTAGCTTCGAGTGTTCAACAAATGCTTGCAACTTAATTTATCAAATGATTGAGAGTTTTAAATGATGAGTATTTACATTATTTTGGAAACTTGGATTTATTCGATTACTTTTAAATAGTTATTTAAAAATATCATTAAATTAAATAATTATTTTTTTTAAATAATATGATATGATATTAAAATAGCATTAAATCAAATACGCTTTTTTATAGTGTATAAATGCTTCTTAAAATTATTTTACATATTTCTAGTTTAATTAAAAAATTATTTAACTGTACAATATAATAATTTTTATCAATTAATATTATTTTTGATAATAAATTTTAACAGTAAATTTTGTAAAAAAAGTGATTTATAAAGCTAATTTTATTTTATTATAAAATACATCAATATCAAGTAGTACTTGTTCTGTTGGAATTAGATTGAGCAAGAAAGAAAAAATATTAATATTTAAAATTTTGGAAATATAGAATATTTTAATATTAAAAATTAAAAATATTTAAAATTTAAAAAAAAATGAATTTTTAATATTAAAATTTATGATATATGTGAAATATAATTATTTTTTAATATTCAAATATATAAAGTTAAATTATTAAAATTTATTTTTATTTAAAAATATTAATAATCTTCCGAGAAAAATTAATAAAATAATAATTAGTCGCGAACCGAAAGATTTTTTTACGGCATTTGATCGGTCTGCTGTAAAAGAACAACCCTAATTTAAATTAGATCGGGGATCTCTCGGTTTTGTTCTCTTTATCTGGCTCTTGTGGATCTCTGGCTCTATTGCTGTCTCGCCGACGACGGAGGACCTCGCCGACGACCGACGACAACCGGCCAAGTCGTCCTCGCTGGTTGCTCTTCTCGCCGCCGGTAGATCTAGGTTAAACTTTGAATTTTCTTCTCCTTCTTTACTTCTTTCTCCTCTCTTTCTTCTTCTTTTCTTCTTCCAATTCCTCTATTTCATCTTCCTCCTTCCTCCTGTTTCTCCCTCCCGCCACCTTTCTTCTCCTCTCCCTCTCTCTCTTTCTCTCTTTCTCTCTCTCTCCCTCCCTTCATCCTTCATCTTCTTCCATCTCCATCTCACTCCCGCCACCTGATCCAGCCGCCATGCACCTTCTTCCTGCCCCACCGACTCCTTCACCCCCATCTCTTCCCTTCCCCCACCCCCCACCCCCACTCTTCTCTCCTCCTCCTCTTCTTCTCCCTTTTGCTTTTTTTCTTCTTCCTTACGAAGTTAATTTTATTTACATTTTATTTTAAATATTATTTTTATCTATTTTCTAGATTTTTTGCGTGACTTCATCAGGTTCTCTCTTTCAATTGGTATTCATTTAATATAATTTAATTAATTTAGTTCAAATGTATAATTTAACATAATCAGAAAGAAGTTTATTTAAACTAAATTACATTTAATTAATTTAGTTCAAGTATGAGGGATAGCTGAAGAAGAAGAAACCTTTAAATAGTTATGTCCAAAACAGATTTTAACGTAAGAAAATGCATTTTAATGTTTAATGTGATCCATTTTGTATTTATTTGACTTAGAATAAATTTTTAGAATGTTTGATATACGTAAGAGATATAGCTTGGTATAGTTTAACAGTTGGTTGCAAAGATAAAAATAAATTCTTGCTTAATTTTAAATGCTTGTTTAAATCATATAACATGAAATTTTTTTGTATATTCAAAGCATTTAAGCTTACTCTTTTTGAACTTGTCCTCAATTGGGGCTACTCCAACTTTCTCATGAGTATACTCATTTCTGATTGTCTTTTCGTGTATTCTTACTCATTTATTTTAGCATTCTTATTTTAATAATACTTATTTTATTTGTATCTTTCTACTTTATAGGCTAGCATTTAATACTATATAATATTACTGATCTTACTGCTATTTTATAAAATTTATCTTTAAGTTTAAGTAAAAAAAATTTATCACACAATATACCAAATGCATTTATTCATTTTATCCATTCTGCTTGGATGATACTGATAATATCACCATCTGTGTTACTTCATTTTAAACCAATTACTCTTTCTGATAACTTGATCACCAATTGTTATCTTCTCAATATAAGTACTTTTATTTTGACTAAATTTGAATTCTATATATTCAATTTTTGATCTGCTAAGACAAAAAATTTTAAATATTAAGATATTCCTCCATAATTCGAGTTTTGCCTTGGCACGATCTCTAGTTTTATTAATAAAGAGAATATCATATAATGCACACACAATCACTAAGAGGTCTTCACCTCAATTGAATTAACTCTCTATTGGTTATGACTTGATGCCATTACACCAAAATCATTATCAGGTATCTCATCACAGTAATCCACACGTTCACCTTTGGTGATCATCACCACCACTGGTAGTCAGAAGCTATCACTAAATACTGTCACATTTATATTATCATCATGCTTAGGTTGTGGTGGGTACGATTACAAAGAGATCAGCCAAGGAAGCAGTCCTTGCACATAAATTAGACTGCCAAGTATCTACCTCATGCATCAGCATCATCGATTTTATTGTGCACAGGGCAGCTAAATGTAATTTTGTTTAAATAAATCTCTTGTTGATTATGCTAAATTATTAATTTGAATTATATTAATTAAATTATATTAAATGAATATCAATTAATTTAACACAAATTTATTTAGCACTAATTACATTCCAAATATGTTTTGATTTTAGAATGTTGTAGGAACCCAGAAACATTACCTGACAATCACTTCTCACCTTTTTTCAGCTATAGGTTGTACGCCTAGTTCATCTTTGAACATGAGGTTGACTTTGATACCAATATATTATGACCTTGACCTTAGCTGTGGAGGTATTGTTCACTTTGGTTTGCCCTATAAACTCATGGTTTGGTACCCCAAAAGGGGACTCAATGTCTTAATATCATGTTCTTACATATATAGCCCAGGAATGGGATAATCCATCTCTGTGCCCCTTTTATTATCTCTGGTTGCCTACTAAGGCCGCTTCTTGCACCTTGGATTGCTTTTCTATGGGATATCATCTGGTGATCACTTCTTGCTCTCTTTAGTCACTAGTCATCATAATCAGAGCCATTTAGGACTTGCATCAGTATGTAAAAAAAATGATATGCCACTTGACATATAAATACGATACAGATATGTTAAACTTTATAAAGTATTGATGCTTCACTAAATGTTGCATTAGATAGGATTAATTGGCAAAATAGGATTCATAAAGCTGACCTCAAACAGTTATGATAAGTTTGTTGACAATATGTTGTTTTGAAGGCCTTAACATGTTTGAAGACTTCAAAGGATCTCCTAAAGTTTCTTGATGTTGCATCATTCTTTCAGTAAGTTTTTGGATGTTTAATGTGGGCTTACAGGAAGCACCAACTTATTAGTTGCGGAATATCACTGGTGACGTTCAACACTAGAATTATGGTGCATGATTGGAAGTTATTGTTATTGAAGCTAAAAATTGACAATGTAAATGATTTGTTCTTTTTTATACTTTGGGTTCACAGAGTTATACTATTTTGGTTGAGCAATATGTTTGAAGGAAGGAGCTAAAGATTGTTCTTTAGGTGGACTATTGAATCCCTGCAGAGATCATTACTTTGGTGATGAAATTCCCTTTACAAAATAGGTGAAATGGAAAAACAAATTGTTAAAAAATGATTTATTTGAATGTTGACATGGTGCTTAAATCATGCATTATTTGGAGACAGTCAATACATCTGATGGAAAGAGAAAGACATAGCTTTTGAGCATATTCTAATTAAAGTTCCTATTATTGAACTGTCTAAGAACTGCTATTGTTTGGTAATGTGGCTTATGAGAAGTAAGCTAGAGAGCTACGACTAAATAGCTAGCCAAGGGTAAGGTTGGTGAAATCTTACCAAGGTCTGATGTAGAGTCGTGGCTTTTTTTGGTTGATCCTTCTTAACATTTCTTTCAGCAATCGAACTGCCTAACTCAGAGTACGTCATTGCATCATCCCTTTACATCCCCCCTTTTGCTTCATTTGCATCTGCTACTTCCAAAACCATTATGGCTGGCTGCCATGATCAAGTTGCTCACAATGTTATGTTGATATTTTTTTGATTCTTGGTTTTAGTTTGTTGCTTACTGGATATTGGGGAGTGATGATCAGAAGTAGTCATGGAAATGGTACTTTTGTTCGGTCATGTGAAATAGATACTTAAATGTAGCATATGCATTTATGTAAGTATTGATATTATTTTCTTTAGGATGTCTATTAGTCTAGCATTTGATTAAATCTAAATTTTTTGCCTTCTTCAGCAAAACATTTGGTTAAGATTATAAGAAGTCGAGATTAATTCTTTTGCCATATGATTTTTTAGTCTTGTATTTCCTTGTATTTTTTTTTTCTTTTATTGCTTTTCTTTCTTATTTGGTCAATATGAAAAATCTCAACTTGAGGACTGCCAGATTTTGTGATGGTAATTTAAAGGATCCAAATATTATGGAGTATTAGTTATGTGATGCAGACTCTGGGAAGAAGAGTGATAAGGAGGGGAACAGTTGGAAGGATGAGTGTTTCAAAAGAGAAGTGGTATTTCTTGTATCATTCCAACATATGAAACATTACACAATAGGACAGATCATTGATTTTTCGTTATTATCTTGTGGAAGATAGAAATTAAAAAATCATGATATGCTGTTAATATATGTATTAACAGCCCACAATTAAGAAAATATTTAAATTTCCTTCTCCTCAAGCTTAAAGTAGTTGATCCAAATTTTTTTTTTGTTGTTGTAATTTTTTGATTTATGAAGTATGAACACTTCAAAAAATCACGTCGTGTCCGTGATCATGATATGCTGTTAATATATGTATTAACGGGCCACAATTAAGAAAATATTTAAATTTCCTTCTCCTCAACCTTAAAGTAGTTAGATCCTTTTTTTTGTAATTTTTTGATCTATGAAGTATGAACACTTCAAAAAATCACGTCGTGTCAGTGTCAGACACACGGACACTCGGGGACACGTGAGGACACGCAGGGACACTGTGTCGGATACGCCACGTGGCGTGTCCTATTAAAAAAAATTAAAGGACACTTTTTAGACACGCGAGGACATTTTGGGATACTTTAGGACACTTTTGAGACACCTGTGGATACTTCTGAGATGAAGGACACTTCTAGTACACATAGGACAGAATTGAATACATTTGCTATTAATGTTAAATTTATTTATTAATATTATATTTTTTAAATAAAACTTATGGATACATCTATATCTTTTTGTTCTTTTTATTAATATTTAAACTTTTATTTAATAAAATTAAAAATCTATTTCTTATTATTATTATTAAAATTCTATGTAATATAAGTCAAAATTTTTAAGTTAACCAAGCTAAATCAATTTTTTTTATCTTTTGTTGCACTCAAGTCTTAGGAAAATGAACCAGTCGCAAAAAGTTTAGGACTTTAGCTTCATCTTTATTCTTCTTTCATCTTTAATAATGAGAGCTCTTATTTCCTCTTATTGTCATGTTCACTGTGATTGTCCTAACATGCAAAATTGTATTTTCTCTTATTCAAAGTGAACCTTAAATTTATATCTCAAATCTCTTCAATGTCAATGACGTCTGTTCTTAAGTTCTTATTTTGATTTTACGAGACTTCAGTGCTGCTCACAAGTTATTTATACTAAAAAATTTAACTTTGTATTATTTTATATATATATATATTTTTTAAGTATGAACTATTAATTTTATTATTATTATTATTGTATTTGGCGTGTCATGCCGTGTTCGTATCCTATATTTTGAAAAATCACCTTGTCGCCGTGCCATGTCGTGTCCCCGTGTTCCCATGTCGTGTCCCCGTGTTCCCATGTCGTGTCTGTGCTTCATAGCTTTTGATTTCTTGTTGATTACTCTGACAAGTACTTGTAGTTTTTGTTAGTGCCTTCCACTCGTTACTGACTTTTGCATATTTTAAACTTTACCTAGTTGTATTATTTCCTAAGGTCAGCCTCCCAGAACAGTGCAACCCTTCCCTGACCTGTAGTTCTCATCTTTCATTTCATTTTGAAACCTGTAAGTTGGGTTTCATTTTTTTTAAAATAGATAGCATTCCTATTAATATAAAATATTTTCATTTGAAAGTTTACTTTTCATGTATCAGTTGCTTAAATATTCCTGAATGTGTCTTTTTCCTTCATTTTTAACAGCGAAAATATCTATTGATTAGCATTTGGAGCAAGTTCCTAGTTTCGCAGAAGGCACTTGGATTTCTTAAATCGTTGTGGGTAATTGCTTGTTATTGCCTCTAGTGTCTCTGAAGTCACATGGCCAGGTCAAGAAAGCTATGGTAGTGTCTATATATCAAAGCCAGAATGCCAGGCTTGCCTTTGGTTGATCATGAAACTGCGTATGTTTATCACTGGAATTTCAATATTTGGTTTCTGTATCTTCTCGCTGAATGTTGTCAGCCAAAGCTGTTTTTCTATCTGCCTTAGACTAACAGTGGAGGAGGTAATGCTTTTTTAAGATGGAAGGTGCATTTTTTTTTTCGTGCAGGACCCTTGGTTGCAGCTGTAATCGTTCTAGAACTTCGGGACAAATGTGCCGTCAGCAATCACGAGGTTGCTTAACTGCTGAAGAGGAGCTCGCAGCCGAAGAAAGTCTTTCCATATATTGCAAACCTGTTGAACTATATAATATTCTTCAACGTCGTGCTATACGTAGTGTATGTGCTTCTAGCATCGAATCTTTTTTATTATGCTTGTGGTCTTTCAACTCTGACTTGTTTGGGATTGTGGCTTTGATGTTGTTGTTATGTTCATTCCATGCTTTTGTACCTTCAGTTATTTCTTTAAAGAATAACACATTGTTATTGGCTTTTTTCTACTTTGTTATGCATTATTATTGACTTCTTTATGCTTCAGCCATCTTTTTTGCAGAGATGTTTACGGTACAAGATATTAGCCAAACGTAAAAAGAGGTATTACGTTCCTGCAAATCAGAATCTGTACTTTCACTTGATAGGGCTCTAATTACTGCTTTCTTATATTTTGATTGTCATTGCTTTTTATATATGAATAAGAACATCTGTTAATGTAGTCTGTCAAGTGAATGCATAGGACAAACCAGCTTTCCTGCAATGTTATATTTTTAAAAATAAAAATCAATGATTATTGTGGCGTGTTATGTGAATGAATGTGCAACTTCAGTTTTCAGCTTATATGAGGACCTTGAGATTACATAGCTATTTTACATTTTGAACATTAATCTGTATGATGTAACCAAATGTGTATTATTTTCAGAATCTGACAGAATGTTAATGCACACATATAATATGCGTGAATTGATATATGCGAACAACCTTAACATTCATTCTATCATGTGTTTTTAATTCAACAGCATAGCTCCAATTCCACTTGTAGACTTCTACAAAATTTTAAGTTATTAATTTCATGTCCTATATCTTCTGATTTGATTCCTCTTCTTTTATTATGCTACAACAACAACAACCAAGCCTTTATCCCACTAGGTTGGGTCAGCTACATGAATCTTTTATTTCCATTACATTCTATTAACTAACAAATTCTCATTTATATTCTTTTTGATGGTTTCTTGCCATATCTTATATGGTCTTCCTCTTCCTTTTTTAATACAAGTAAAAGTTCATAACTCAACTTTCTTTACTGGAGCTTTCATCGGCTTACGGTTTATATATCCAAACATTTTAGCCGACTCTCTTTGAGTTTATCCTCAATTGAGGCTACCCCAACTTTCTCGCAGATATATTTATTTTTTATTTTACTTTTTTGTGTGTACTCACTCATTCATTCTTAACATCCTCATCTTTGTGCTATTAATTAAGTTTATGGAATTGTGAAAATTCAAAGAAAAATGTATTTTAAAAAGATTTCTATCAATTGATCTAAATTTCCAAAACTATTTGTGCATCCTTCTCTTTGTGGTTGGAGAGTCCTACATAACCAAGAAATTGGATTTGCTGCTTAGATTATTTTGGAAATACCTAGGTTGCATGTCTTTAGATCTGTAAGCTAATAGGTGTAGCTCTTAGATTTAATTAGTAGTTGTAGGGAACTAATGCAGTCATGATGCTGGCAGTCATGGAAACTCAGCCTTCCAAGGGGTAAAGAAAAGGGCTAGATTGTTTAGCGTGGCTGGCAAAATGGTAGCTTTGAGTAGTTATAGTCAAAAGGCCAGTTTGTGGCCTTGTTTAGGTATGTGCTTGGCCGATGTAGACATTGTTTTTTTATTTTTCTTATATCAACATTGGCATGGTTTTGATTTGGTTATTTTAGGGTCTGTTGGTTATGGTGGGTTATCTTGGCACAAGTTTGCTTGATTAGTCTTACTTTTTTGTTTTCAATTTTCTATAAATGCCAAAAGATCTATTAATTTCCCGTTTCATTGGAGGGATTTGATACCATGTTTTTGATTGTATGCTGACCCTTTATCAGATCACCTTAATCTTTTAACATTTTATTGCCAAACTTTGATTACTTTTTTTTTATTTAAACGTGGCCTAAGCCATATGTTAAAATAAAGAAGTACAAATAGTACATCAAGTTACATCTTTTTTGATGAAGTTATAGGGCCCGGCTCGTTTGACAGTAGATTCAGGTTCAAAATAAATAGAATCGAATTCAAAGTTTGAAGCGGCTTCAGATAAGTGAAGCAGTTTCAAAGTTAAATTCTGTTTGGATGAAAAGTAGCTTGAAACTAGTTTTGAATCTACTTTAATTTATTTTTATTTAGATGAATATTAATTTAGAAACTACTTCATCTCACAATAAAATCTCAAAACTAATAAAAATACATAAAATTTATAATAAAAGTAAATAAAAAATATTTATTCAAAATTTCATAATTTATTTGTATATTTATTAATTTAAAATTCTCACGAGATTATATATCAAAATTTGAGATATTTAAGGGATGCGGTTATGAGTCAAAAGATGGTTTGTTATTATTTTTTAAATTTTGAATTTATCAGATTTAATTATCCCTTAATTTTAGCCTTGAGAAAAATACCAAATTTATCCCCAGATATATTTTTTTGAAAATCTAGGAAAAAAGAAGAAGCAATCTCGAGTCTGAAATCACGTTTTCGGTGGTTTCGGATTTGTGGCCTCGAAGCCGTTTCACGCTTCTAAAATGGATTCAAATTTATGGGATGAATCAGAATCGTTTGGCTAATTAATTTTATTTAATCGGCTTCATCCCGCTTGAAACTGCTTGAAGCGGTCAATCAAACAAGACCATAAAGATCAGAAAGGAGGGGCATCCCCTTACCCAATCATAATCATCTAGGGTTGCCATGTATGCAAGGTAGTCTGCGATGCTATGTATAATCCTGTTTGCATAAGTAATACGATAAAGATGAATACAAGATGTTAATCAAGCTATTAGTAATCCAAAACTTCTAGCATTCTTAATAGTCCTAAAGAGCTCGTTTGGTTAGGTAAAAAAAAACCTAAAACTCATTCAGAAATACTTCTATCAATATTTATATTTATTTCACATTATACATAAATTTACATAATAAAAATTAACTCTATCTCACATCCTACATAAATCTCATTTTTAAAAATTAACTTTATTTCATATCTCACACTTACTTCAATAAAAGAAATCAATTTTAGCTCACATCTAATACAATTCTCAATTATAAATAATTGTATTTCACATCATGATATTAAAATATATTTTTTTCTCTCTATCACAAAAAAGTTCCAAATTTTCCAAAACATATTCTGACCAAACGAGGCCAAAGAGGTGTTATAGTAATAGCTCTAGACGAGGCTCTGAAAATCATAGTTTGCTTATCAAATCTGATCGTTTGGCTAGCTATGCTCCAATGTCCACCAAGCCATACTTCATTTTTGTTTTCCACCCTTGCGAAATTGATAATCAAGCACCCATACCTCACATCGATCATATTGAAGCTTTTGTATTTCCCCCACTTCTTTTGAGCCTTTAAGAGTAAAATGTGGAATGGAATTCGCTTCCTGAAGAGTCTTGCCACAAGAGCAAGTTGCCATTTGTCGGAGTTTTTTACCACTTCCTCATCAATAACGTCTTTCTTATAAGCCAAAGATTTTTTAATATTATCGTGGGGGAAAGTGGTCCCACCTTCACTCTTTTTGTCATCATGGGTGGTACCCACATTAGCATAAGACATGCCACCTCTAATTTGTTCATAATCTCTTTATGCATTGAGGAAGCATTAGGGGTCATCTGTTCACTCAAATGAGGCAGTTCACCACTACGGTTGATTGTAAATCCAATTGTCCTTCAGTCATCACTCGTAGATTTCAAGGCATTTTGACAAACACCAGTTGGGTGCCCCCCTTCAGCTCTACTTTTGGTAATCTAACAACTTCATTGTGATCCATAGGGCTGTTAGATGCCAGAGTACCTCTTTCTACATCATTTGAACAAGTTATCCTTTAATTGGCATTATGATAAATATATGGCATGCGCTTAAAGGTTGCTATTTTCTTAGCTTTTGGAGCAATATTCGGCTTAAGCACCTGCATAGAAATATGGCCATTCTGGCCACCAACACTACCAAGAGCATCCACTTCATCCATACACTAAATTTCCACAAGATTTTGGCCACATACTAATCATTCTTCCAATTGAGTCCTCTACCATTATTTGAACATCCTCTGGTCGTTGCTTGCTACAGCACTTAGTTATCCCTCTCAGCAACAAAGCATATTGGTTATATGAATTGTTGGCCATATCACTAGGCCCCGTTTGTTTTGCTGTTGAAAATTAACCTGATTTAATTTTAACCAGGCATATCACATCACACAAAATTTAATATTAAAAATTAACTTTATTTTACATCCTACACAAATTACTAAAATAATAACTAACTTATATCACATCCCTCACATATCCCAACATAATAACTAACTTTATTCACATCATTCACAACTTTCAATAAAAAAATATCTCTATCTAAATTTAATTTCAATCTTGTTAAATTTAACCTTACAAACAAACAAACAAACAAACAAACAAACCATATAAGTTATCCCAAATTTGATTTACTTATTAGTTACAGTAGTGCCTAAGTTGCAAGCACAAAACATATTATCTGATAATATGCAAGTCTGTCTGTGACTTGGTTTTGAGTTGGAACATATGGGCTTGAGTTCTTGGTTTGGACTTGTGTTGAATGTGGTCTTCACTGTCCTAGATCTTTATGGTTCTATTAAGTTGGAAGGGAGGGAATGGCACCAAAGCTAAGGTGGCTAAAAGAAGGACCAAAAGTTTTGTGTATGCAGCTGGTACTTAGCCATTACATGCTTGCAACCTTCTTTATTTAACTTGTTGCAGCATGTAACTTGCTAAGGCATTTGGACAATTTGAGTTTTATCTTATGTGCTCATTCTCATTACATGGTTTTTATTCATTATCATGTGGATGTAGAATATATTTGATAACTTTTTTTTTTAAAATCTCTATCAAATTTTTGGCTGAAAATAATTATGTTTACATTTCTTTTTGATGTCAACCACCACTAAAGAGTCTTACTACTTTTATCTGCTCTCATTGTTTGTGGAGGATTGAAATTTTGATAAAGATCTTGATATGGCTAGGTAATGATTTCACTAGGACAGATAATAGCTTAAGTTCCTTGATATATAATTAGATATATTTGCACTGAAAAGTCCAAGGCCTTCTTCTAAACTTGATAATTTGTGCTCTTTAAAGCCTATACGGCCTTCCTCATTGTGAACCTTCCTATCACGCTGCTTTTGATAACACTTGAATGCTAACAAGTGTGTGAGCATCAACTTATGAACATGTCTGTGTTTATGCCTGTAGGTATGATATACCCTTGCTATGATGCATGCTTTTGTTTCATGATAATTTATCTTACGACAATCTGTTCAACTCTTTCTTCCCTGAAAATAATCCTATACCCAAACAAAAAAATCACGTAAACTACTTTATGTACTTTTCTTAAGTCATATGATATAGAAAATTTTGCTGTTGACTCTGAGCCTTTTTTTTTCCTCTTGATAATAGTAGGCAATCACTTTTTTTGTAGAATCCAAGTAACTATATCGATTCCTGGAAGTATGAATCCTGAGCTGCAGCCACAAAATATTTTTCCTCTCTATTTAGTCGTGGCAAGACCCATTGCTGATATTGCACTTGGAGAGGTACCACTCAGTTATATCTTACATATTACTGTCGTCCATACTATTAGGCTTAATCTTGTTGACCTCTTCCACTTGTTGGGATTTGATCCTTTTTTTTTGTTGTTCTATGGTGGAAAACAGCATGCTGCAGTTTTTGGAGTCTATCGCACTTATTTTTTGTCTTCATTCTGTGAATATGGAAAGGAGCCAGAAGCTAGTTTTGTGATTCCGGAGATTAGAAAGCTTTCCACTTCCTGTGGTGCCAATCTGAATCTGATTCTTGTCAGCATTGGTAAAAGAGTTCTGATGCTTGTAAATTTGTTAACTAATGTTGATCAGCATCTCTCCATGGAAATTTTTCTATTAACTTAACAGAGTTGTCTCAATGCTGTTTAACATGGGGAAATTTCTTCTAGGGGAAGCACATGGCACTTCTGATGAACACTGTCAAGCAGAGGGCATTAATGGTCTTACCCCTTTGCCTGGTAAGATTGATGTTTGAAATCATTTCTAATTGGAATCTTTAAATATGTTCTGTTGACATTATAAGGATCGCTTGTCTAAATCTTGTCTTGAAGGCTTTCACCATCAGACGTTCGATTCAACCACTGCTTTCTGTCGTAATGTTCTCTAATTGAAACATCTTTTGTAAAATGTCTGTTGCCTACTTATGTGCTAAACATATGAACACATTTTTGTGTGCTGTTGTTTTTATATACATATAATCATCGATTCTTTCATGATATTTACATGCATTAAAAAATAGTTGAAGTATCATAGATGGGTGTAATATTTGCTTGAACAAGCTGATGCTGTTGTTTGCTGCACTGCAAGCAGATTGGCTGCCTTAGAAAGATGAATTTTTAAGCTTCAAAAAAAAAAAACCATTGAAAGATGAATTTTTTATTTTCTAAGGTTGCGTTACTTTGGCTTGAAATTTCAGTTTTCAATCTTAGATATATATATATATATATATATATATATAATATATATATATTATATAGAGAGAGAGAGAGAGAGAGAGAGATACTTTCTTGCTTGATATCTAAGTTCATAAGCATATTGATGCTTGCTAGACAAAATGAGGATGGTGTGTAAAATAAAGAAAATATAATTGACAATTTGTTTACCGCAAACATTTCTAAGATTTATTCATGTGGCGACTAAGATGTTAAATTCCCGCACATTAATCTTCTTAAATATTAAACTGAATCGATTGAATATGAATATTTATTAAATCAAATCAGGGTATTCAATTACATTTCAAAGGTTAACAAAATGAAGTTCATTCAATTCGAGCCAAATCAAAAGATTAGTCAAACAGTAAATTTCTTAATTCAATTAATCAATAATAGCTGGAATCCAAAGAGAATCATAACAAAATCAGATGCATCAATGGGACTTGAGTTTGGCTTAATTGTAAAGATTCCATAGAAGGGTGAGGATCAGTTGTAGAATTGTGGGATTGCATGGGCCGGCTGTTGGATGGTATCCTCATTTGACAGACATATTCTAATTTCCTACAATTGCTGTGAAGAAACCTAATGAGGGCTACATAATGTATAGTTGTGGGATATCTTGTGGAGGCAGAGGTGCTTAGCGGTCTTCATACTGAATGTAGTTCGGTCTTCACAGGTTGCAGTGGATGTAATCATGTTATTGAAGGCTGATGATGTTGAAACAAAAATGAACTTTGGCTGATGAATGGATGCACGGAGGAAGTTGATTTTTTTCCCTCTCAAGAGAGGGATTAAAGATTCTTACCTAAGGATGTGCCAACTCTTTCCTTCACCAAATATTGTTTCCTGTAACTCGAATTTTGGTTTGCACTTATGCTTAAATTTTATTTTAGGATCGATCATTTGTTCCGTTAAGTTAATGATGCCACATGGTGTGATCTCGATCATATAGACTATAGAGCATACCTGGAATGAATCAATGTGCAATTTGCTTTGATGTCCCACAACTATGTGGTTATAGAGATTTTTTTCCACATTCATTGGTGTAGATTTCCTTACTTACCAACATCACTTGAGCAAGTTCCTCACACCTTGCCTCCGTCCCGAGCGGCAACCTGATAAAGTTTGACCTAAACTAACGCCTATATTTTACACCTTACTTGAGGTTTGGATTGAATTTGGGTAAGCTATTATGGTCATCTTGACATTCAGAAGGATGCTGGAAGCTGCAAAGATAGCCATATTCTTTACTCTTGAGAAGGTTCTTTTTGTTCCTTGTATTTATTTCTAAGCAGATATCTGGAACAGGCATCTGTGCAGCTTATTTTTGTCAAGGATAATATAATTGGTGTTTGTAAGTCCAAAGAACTTGCTGAGAAACTATATTCAGGAAAGTGAGAAGTGAAAGTTGGAACTGCTTATTTGTTGCATAAATATCTGTTGTATGATCTTTATGTATATGTGATGGTGTTAAACAAAATGGCCTTTTATTTTTTATATGAAACTAATTCATTTTGTTTTATTTTATGGCATGAATTTTTAATGATGTGTCGTTTTTGGGCTGCAGACATGCTGCTCTAAGGATTAAATGATTTTATGCTTCTGTTCTTCTTTATCATGCACAGCAGAAATCATGAGTTATTTGTATAATCATCATGGTGCTAATTCACTCTCTTTTTCACTAGATTATTGGATCCTACATTCACATGTCACCACTCCCAAGATTTTCTGTGGCAAAATGTCAAAACTGTTTTGTTATCCATTGGGTTTGAATTCCTTGAGGCAAGGAAATGGACAAAAGACTAATTTTAAGTTTGTGCTATGTATAGATTTAAAAAGAAGAAGCTTCCTTCGATTCTTTTTTATAAACATGAAGCAACTGCTTTGCTTAAACTTTGTTGTCTTGTCTGTTAAGCTTTTTGCGAGAAAAGTCTCCCCAATTACTGACAAAGCACATAAAAAATAATTCTGATTTAATGCTTGACTAGTCCCATTAGTTTTCCAATATTGACCATTAAAATCCTTGCCTGGATAGGTAGATGGCTATGAATTACTGATGTGTGCTGGTGATTGCTTTAGATCCTCAACCAATATAAGGATAGTGATGTTTCTTGTTTAAAATGTAATGGCTACAATTTTTTATGATTGAAAAGGCATGTTGGAGTAAACGTTTTGATTCATAGGTCTCCAAAATAAAAATGGCTAAGATCCTGAAATTAAACACTATGGCAAGGAAAACGCTCATATGTGTTAATTGTATAATACATTCATCGAAAAGCATGTATAACTCATTCACACTTTTCTGTATAATTTGCTTCCCTTTTCACTCTAAACTCTTGAAGTACTGCTCTAACTGATTTTTCTTTCTTTCTTAGGTTTGGGACAATTTATGCAGGTAGTATAAAACAGTAGCATGCAATTACTAATACAAACTCGGGTCATACTTTTCTAAATAGGTATATGCATTGCACTAGTTCATACATGGGATTGTGAAAACTAGGTTAATGAACATGTATGGTTCACAAACCTAAGTAATGGCCAAAACATTAAAGTTGTTCATTGATAACTATTTTTAGCATTAAAATCCAATGCCAAAATATTATATGCACAAATATAGTGGGTGGGATATATGGATACTTTCATGCGTGCACATTTCTGGAGAGAAAATTCCTGATAAGAGAAATTAAAGAAAGCTATATGTTATCTATTCATAAAAAATGGTATTAACTCAAGCTTCTTTATGGAAGTGTACAGTGAAATCCCTGGTTCAACTAAGCCTATGGGCCCGTTTGACAGTGGATTCAGGTTTAAAATAAATAGAATCGGATTTAAACTTTGAAGTGGCTTCAGATAAGTGAAACAGTTTCAAACTTAAATTCTGTTTGGATGAAAAGTAGCTTGAAACTAGTTTTGAATCTACTTTAATTTATTTTTGTTTGGATGAGTATTAGTTTAGAAACTATTTTATTTTACAATAAAATCTCAAAAATGATAAAAATAAATAAAATTTATAATAAAAGTAAATAAAAAAATATTTATTCAAAATTTCATAATTTATTTGAAATATTTATTAATTTTAAAATTATCGTGAGGATATATATCAAAATTGAGATATTTAAGGGATGTGGTTATGAGTCAAACTTACATTTGGTTTTTATTGATTTGGAAAAAGCTTATGATAAAGTCTCAAGAGAAGTACTTTGGAGTTTTTAGAAAAGAAAGAGATATGCACTGCTTATATTCAAGTTATTAAAGACATGTATGAAGGAGCTGTTACCTCTGTTCGGACACAAGGAGGTTTGACTAAGGATTTTCCTATTACAGTTGGATTACACCAAGGCTCGGCTTTAAGTCCGTATCTTTTTGCTTTGATTATGGAAGTCATGACTGGACATATCCAAGATGAAATGCCTTGGTGTATGCTCTTCGCAGATGATATTGTCCTTATTGAGAAAACTAAAGAGGAGCTAAAGCGAAACTAGAGCTTTGGAGGGATGCTCTAGAATCTAAAGGTTTGCATCTCAGTAGATCAAAAATTGAATATATGGGAGTGCACATTTAGTCAAGAAAGAAATAGTTATATTGGAGATGTGACAATTGGTGATCAAATTGTCAAGAAGAGTGAGCGCTTTAGATACCTTGGATCAATTATACAAAATGATGGCGAAATAGATAATGACGTTATTAGCAGGATCCAAGCAGGCTGGGTAAAATGGAGAAATGCTTCTGGAGTGTTATGCGATAGAAAAATCCATCCAAAATTAAGGGAAATTTTATAAAAACTGTTGTAAGACCAGCGATGATATATGGTGCTGAATGCTGGCCTGCAAAGAAGAAACATACAAATAAAATAAATGTTGCAGAAATGAGGATGTTAAGGTGGATGTGTGGATATACACGAAAGGATAGAATGAAAAATGAGTATATCCGAAAGAAAGTTGGTGTTGCACCAATTGAGGAATAAACTTAGAGAAAGTCGGCTTCGATGGTTTGGACATCTAAATCGCAGGCCAATTGAAGCTCCAGTTAGAAAAATTGAGTTACTGGATTTTGCCCATGCACAAAGAGGAAGAGGGAGACCAAAGAAGACATGGCAAGAAACTATAAGGAGTTATCTTAGTTACTTAAACTATAGGATAAGGAATTTGGCTAACTGATAGAGCGCAATGGAAACAAAGGATTCATGTAGCCGACCCCACCTAGTGGGATTAAGGCTTGGTTGTTGTTGTTGTTGTTGTTTGTTATGAGTCAAACGGCGTTATTATTCTTCAAATTTAAATTTATCAGATAAAAATATTAAATTTATCTCCAGATATGCTTTTCTGAAAATCTGGGAAAAAAGAAGCGATTGTGAATCTGAAACCATGTTTTCGGTGGTTTCGGCTTTGTGGCTTCGAAGTCGTTTTACGCTTCTAAAAAGGATTCAGATTTATGGGTTAAATCAGAATCGTTTGGCTAATTAATTTTATTAAATCGGCTTTGTCCCGCTTGAAGCAATTAATCAAACAGGCCCTATGTGTTGTAATGTTTTACCTATTTGGGCCTAGGTGTGCACTTGTTTAGTCAAAATCTTGTCTTGACACTAGGAGAATCATTTGAAAAGTGGTCTGAGTTTAGTAATAAAAATACTGATAGTCCTCAATTCTCTTTTTTCTTTCCACTCAAAAACAGAAGTACTACTTAAAGCCAGCTTTAGTTTGACACAAAATATGTAGGTAGCATAGATACCTCAGAATTTGTCTTTGAGTACTTTATTTGTTGAAAGTCTTAAATATATATATGTTGTTAATTGTGACAATTTAGTTGAATAATTGTTTCAACAAATGAAATACACATATGTAAAGGGACCTATATAATTGTTTTTAACACTACATGTGTTTTGAAGGTAAGGACAGTTTAGTTATCACCTTTTGCATCACTGGACCTGGTACTTTGTCGACACATTTGTTTCAAAAAGTTTAGAACTTTTTGCTGCAAACCGAACTTTCATGTTTCATGATAGCTTATTTCGCCCTAGGATTTGTCAAGTTATATTCTAGAGTTGTCCCAGATGCAATGTATCTTTTAATTATTTTATTAGTATATTCTATCATTAACATGAAAACATTTCTTTTTGTTGGAACATCTTAACCTCTCATAGTACAATGTCTTGTAATGTCTTCTCAACATTTTCAAGTTATTGTAGAAAAGAACATGTTTGGGTATAATTTTATATTGTACCCTAAAGATAATTTTATTATAGTTTTCTTAGACAGTTTTTTTTTTTAAATTTCCCTTTTTTATCATTTATTTTCTTGTTCCTTACCTCTTATATGGTTGTTTTATTGGTTTCTTAGCTACAATTTGCGATGTACTAAAACGGTCCATTTTATATAAATTATAAGAGTAAATAGCATATAGCTTTCTTTAATTTGGCCTTATGTGCAAATTGGTATCTCACATTTTCAGAACTGTCAAATAGGTTCTTCTAGTTTATGAATAAATGTCATTAGGCCCTTTATTTAGTGGGAACTTTCAAACATAATGCTATTTTGTCATTATGACACCATGCACGATTCAGTTGTGCTTTAACAATCATAATGCTCCTTAACTTCCCATCTCTAAGCTCTTAAAGCTTTTTTAATCACTTCTTTCTTGGTTGCAGGTCAAATGATCAACAAAGATGGAAATGATAGATTAGCGAGGGGTAGTTTAAGGATATTAGAGGGCAATTAAGTAATGTATGATTTCATAATGTCAAAATGGTGCCATCTTCGAATGTTCCCATTAGAAAAGGTCCTAATATCATCTATTCATAAGTTAATGGGACATATTTGGTTGTTTTGGAAGCGTGAGGGTCCAAATTACACATAGGACCAAACTAGAGAGATCTATCTGCTATTTACCCAAATTATAATTCCTTTCCTGAAGCTAAATAAAATCTTTTATTAGCATTGGCATCTTACGTAGTTGTTAATTTACTCTTTTGTCTCATCTTTAGTTGTCTTTTACTGCAGCAAAAATTGAAGGCAATTGTTTTTGGGGGAAGATACCAATTGAGTCTCTCTATTCATCTCTAAATAAGTGTGTAACTTTGAGCTTGGGACATAGAGCTGAGATGATTTCAACTGTAGATATGCATCCTAGCAATTTGAAGGTACTTATTAGCTTAGTCTTTGTGAAAAAAGGGTATGTAGAATCTATTTTTTTGTGCTCTATTGATTGCACCTTGTCTTCAAAAGGTGGATCATCGGCAAGTTTTTTAAGGATATGTACGTCGGAAGCTCCTACACTTCACATTAAATTGTCTTTCATTCATATAGTTCTACATCTAGAGTTCCTCTGGTTTCTTGTTTTTAAATTTTATAAATAATTTTGGTCATTTTCTTTTTTTTGTAAAAAATAAGTTTGATCCTTTCTTTGTTTGGTTAAAAAGTGTGTTAAAACAGAAATTGAAATCATGTGAGGTAACCTATTAGCTTAAGCCTGAACGTCCCACTTAAGCATAGATGAGACAATGAAAGACATTGCTAACTTTCGGAGTATAGATCACTTTTCATAAGTATGCTTTCGAAGGTGGGATATTATTTGCTGCATTAAAACAGTGACCTTTAAGTGGCAATACACAGTCTAATTTTTCTTCCCTGAGGCCTGGTGTTAATTTAATTTTCACTGGTTGAATTAGTGTAAAGCAAAAATTATT
The DNA here is from genome assembly GCA_002786265.1 of Apostasia shenzhenica. Classification (NCBI taxonomy): domain Eukaryota; kingdom Viridiplantae; phylum Streptophyta; class Magnoliopsida; order Asparagales; family Orchidaceae; genus Apostasia; species Apostasia shenzhenica. Next base: position 1,509,441 of record KZ451935.1, on the reverse strand, counting down.
AGCACTACGTGAATAACAAAACCGGCAGATACTGTAAAGCTATTGGTGCATATACTATAGAATTTAAAGACGGTGTTTATACTTCAGAAAATCAAATGAAGAATTGATTTAAGATCAAATTGGTTAGAACTTCGTAGGATGAGTTTGCACCTGTTGTAGATTGTCTCAGTACTAAGGATTTTACAAAGCCCCTGAATAATTTTTGTGTACTGAAGTTCCATGATCATGCATTTCGTAACAGATAAAGTCCTCTCAGGACCTGTGATGGATAATATTTTATTACAATTTTAACAAACTTAGAGAGCAATGCATGATTTCTACTTTCATAAATTCAATGCTATGGTATACTTGTTTTGTTTTATTGCTTCTAATAATGCAGTATATAACTGCAGTTTCATGTTATGGAACCTTAGTCTTGAAATTATATAAAATCAGACGAGGTAATAGTCTGACAGGAAGGAGTTTCATGGTTGAACTTGTTAAAGTATGCATTACTATGATAATTTTGCAATGAAATGACACCATGAATATATTTTCTTTAAGCAATTTTGAGACTTTTCATTTTCTTTCCAACTCTTTGGAAAGATAGATTGTTAAGTAAAAGTATTACATAACCACTAATATTTCTCCATAAACTGCAATATAGGTAGCAAGAAAGATAATTTTATGGTTGAAGGTACTCATTTGGCTATTATTTTGTTTGTTGGCTTATGCTATTTGTTGCTTTTGTTTTTATGAAATACAGAAATGACCTCTTTTCATTGGTGTTTTTGTTGTCTGTAAGTCTACTTAAATTGTTAGTCCTTTAATACTTATATTGTTTGCAGCCAAGTTTCTTGGACCAGGACAAATGCTTGAATTTCAGAAATCAGAATGTGGATTCAGTGGTGTGGTCATCATTTCGTTCTTCCTCCTCATCCTTAATAGTCTAATTTTAATTGATATTCATCTTTATGAATATCCCGTCATGAATTTTTATTTTGTGTAGTAGCTGTGATCAACTCTACTTTGTATAATTTTTTTTTTGATAGTGTGGCCTAAGCCTTGTATCAATCAAAATAAAGGTACAAAAATGTTCATCAAGTCTAGGAGCTTAAAAGTCTATGGAAACCGATGTTCCTCTCCCCAAAATAGAATCTCACATTGTTGACATGTGTGCTTTATAGTTAGTAGCATTGTTTATGACTCTAGTTACATGTCAGATTTTACGAGTATGAAAGCATGAAAAGAAAGTTGATGATACTTTGCACTGTGTAATACCTCGCTGTCTCCATCCCTTTTGTTGGAACAGCTGTAGCAAGACCACCTTGGCTAGCCCTAGATGGAGTAAGAGAAGACCTATTGTCTGCTTCTGTGTTAGCTTTGAGCACCCTCTCATCATCTACCACCACCCTCCCACCATCTAGTACTGTCATCGAACGCCGCTCATTGGCTGAAGGCATGTGCTGCACCCTCTGGATTCTTTCCAAGCCACTATTTCGTCGTTTTTCCACTCCTTCCCAATCTCTTACCCCAAAGCTATTTTTTGCTACTCATTTTTTCCTCTTCACTTACTAATTCTATCTTCAGCCTTAATGGTCCATTATTATTTCTTTATTGTGTATGTACATACCACTTCTATAGTCTTATATATATATATATATATATATATATATAATAACTAAGGAGATGATACTCCCTTGATTTCCCTAATATATCATCATCTGTAATCATACTTGTCATCTAGTTTTCTAATTACTGCAACTGTCAATGTTTTGTTGGTCATTTTTATGCGGTCCAAAACATGCAAATTACTACAATAAAGCTCGTTGTTGTTGATGCTTATGATACTTTCTTTTTGATCTTGGATTATTTATCATATTCTAAAGTTCTTCTTAGCATTACTCATTTAGCTACTATTATTGCATAATCTGTATGTGTGTTTCTAATTTCTCCATTAATTATTGCTGTGATTATACATGATAGTTTATCCCAAAATAGACTAACTCATATAATGGAATACATTTTGATTATTTTGCACAGTAAATAATCAAAATAGGGTGTGTGCACAGTAAATAATCAAAATAGGGTGTGTATAAGGTGAAAAATGACTCAGATAGTGTGTTCTGGTATAATTTATTTCTTTCTAATATTGTATCACCTCATGACTCTTTGCTATAGAGTTCTTTCAAGATACATGTAAGCTTATGTGCACAAGAGGTTGGAGCCAAAGAGAGATCCCCTTATGATTCATTTTCTTATAATGATATTCCTCCATCAACATTACCGCATATTATTAGGTAAATATTTGGCTATCAAAAAGATTATGTTACCAATTGTTTGTTCTGTTTTAACAATTTATTCTACATATTTACTAAAAAATTTTATTTTCTGATTTTGATGGCACTTCTGTTATTTTTTCGTACACAGAAAACATGCTTATTTATATATTTAATTCCAGAAACACAGTATTTATGCACATCACCAATGAAGCGCTTTACTGTTGTATGCTTATCATCCTCGATTAACTGTCATTTAAACCGCATACCATTGTTATGTTACAATTAACTCTTGTTTTTGGTAGGCAAATCCAAGCATTCAATAATTTCTCATATCTCAACATAGTTATCTAGTCAGTGAACAAATTTATTTATTTTTCAACTCAAAGCTAACTTGTTGCTAGCGGCGTTTGTCTACAAACTTGTTGTCCATTGTGGATTGATTGCCCTCAATTGATAATTGTGAGCCAATGAATTGTATGTTGTCTCCTTATTCCATGCTTGCTTGGAGTAGTCTACTCTTAGCATTAGCGGTAGTCAGCCCCTTTCAATTGTGCTTGGGGGTTGATTAACCCTCGTTATCTGGTAAAGGCGGCATTGGCTCTCCCCATCCCTGGCAATGATATGTTTTAGATTTTTTTAATTATCATTGTTTCGATACAATAGATATAAATGTAATGATCGATTATTTTATTTTATTTATTTATGATAAAAGTAAAATTTTAATGATGAAAAGTAATACTAAATTTTTAACGTAAGAAAACGTCATAAACGGAATGTTCTTCGTTATCTAATAGATTTTACAAGACTTAACCTAGAGATATTGATCGTAATATTTTCATGTTTTATGTATAGTATTTCTCTGTCATATTTTTGTTGTTAACGATGTTGATGAGCATGTTTTGTATGATTTAAATAAGTTTCCCTTAAGTCCTTAACTTTTAACATATTCAAAGTATTCTCTCAATCTTTTGTATCCTGTTTTGCTGAAATTTGTCGTTATAGTTGCTGAAATTTGTCGTTATAGTTAAATGAAACTGTTGCCTTTTTAGGTAACTTTGTCGAGGTTTTTGCAAAATTGCATCAAGGTATCTATGAATTTTATGTTGGCTATGAACCTACTGCCATCCTCCTTCCAAGGCTTAGTATTGGCTATGCAAAATAAACAATAAAGATCGGCTTTTTTTTAATGAACATGAGCTTGAAGATAATTGAAATAAAGAGATATTTTTATGTTATTGAGTTTTTGTCGTTGACATGCGCAATATTTTCTAAAATTTTCCAAATTTTTGAACTCAGAAACCTTGATATGTTGCAAATTATGGTAAAGTTTTTTATTTGTAATGATATGGATAGAAGAACTATTTGTTATTGATAGGATTGATTCTCCTTATCATTTGCTTAGCTTTTGTGACCCAAATCTTGGAGTTCATTTGGTTCATATTTATTTGATATTAGACTTCGTATTGTTACGATCTAATTGTAATATATGAGCCTTAAGTTCCACATAGGAAGTATGAGATTTTTATATGGGGTTTATATGCACTTTGAGCTCTCCACTCTTATGAGCTAGCTTTTGGGGTGCGGTTCTCCTAAGATTATTTATATGAATTAATATCAGAGCTATTCACTGCATCTTTTGAGTTGCAATCGAGCGGCTCCAATGGTGGCATCGACATTGCATTGTTCATCTACGGTTAGTAAGTGCTAGTGCAAAAGGTTGTCGGTGTGGGTGTCGGGACTATGGAGCGTGATGGAATATTATGATCTGATTGCAAGATATGAGACTTGAGTCCTACATTAGAAATCAAAATTTCTAATGTGGGGTTTATATGGACATTGGGATCTCCACCCTCATGAGCTAGCTTTTGGGGTGCGATTTGCCCAAGATTCATATCACGTACGAGGTAATTTTACATGGCAGATGGCTTGTCATGTTATCGTTCTTGGATGCAACCAGTTGGCTTTGGCTTTCAAGTTCATTGGTAACCATGAAGTTTGGAATGTTATCAAAGCTAGAGGTCTTGATTTCAAGTCCAGGATGTTATCATTGATTTTTCAGCGTATATGAATTTGAAGAACTATGTTTGTTTTCCTTAATATTAACACATTGGTGATATTGTGTTTGTTCAGACTACATCATAATAGTGTTGCTGTTTAATATTGGCTAACCTATTGCATAAGATGCACAGTTAAGATGCTCATGTCAAGAATGCTCATTGATTGTTTGAGATCGATGGTTTTCTCACCTTCTGATGTTTGATGTTAATTTAAATACGTGTTTGTAGGACTTACTTGCCACTTCATGCTCTGTCCGAACTTTTGTTATTTTCTCTTCCATGTCAAACTTTTCAATATGTTGCTATCCTTAAGAGTCTCGATTTTGGGCATCTATGTTATACTCTCCATTGTTCAAGCCATTTCATCCATGCTATGTTTGCAGGTTGTTGAATGCTATATTTTCCTCTTTTGTTTTTGGAAAACTTTTAAGCCTTTATTGATAAGTTTGTCTTCGTCAATATTGTAGATTGAGATCTGGCAATGTCCTCTTCAATTATAGGTACTATAACAACAGGCTGCAAAAAACTGAAGGTAGATACTGTTTTTCTTCTATCACTTGGGTGCTTTTTTGTGTTGGTTGAAGCAATTGTGAAAAGGCATTTCTCATTCTTGTAGTAGTGTCGACCATCAAAATATTGTATTTTGTATGATATTGCTTTCTATGCTCTGGTTGCAACTTGGTTAAGTTTACCTTGGTTAAAATTTATGAGTTGTCTTTTCTTGGTAATTTTTCTACTTTTGATCAATGGTTAATTGAGGCTGAATTGGAGCCACATGGGCCCTACTTTCACCTACATTACCTACTATGAAATTTATTTAGCCCCATTATTTTGTCTGTTAATTAAATTTTATAATAGAGTTAATGATGTCTTTTGCATATTTAAAAGTAGCGTAAATCTCATTTAGGACCCTAAGTTTAGGGCTTAATGAAGCAGGTCCATGAAGTAGAAATCTATTTGTTTGGCCTTTCATATTCAACACAGTTTTTATTCTAGTACTTTTGTTCAAATTTTCATCAAATACATATGAAATGATCATGACACCCTGTCGCTTTTTCACATGGAAGGCTCGTCTACAAATCCTAATTGTTTTTCCTCTTCTCTGGTGATGGCAATGACAATGGTGACATTATCCCCAACCATGCTGCAACAAAATTCTCCTTTTATGCTTTGCCACGAAACCCTAGTACATAGAAAAGTCGTGAAAGGGTGGGAGGGAAGGTGGTGGTGATCAAGGGGTAGAGAGATTTGAGTTTTACTTAATTAAAAAATATTTATTACTTTGTGAAATTTTTAGTTTTGAGGTATTATACTTTCATGAAAATTTTGATTAATTATTCTATTTAGAATTTTATGTCGGCAAAATTTCTTTTTTGTGCTATTAGAAATTGATAATTGCTTAATGCCACACGTTTGTATTGTTGTCACAAATCAAATGCTAGGCTAGATTACATGTTAGGCCGTGGTTTGATTTAGCTGTTGAATGAAAATTTCAAATGTATATGCAATGTATTAGTATAAAATAAGATGCAATTAATAATTCATAACCTTTTAATGTCTTTAGTTTGTATGTGTTGTCAAATCTTTATAGTTTATCAGTAGAAGGTAAAGCTTGAAAATTTCAACTTAGAAATTCGATCTTATACGTAATCTAAGCTAGACAAACTTTTCTTGTTAGTAGGGATCTATGATGCTTGGACACTTTTAGAAACCATGTCGTGTCCATGTCGGACACGCTTTGGGATAGACATGACGGGAACGATGCCGAACACGCCACGTAGCGTGTCGTAATAAAAAAAATATTCTAAAAAAAAGACACGTAAGACACTTCGAGATATTTCAGAATATTTCTGAGAACATTTTTAAGATCTAGAACACTTTACGTGCTTTTGGGATACTTTTGGGACACCTATATAGGGACAGAACTATATATATGTAATATTAATGTTAAAGTTTTTGCTAATACTATATTTTTTTATTAATACTAAATGTAAAACTAAAATTTGCAGCCCTCGAGCCTTACGAAAACGAACTAATTACAAAAATTTTGAAATTCTAGTTTCGCCTTTGTCCTTCTCTCTTTCTCAATGCCGAGGAGATTGCGCTTCTTTTTATTGTTGTGCTCGTGGTGGTTGTTCTGATAAGCAAAATTGTATTTTCTCTTATTCTTCCTCTCTCTTTACAAAGTGAGCTTTAGATCTACATCTCAACCCTTGTTGATTCTGATAGGGTCTATTCTCAAGTTCTTATCTTAATTTTATGACACGTCTCTGTACTCATAAGTTTTTTAAAAATATTCAAAAAATTAAATTATGTTTTATTTATTTTTTAAGTATGAATTGTTACTTTTATTCTTATAGTTTTGATTTGTCATGTTATGTTTGTACTCTATATTTTGGAAAATCGTCCTATCACTGTGTTACATTGTGTTGTGTCCTCGTGTCCCTATATCATGTTCGTGCTTCATAGATAGGGATCCCAGCTATTTTACAGAAATGTGGCATCTAATAAATTACAAACTTAATGGTGTTAAGATGAAATTTCACTTTTCCATGTAAATAGGAAGCTTAATTCATTGAAAGTTGCAGTTGACCCTTTTAAAAAAAAAAGAACTTGCGGTTGCATTGGATGCTTATCCTTTTTCATAATCCAAATTTTTGTTGGAACTTGGTTCTTTCTCAAACTGGGGGGCTCTTGTGACATCTATCCTTACTACTTGTGATCTTTGCATTTTATTGTTGCTTTATCAGGCCTATCAATATTTCTGAGTCTTAATGTGTAAATCTTTAAAGAGAGTTTTATTTAAGATAACTCCACCCTGTTTTGCTGGATTGTTACAGTTTTTTTTTTGTTGATCTTCTGCAAGCTATTACTATTCTACACTTATTATAGCTGATCAGGGATTCAGGAAGCAGCTTTATGCTTGGCAACTTTATCAGTATATTTCCAACAGCCATGCAAATACGTTAATTCTTTGTACTTCATAAGCTAGTTGGTGGATGTAATTGTATAATATTCACATTGATGCTTGGAATCTTTAGAACCTTTGAATCCTCAGTAGTTATTTCATACGTACTTGTTATCAAATATGTCAGAATAATTCATTCTACATTCATTTGCTGCCTTTGGTCCTAACAATACTTCCAAGTAATCATGTCATATCCCAGTATTAGTTATCTGGAATTGTTATTTGTGGTGTTTGAAAAGATAACTAACCTGATATTAATTTTTTGTCGAAGAAATTTGCTTATAAAAATGGATAAGCAACTCGTGAAAAAAATATGTTCTTTCTCTTTTTCTAAAAAAGATGGAGGGGGCCATCTTTTCTTAATGTGCAGTTATCTTCAAATTATAAACTTGCAGCCTTCTTTTGGTATTAAATGTCATTATTCAAACTCATTCATCTACAAATTGTATTTATTTATTTTAGCCTCTATTTGGCAATTGTTCTGTGGTGCTTAATGTTCAATCATAGTGGGTGTTGGATTTTCTTGTGAACAAAATGCTAGGTTGTGAAGCATACCCTATGTCTATGCAGTTCGTTACCGATGTCTAAAATTTTACTATTATCATACTTGGGTTTGATTATGTTTCTTGCTTGTTCGTTTGTAAGGTTAAATTTAACAAGGTTAAAATTAAATTTGGATAGAGATATTTTTTCATTGAAAGTTATGAATGATGTGAAATAAAGTTAGTTATTATGTTGGGATATGTGAGGGATGTGATATAAAGTTAGTTATTATTTTAGTAATTTGTGTAGGATGTGAAATAAAGTTAATTTTTAATATTAAATTTTATGTGTGATGTGATATGCCTGGTTAAAATTAAATTAGGTTAATTTTCAACAGCAAAACAAGCTGGTCCTTTTAAGGTGTAATTTCTATTTAACGTATGAACTTTTTTTCTTCTAGATGGAGTAAGTGAATAATGTAAATATGGCATGACAACAGCACTCCATTACATGCATAGCGATAAAGCCGGAACATAGGTGACCGGATCTGCTAAATGTAAAATTGTTCTCTTAGTCCTGTAAATTATTATCATGACTATCAACATCCTTGATTCAACTATTTGAGAGAGGTGGGGTGGGGTGAGTTAATTCTTAATTTTTTGTAGTCATTGATGCGGTGAATTGTGGGAAAATAATGATTTTATAATATTGTTATACCTACGTGTTTTTATTTATAAACATTTATTGTGGGTTCTGTTTGATTCACTTTATTGGTTTTTTCTGTAGTCTTTTTCGGTTTCTTTTTTTCTTGTTACCTTGATTTATATTTTGAGTTGATGTTGCTAGTGCAACTATTTTGGAACAGTTACTGAAGATTTCTCCTGTCCATTTTGTTTGGTGCAATGTGCAAGCTTCAAGGTTTGTTTACATTGAATCTGCAGTTTGTACTTGTTGAACTTATTTATTCTAGATTTTTCCATGCTTGTGCTCACGAAGTGCAAATCGGCTTTTTGATATTTCAACTGGGGTTTATTACAGGGTCTTAGGTATCACTTGTGTGCTTGTCATGACTTGTTCAATTTTGAATTCTGGGTTGGTAAACTTCTTGTATCCTCAGTATCGTTCAAACTTTTCAGGTAATTGGTCCATTATTATGATTCAGTTAACCATGTTTTTTCAGGTAACAGAAGAGTATCAAGCTGTGAATGTGTCAGTTAGGACTGATCTTTCACGATCTGAGGTTAGTAGTGTATCTTAGATTTTAACTTATATTTTAGATTATATATTTCTTTTGAGGCAGTTAAGCCAGGAATTAGTTTTCGTCAACATTATTTATTTGGAGAATGATCCAAGACACTTGCATTGATAAGCTTTTCTTGTAATGTTGTCTTAATATCTGAACAGTAATATCTCAAGTTTATGGCATATACTAGAATACTTTTGTCAAAACCTTTGTAGATTTTTCAAATAGTTTTATAATGTTTTAATTGTATTTTTATACTTAATAAATTTAGAGGCCAGACATTTGTGCCACAGTTTGTTGATTATATAATTTCTTTTTTAGAAAGTTTAGCGAGGTATTAGTTGTCGGCAACTTTGCTTATTTTTAGAATGATCCCAAGAATCCTGCATTGATAAGCTTTACTTATAGTGCAGGTTTTCTTGTAATGTTGTTTTAATATGTGGACGATAGTATCTCATGCTTATGGCATGTACTAGAATACTTTTGTTGGAACCATTGCAGTTTTTTCATAATTTTATAATGTTTAAATAGTATTTTTTATACCAAATAAATTGAGGCCAGACCTTTGCACCACAATTCGTTACCCTATTTCAGCTTGTAGGATTGATTTTGAATTCAATAAACAAGATAGTTACTATAAATAGGTTGACTGGTGACCCAGATGCTTGGAACCTCATGTACTCGGTATTCTTTTTCTCATAGGTGTTGAAAATATATGGACCCTGGAGATATGTGTTTTAAAATACTTTTTCTTGAAATGGATTTATTGCACCTTTTAAACTATTTTCAACCATTTTTTTACTTCTTATTGTCCTAATATATTAATTTGCTAACTGAATGTTTCATTAAAAGAGATTTGATTTTGTTTTAGAAGTTACAAATGTTTAAAAAAATTAGTATGGATAGGTGATGTGATGAATAATAATTTTTGTTGAGAGGTTTAATGAAAAAGTTTAGAAAGAGAAAAGAACATTTGCATGTGAGTTTTGTTGATTTAGAAAAGGCTTGTGATAAATTTTTAATTAAAGTGCTTTGAAGATTTTTGAAAAAGAAAGAGGTTTGCATTTGCATTACTTGCATTTAAGTCATTAAAGACGTGTACTAAGGGGCTTTTACTTGTGTTCCGGTACAAGGGAGTTTGATTAAAGATTTTTCTATTGCAGCTGATTAAAGATTTTTCTATTGCAGTTGGATTACACGAAGACTTAGCGTTAAGCTTTGTTTGGTTATAAAGGTTTTAGCAAACACATTCAAGAGAAAATATCCTGGTGTATATTTTTCGTAGATGATATTTATGTTGATAAGACTAGAACTATAGAGAAATACATTAAAGTCTAAAGATTTTTATCTTATTGAATCTAAAATCAAATATATAAAGTGTAAGCTTAGTCAAGAAAGAAGCATTAGCATTGAGAATGTGACAATTGGTGATCTGAATTTTCAATAAAAGTGAACAGTTTAGATACTTTAGTCAATAGTGTGACAATGAAATAGATTATGTTAGTAGTAGGGCTCGAGAAAAATGGATTAAGAGAAAGAATGCATCTGGTGTATCATGTAATTGAAAAGTCTCACTCATTGTTAAAGGTAAATAGAACTATTTTAAGACTAGTGATATTATGTGATACTGAAACATACAAATAAAATAATTATTGTAGGGATGAAAATATTAAGGTGGATGAATGAGTTTACATTAAAGGTTAAGGTATGAGTTCATCTATGAGAAGATTGGAGTAGCCTTAATTATGGATAAACTTAGAGGAAGTTGTCTTAGATGGTTTGAACATATAAACTGTAGGACGATAAAAGCTTCAATAAAAAAAAATGGATTATTGGGTTTTGCTCATAAAAGGTGGAAGAGTTGAAGTTATGTAAAATGAGAAAGAGGGAGAACAAAAAAGACATGGGAAGAAACTACACGAAATGACATTGCATACTTGGAGCTAAATAAGGCGATGTTATTCAATAGAATGCAATAAAAACAAAGTATTCATGTATCTCACCCCATGTAGTGAGATTATGGCTTGGTGATGGTGGTTGTTCGATAGGTGATGTGATAACAACAATTATTTGGCAAATTTTGCAAATTCAGGTCAAGTTGTGTAGATTGGCGCCTCAATGTAGGCATGTATAAGAATTTAGGGGATCTTACATGTATGTCACTCCAGAGTCTTTTATTTCCATATGCTACTCTAAAGTTTTATATTTACATATTTGCCACTCAACAATTTTCTTTTGAAAAAATTATTTATATATTAAGGACCCAAAGTTCATTATTTACCTACATGTCATTAAAAAAATCCCTGCTTATGCAAATTGAAAATAGATATAGTCAACTTTGTATTTTATAATGTAAATAGAAACATTTTGAGCAATGTGAATGTAAATCTATAGCTTTTGTTAAAAAAAGTTTTTGAGTGGCATGTATGTAAATATAAAATTTTCAATGGCATGTATGTAAATAGTGTACTCTATAAACATTTGGGGTAGCATATGCCTAAGGTCTTGTTTGGCAAAGAGACCTATTTAGTCTTACCATGAAAATTGTAGACTTGCCTTGAGATGTATGTATAATAAATAAAATTATGTTAAAATTTATATAGGATACAAAATAAAATTGATTGATGTTTTGAAAATGATGTAGGATGTGAAATAAAGTAATTTTTATATTAAAAATTGCGTAAGATATGATAAAAATTAATTTAATATTATTTTTTATTTTTTATAATAAAAGAACTATTTTGGCCTTTTGCATTACCAAAATATCGTAAGTACCAAACAGACAAATATAAAATTTTTAGTGGCATGTATGTAAATAGAAAAAGTTGAGGAAGCATGTAATTATTCCGAGAATTTATAAAATTTTTGTAGTTATTACAAGAATTTATGAAGCAAGAATGGATATGAAAACTATACGTTCTGTAAAGAGATTTATAAACTTTTAGACCTTGATTAATTTATTTGCTTGTGACCAATTGTATGGTTATGAATTTTCTTTAGAGTTAAATGTTTTTTATTGAATTATTCTATATGTCCTTTGTGCATTGGCCTGATAATGTTGTGAATCTAACTTAATTTATCTATGAAAAGGTGACATCATGATCTTTCTTGTTCCATCTTCGTTAAACTCCACATTTCTCACGGTTGCCCCCTTTCCCCCCTCCCTCGAACTCAACATATCTTTGCTGGGATGATACTTTCCTCTGAATCTTCTATGAGATTCTCTTTCTATCAGTTCCATAAAGAAATATCTACATTTTGAGTTCAGGTAGCTGACGCTTGATTAGTTGAGGCCTGATGAAAATCTAAGATTTGAGTGTGAATTTGGATGAGATCTATCCTTATGGCTTATTCCTGTAATTCTGACTTGTAGAATATAAGTTTTGGTGTAAACATGCATGTGAATGGCACCTCAAATTATGAAAACATGAGGTAACCATTCATCCATAGCCATTATCGTGCGCTGTGTTTTGTTTTTGGATCTTTTTTTGCATCTTTTAATTTTTTTTCTTATCTATATTTTACTTTCTATGTCCACGTAGACTTTTACTAGGTTTTGCATCATTATCCACTATTTATTTAATTTAATTTCAAGTCCATGTTGTATTATCTACGTATGCATCCGTATAATTTTGCACTTAATTCCAGTATTTCTATTTCAGTTACTCTTTTGCTTATTCTAGCTAATATATGGCTATACTATTTTGTCATGTTTTGCAGCTTTGCCTTGAGAATGTAGTGGCTATTTTAGACGTGCTTGAATTTTGTTAAAATTTAGCCGAGTCATGCAAGTCTAAAATATTCTGGTCTATCTAATTTTGTGGAAATGTCTATTTAGGCCCTATTGGAAGGAGTAGATCCAAGGCTGCAAACGTTCTATTTTTGGTATGTTATGTTACTCTCATGGCTGATAATTAGTGTAGGGCAATTGATTATATTGATTAATTATTTAATTTAATTTTCAAATTATGTTACTCTTTCCTTAATGGGAGCCTGCTCGCTTGCTTACATGTGGCAAGTCCCATTCCTGACTGGTGGTTGGGGTTGGGGCTTGTAGGCTGCAATTGGCCCCGGGTTTTGCTAGCGAAAGGGGACTCACCCCCTCCTGGAAATGGGCTGGCCAATCCCTTTCTTGGTGTTTAGTCATTAGGATAGTTGCAACGATATAAATAAGGGGAAAAAAGTAAAAATTGCATTTTAAGCTTTTGAGAATTGAGATATATTTCACTTTCCAATGAAGGTAATTTCATTTTTGGTCCTCATGAAAAGCTCACATGCTCAAGCTTGAAACTAAATTTGGTGGAAAGATGAAATGGCTTAAACTTAAACAGCCAAAATGAGATGTGTGTATAAACCTCAGACCTCTCTATTTTACAAAAAGAAATTTAGGAACCCAAATGAAATGAATATAATTTTTGGGACCTACATGCAATGAGCCCCAGATCTCAAAGATTAGGATTTCCCTAATATTAGTTGTCATTATTATTGTCATCATCATTTTTTCTCTTCGGTCCAGTGGACATGTCATGTTTTTTGGGAAGTGGGCTTTACAATCAGTGGTCACATCACTTTCTATTGGCAGCTCAAAGTTCAGGAGACGAATAAGATTGCAGAATTGTACTCATAACGTAAATCATATGCGCCCCCATGTTTTGGAGCTAGATTCTCCAGAAGCAGCAATGGAGGGTTCTGAGGACGGTTATTTGCAGAAGGGTGGAGTATCTTCTTCCTCCAGACCAATTTCCTATCCAGGTGGCCCACTGGATTTAGTGACATTACATTTTTCCATGGATAGCATTATGTATAATTTGTCAGCATACTTTAACTAGAACTAAAAAATGTTTTAATGCTCCTTTTGCTTGGTGCAGCTGCCCACAAATCTATGTTTGGTGAAGCCCAGTTGCTACCTATTATGCATAGGTCTGAAAGTTATGGTTCAGAGAATCACAATATTGCAGATTTCACAGACCGTATTGCCTCCAGTCCTGATACTGCAACATTCTGCGTGGCTGCTGCTCAGGCTTCTACGAGTAATGAGTATGCCCATGCATTATCTGGAAGCAGCTTATTACCCTCCACAATGTTACAATTTGCTAGGACTCGAAGGCTATCTGTAGAGCGGGCTGATCCGAGAAGGTGATCATTCTAGTCATCCTTTTGATGCAAATTGAGTCTGTTCTTGGTTCATTATGCTTGTTATTATTCTTATTTCTTGTTGGTGAAGCATCTGGTATCTTTTATTAATAGGAACTATTTTTTTGACTAAGTGGTCATGAGTAATTGAATTTTTTTTTTACAGTCGAGCTTTGTTAACAAAGCGTCAATTCTTCCACTCACATAGAGCTCAGGTGATGCTTTATTCTCTTAAATCTTGTGATCATTGTTTAGATCTTAATCTTGTGATCGTTGTTTAGCTTTGCATAAATCATTACATACTTACACCCACATACTTGCATACATACACACAGAAATACACAGGCATGCGTGCGCGCACACATACACACATACATGCATACATACATATATATGAACTGTAAATTTATGGCTATAGTTCCATGCTTTATTCTCATATGGTTATAGTTCCATTCTTACTACAGAAATACACACACATTCATATATATATGAACTGTAAATTTTAGGTAGTTCCATGCTTTATTCTCTTAAGATTATAATTCATTATAGAAATACGCACACATACACAAATATATATGATCTGTAAATTTAGTTCCATAAGGTTTATAATTTTTTTCTGAATAAAAGATTAACTTTCCCATTTTTGTACTAATGATTATCACACGGCAATGAATGTGGAAAACATCAACTCAAAATAGTCGCAACAAGGCGGTCGATGTTCTAGACACATTCTAGAACTTAAGATAGGCCGACTAAAGTTGACAAAATGCCAGGCACTTATTGTTGGATTTGTGAAATTAGTAAAAATGATAAAGAGTAAGATGTGATTAGTGGAGTTAGCGTGCATAAACGTCTATTGGATATATAGAATTTGGAAACTGATTTAATTTGTTGAAACATGTATAACTAATGTGGTCAAAAGGAAATTTAAAAAATAGTATATGTAGAAGTTCTTCATTTTAGATTCTTGATTGGCTTCTTTGGTTCATATTTCATAGCTTGTTATTATTTTTCTCCATCTACTCCTATTTTTATTTTGTAACAGTGTCGGAGTTTAATACGTACATTGTGATAAACTGATGTGAAGTTGGTAACATGATGTTTTTCAAGCCAATGGCACTGGCGCAAGTATTTTCTGATCATGATAGTGAAGATGAAGTTGATGATGACATTGTTGATTTTGAAGATAGGAGGGTATGACTTGTCGATTTATTTACTATTTCATCTTACAGAAAATAGATGTTATTGATACTTTTGCTTTGTCACTTTCTTCATTAAATTAGTTTGAACATTAACAATTGTCATGCAATATTGAGGATTCTTTTTGTTCCTACAAATATTTCAAAGGTTATATGAATATTCTTCCTTTATTTTTGGCAGATGCTCGATGATTTTGTGGATGTAACGGAAGATGAAAAGCAAATCATGCATTTGTGGAACTCGTTCGTGAGGAAGCAAAGGTTGTGTTTTTTGGTTTTTTTTATAAATTTTTTAGAATTTCTTCTTGCTGTCTACTTTATATTATTATCATAAAAAGTGGTTCGATGAAGATGCAGCGAAGGAGCTGTGCATGGTTCATTCTAGATAATCCAATTCGTGGCATAGTCCTATGAGGAAGAGTGAGAGAAAGTCAAATTGACTAGCGAATAGGAGTAAAAGAAGAAGCAATAATAACAACAACAACAATAACCAAGCATTTATCCCACTATTTACTATAGCTTATATCAGCTTATGTTATACATACATATATATATATATATATGTTCAAACCATCTTATTTGACTCCCTCTAAATCTTATCCTCAATTAAGGTTATTTTAGCTTTCTAATGAATATAATAATTTCTCTTGTCTTTTTGTGTATGCTCACATATCTACCTTTGTATTCTTATTTCCATAATAACTATTTTGTTTATGCTTGATAAGCTAGCACTTAAAATTATATAGCATTTTTGGTCTTGTTAGTATCTTGTAGAATTTACCTTTAAGCTTGAGTTAGGTTTTTCAATCACACAAAATACCACATGCATTCCTTTTACTTAATCCGTCTCACTTGAATTCTGCTAATAACATATATTTCACTGTCATTTTATATAAAAAATTTTATATAACCCCAAAACCAAGCCATGGTCTTGGGTCCCTATCCCATGACTATTGATCTTAAGATATCTAAACCGCACACTTTTCCTAATAGCTTGATTACCAATTATCACCTTTCTAGTATTAGTACTTTTTTCTTAACTAAATTTATGTCTTATATTCTTATTTTCTACCTTACTCTTGAACACAATTTCTTCTACCCCACTTAAAAATTGTGATGGTAACTTATGGCCTCTTGATACCTGAACAAGCTCTTTTCCCACTAAGCCAAGCTAAGCTAAAAGATTTCACTATCAAAAAAGGGGATTCGTCGATGGCCGTTAGAACAAATGAGAGTATATTTCACTCAGAGGTTATCATAGTGGTAATAGAAGAATTCTTACTAATATTTGACCTCACTCAAGTTCTACCTAAGTTGCTTAGTACTTGATGGAGACCTCTATTTATTGCTGAGCAGTTACCTTATAACTTCTAGTAAAGGTCTTTTTATCAAGCCATTGGATAATCATCACAGAATCTCAGTTTGTTATGCCATTGAGCAGCTTGAAGAACCGGTTAGTTATGATGGAGTGCCAAAAATGTTGATGTGGCAATTGGAATTTGGAGGATAAGATTCCTTTAGGCTGGAAATGAATTTCAAAAGTTGGCTTTCATAACGTGGCACTCATGATGATACAAACAACCAAGTAATTGATAGGTTAATGATATGTTGGTGAACTTCTATGAGATGAGGTTCTCACGGTGAGCCTCTTTGAAAAAGGGTTGAGGTGATGAACCCCTCTGCAATTGGGTCAAGCCAGAAAGCCTCATTGAAATGAGGTTGAGCTGACATGTTATACTGGTACGAAGTTGAAGCACTCATATGAATCATGGCACTTGCTAACCTACCTAAACCCACCCCACCCACCCCCTTAGCGCTTCCCCTCCCCTGCGGCCCTGAAATGGATTTGGAGATCTCACTGAATTTTCATGTTCTTGGTCTTCTCTCTGCTTGATCTGACTTAATGAATTTTCCTAATCAGGCTTGAATCCAATCCGATTCAGTTTCTAGGCATGTGGAGGGATGATATAAATCAAGATTGTGTGAACACTTGTCCTAACTAAATCGAGCATGAACATTTATGTGGGCCCAATTGCTCGATCTTGATCTCAACCATCCGATGACAATCGTGTTTGTCTCTTAGATGATAGGCTAGGTTGCTGCAAAGGCCTTCCATTGTTGTTCTAGAGCTGGCAAGATTGTGAGGAGCAATCAAAATTTTTCTACGCAAAAAATGACTGGCGAAGGTTTAAGTTCCTGTGCTGCTCTACTTATACTGATTGGGAAGAGTTCTAGGAAGAGCGCTATCTCTGAAGCTTCCAACAGCAAGAGATTAAGAACAGATGCTGAGTAAGAAAAGTCGAAGATGTAGTTGGTATTGTTGCCATCACTGTGGCGATTGATGTGCATGCATATGCATGCATTGGTGATTCAAAAGGAGATCAAGAAGTCAAAGAAGCCTGAAGCAACCGCAGTGGGGAAGGGATGGGCCTTGAGATCTTTTCGAAGAAGCATGGATTGAGGAAATAATTGGCCGGGCTAG
The DNA here is from genome assembly GCA_002786265.1 of Apostasia shenzhenica. Taxonomy (NCBI): domain Eukaryota; kingdom Viridiplantae; phylum Streptophyta; class Magnoliopsida; order Asparagales; family Orchidaceae; genus Apostasia; species Apostasia shenzhenica. The sequence goes on along the minus strand of KZ451935.1, from coordinate 1,491,615 downwards.
GTAAGTGACTTTAGCTTTACTAACTATTTTCCCCAACAATGACTGGTAGAAGTCAGTTAATTATGGAATTTCTGGAATGACTCTGGATTCGTAGTTGGTTATTTTTCTTTTATTATGTTGTGTTTGTATTGGTTAGTTTAGATTGTTATTGTTCTGTTATATAGCTTACTGAATTATTGTTCTTATATTGTGTTGCTGGCACAATGCGATTATTTTTGTTATGAGTGAAGTTAGTTTTATTGTTAATTAATGAGTTTTTTGGCTAGGAAAAAAAATGAGAAACAACATTGAATCACTTTTCTAGCCACAGAAAATTATAGCTTTTATTATTCAGAATTTCTCTTAATCTCTCCTGTAGTTGGAATTAGGTTCGAATTGAGCCTGAACCGATTTTTTCCAGTTTGGGTCTAGTTTAGGTCCAATGGAACTCGTTCATTTTCAGTTCTTGAAATTATGGGACTGACCCAAGTCAGTCTGGGTTCAAGTTTAGCATGGAGCTGGTCCAAATGAAGCAAGTTGCACCCTTAGGCCAATTCACTAGACTCAAAAGCCTAGTGATGATAATTAGATGACTTTAGCTCCAAGTGAGCTAAGTCTGCTGGTTGAGGTTGTGGGGGTCCAATGTCGCTTGCACTTAGAAGTTTGGAGGATATTGATTTATGTCGAGTAACAATTGGGAACTCGCATTTGCACTATTGAATTTGTTGCTGCCTATGCTTGAGGACGGGGAGGAGGCATCTCATGCATATGTGGAAGGACTAGTACAACCTGTCCATGAGGAAGGATTGGCACCGCTTGCACCGTTAGGACTTGATCAGACACCGCATGTAACTAGAGCCATCTGCTAATTATCAAAGACTTTTGGATGCTCTAGGAGGGTATGTTGTAACTTTAGCTTGGGCCATGGTTGTGAGCTGTGTGAACCATTTCTACCACAAGCTAGGTGAGTAAAGCTCCCATCTCATGGAACTCTACTACTTGAGCATCCCAATGAACTCTTCACGATGACAACACAGTGCCTTTAGAGCAAGCTCTACTATGGGAAAAAGAGACTTCTTCCTAATCGGCATTAATGATTACTTTGCTAGCTTTTGAGTTCCTAGGGGGGAGAGCATGATTATGCGTATTGAGCACCATCTTCATCTTGCATGAGAGCACCAAATATGTTAATATAAAATGGTGGTTCGACAAAGATGTGACGAAAGCGCTGAGCGTGATCCGATCTAAAAGATTCGAATTGTAGCGTAGCGCTACAAGGAAAAGTGAAATCCAAGTTGACTACTTGAGTAGGGGTACAAGAAGAATGCAAGAAAGTAAAGAAGGCAGAGTATGTTTTAAGGATATTTAGCTCTATTTGGTTGGGGCCCAAAAAACCCCTAAAGTCTAAATATTAAAAATTATTTTTATTTTGTATCACACACAAATCACAATCTTAAAATGTTACTTTATTTTACATTCTATACATACTTTAATAAAAAATTAATTTTTAATAAAATAATTTTATTTCACATCGTAATATTAAAATAATTTTTCCATATATTTCAAAAAAACTTCAAACATCCCCGTAACATATTCTAATTAAACAAGACCAAAGGATTGTAGTTGTTTGGAAATGTCTTATGTACACCGACCAAGCCAAGTTAGAAGATTCTATTATCAAAAGAGGGAATTCACAGGTAGTGGTTACAGCGAGAAAAGAAAATTATAGATCACTCAGTGGTTATAGCAATGTGGCATACAAAAATTCTCACCAAAATCTAACCTCACTTGTGTTCCACCTAAGCTACTTAGTACTTGAAGTAGACACCTATTTATAGCTTAGTAAGTTGTCATGGTAAATTGAGAGTTTCTCATTCCTTTGTAACTTTTGGGAGGGACCTGGGCTTGTTAATGCTGTCACGACAGGGTAGGGCAACGGACCCCACCAGATATGAGGTTGGAAGAGATCCCACTGATCGTCAAGCTCTTAATCTTGACTTGGCATGGTGAATTCGACCCGTTTGGCTTGAATCAATCCAGTTCAATTATTAGACAAGTGGACGGATGAGAGATTTCAAATTTTGTGTAAACAGTTTCAAATGCCACACCTGTCAGACCTTACTTAATTGGGTGGAGTGCTGAAACATTGTTTTTTTTCCCTTAATGTTTTAGAGTTAGTTGAATGTTGCACTTAACTTGTCACAGCTACAATAGCTTGTACTGTGGTTTTTGATAAAGGTGAATTCTTTGATGCGGAACTTGTATTTTTACTATTTGTGCATAACTAACAAGGCTCTACCGTGTAGGAGCATGGGATCCACACACAGAAACACGCCATGACGTTGCATTTTGCACACACTTTTTCTTTTCATATTCAATTGTATTTAAATATGAAAATATAATTTCTGTTGTTCTGCGCTTAAAAAATTGTTTTTTTTGTATTAGAATACGAAAGAGGCAAAAATGCTGCGTGACAGAGCATCTTTTTTGTGCATTGTTTTGTAATCCATCGTATTAAAATACAAAAAAGCCTATTTCTGCAGTTTGTGTATAAAAATCGACTTTTTTGTATTCTAGTTCGAAGAATGTATTTGCCGTGATGGTGCATTTTTGCCTAGATTTTTTTTATCTCATATTCAATCATATTTGAATACGAACAAGTTAAATTTCTATGTTTCTATGTACAGAAATTGACTTTTTTGTATTCAAATATGAATCTTTTTTCCAGAATTATTTGGGAAGTGACAATAGTGTTTCTGCCCAAATTTGTTTATTTCATATCCTATCCTATTTAAATATGAAAAAGGCAATCTCTGATGTTTGTGTATAGAAACCGACTTTTTCATATTCAAATGTGAAAAAGCCAATTTTGTATTTTAAATTTTTTTACAATTATTAATACATTCTGTGATTTTAAATTCCTATATACAATATTAAGCTCATGCAAATGAGCTAAACCACATATTATATATTAATGAAAAAATAAAAACGCTAAGCTTAAATATAATGGAGTAATATGTGGTTTATTTAAGCTTAGTGTTTTTTTTTTCCTTTAAGATACAATGTGGTTTGCTAATGTGCTTGTGATTATATTTTAGCTTAGGTTTTTATTTTTTTTTAAGATATAATATGTAGTTTGGCTTATTTGCATGAGCTTAATATCGTACATAGGAATTTAAAATCACAGAATGTATTAATAATTGTAAGAAATTAAATTTAAAACACAAAATTGACTTTCGTATTTGAATCCGAAAAAGTCAGTTTCTGGACACAGGAACAAAGAAATTGGTTTTTTTGTATTCAAATATGACATGAAATTAAAAAACAATGGGCAGTAACACTGTCATTGCCAAAATAATTCAAAAAAAACAGATTCATATTTTAATATGAAAGTCTGTTTTGTACATAGAAATACAGAAAATTGGTTTTTTTCGTATTCATATATGATTGAATACGAAATAGGAAATATATGGGTAGAATCATGGCGCATGTTTTTCATAGATGCCGCTCTAGATTGTATTTGAAACGATTTCTCTTTTTTGTTAGCTGCGCCATTACTTGCGCACAGATTGTACGGATATGGCCGTGCACGGTATCCTTTCTCTTCTAATAAATTATGTCAAATGGGGAATGTCTCAGAAATGAAAACTGGCACACCCCATTTGCAAGATTTTTATCTCCATGAGTTGTAAGGAAAGATTATTAATTTCTGTGAGCTAAGTGGATCTCACTGGAAGGGATTTTGCTCTTGCAGAGTGCTAGCTGATGGTCACATCCCGTGGGCATGTGAGGCCTTCACACAGCTTCATGGGCAAGATCTCATCCAAGCCCCAGCATTATTATGGTATATATTCTCTTTTGTGTACCATGTTTATTTCAGTTCCCCACTTTTTTTGCAATATTTTCAGTGCATTGACTCAGTTTTGTGTATCATATAATTTCCTTGCGGAATATCTTGAAGTGGACTGAAAATAGTTTAATTCTTCTTCATGCACACTGATTATCTGTAAATGCATTCATGATTTGGCTGTATGCTATATGTGAACAGATTTTTGTCGATGCTGTTATTGGAAAGTAATGCTTGTTTAAAGAGGACCCTTGTTTATAATGGAAATGAAGTACTTGCTGATAGTCTAATTAAGACTGTCAACATTTTATTGACCGGTCAGTAGACTTAACGAGAGGCTTTTTTGTTCGTCTGAATTGGTTAACCATATTAATATTAACGTCCTAGCACATAGATTTAGGATTTAATAATTTGGATAATTACATAACACTTAAGTTATTTACATATTCAACACTCAATATATCAATATTTGCATCTCTCACACCTACAAGTGAATGCAAATTACAATTTAACCACTTACTTTTGTTGTACTTTTACACTTGGATGTGATAGGAACATAGTCTTTGCATTTACTGGAAATGATAGTGAAAATAAAGTGAACATGTCCCAATTGTAAATATGAAGAATTAATTGACTAATATGTAAATAAGATGATTGTTAGTGCCCCTTTATAGTTGGTTAATTACCTTCATATGAGTGAAATTTTGTAGTCATTTTAGTACTAATTTTACTCGTACAGTTGACTAAATTTCAATTACTTCTCTATATTATGTTTTTACTTGCTCATAGATTCGGGACACTATTAAATGATAGATCAGTGGATCAATTATTAGATACGTGTTTAGGTTTTTGAACAGATTTGGATTCTGACATTAATGCAGTCATCAACAGTATTGCTCCGAATGAATGAACCATTATCATGTTTTGCTTCGCTCTAGAATCAACTAGCAAGTTGAGAATATTATTAAGATTTTGTGCTTTTCAATATCATTTTATTTTTGTTATTTACAGGTGCTGGAGGTTGTTTATGGTTAAGCTATGGAATCACAGCCTGCTGGATGCTCGCACAATGAACAATTGTAACATAATTCTTGAGAAGTACCAAAAGGAAAGCTTGGATCACAAGCCTAATTGATAGCTCTCAATTTCTCGAATCACAAGAGCCATTATATATCACTAACCCCAAACCCCATTCAATCTTTGGGGTGTTCATCAGTGGCATTCTTTAGACAACTCAGTACAGTGGGGATGACAAATTTTTTATTTATACAGACCCTACAATTTGTTTCCATTCATAGTGGTTTCTAAGAAGATTCATGTTGAAATGATTTAGGTTAATCATGTCTGTATTATCACTGTTAGATCACACAAACATTCATTTTGCCACACATTTTACAATTTTATTCTCCCTTTTTTTTCTTTTTGTACCCACACAGTATACAATGTGTCCCTTTTTTTTTATGATATTTACAATGCGTTCATCTTGTTTAATGTTCCATTATACCTTGCATTATTTTTGTGTAATTTGTTGAAATTGATGTTTCGAATTCTGTTCCAATCATGGTTGCATATTGTTTTTTTGGGCGGGGGAGTGGGGGAATTTCTGTATTATTTATTTATTTATTATTTACTTGTATTTTTGCAATAATTTTATTTCTTTGAGATGTGTATCCAAATTAATATTGCAATTCAAGTAACTAGTATTCTGAAGCCTTTTTAATTGATTTCTGTGAGTGTTTGATTTGCCTGTTGTGAGAATTTTTTTTTTTTTTTTTTTTGGAAAATAATTTTAAAAACGTCGTCTTATTAACGTAAAGGACTGAGATTACGCCTTGGCAAAAATCACTTGAAGTGTGATTTTCTCTTTTGCTGTTGTCTTCTTTATCATTTCGGGCTTGTGCTCATTACATTTAAAGCTGTTTGGCACTGGCATGTATGTTGAGCATTTAGTCGTTATTAGCATTTTAGATTCATTTTTATTATTTTTATCCGATTTGTTTTAAAAATAAGGAGATTTTAATTTATGTAAGTGGAAAAAAAATTTATGTGCTCAACTTACGATTTTTCAAGTGTGTACTTCTGTGTCTTGTAAGAATATCAGGTAATTACTGAAAGCAATTGAAATGTAAGTGGGTTGTTTTTAATGATTATTTTTTAGTTGCAACTTAAAATTCATGTATATGAAAAAAAATTTTAATTTAATTTATTTCTGTGCAGGTAAAATTTTTTCAATAAAAAAAATGTTTTGAATAAAATTCTATACCGAGTTTTATTTGCCATCCCATTACTCGATAAAACTAAAAATGTGCCGACCTTACTATGATGAGTTCGTTTAATTTTATATTGTTTTATTCCAGGTGAAGGGACCAATGTGTCACCAGAGATGTGGCATGTATTTAAGGCTAAACATGCTGGAGCCATAGTTTTCGTAATTGGATGCCTTCTCCAACGCATCAGTTTCTCTGGGAGTAAGTTTTGCGAGCCCATGACTTAGCTGTTGGGAGTTAGTTGTGATCGTGCATCGCTTTGCCCCGCCGGGAACTATGTCGTGCGTGCCCTTAGGAGTAAGTTGTGCGCACCCAGAATTTTACCCCATCGGGGACTAAGTCACCGCACTATTTACCCGGCTGGCTACGTTGTGCGTGCCGCACTATTTACCCTACCTAGACTTTGCAACGTGGCTAAAGTATTTTTTCTATGTCGATTTTTCTTTAGTTTGTTTGTTTTCTTGCTGAATTAAATCATACTGTCATCAGCTTTCCTTGAGAATGTGCTATTTTAGATGTGCTTGAATTTTGTTTAAATTTAGCTGTCATGTAAAATAGGAGGAGTTCTGAAGGAGTTGGAGGGTGCAAAGATTCTTTTTTTGGCATGGTGTAGGTGATGATGAAATGTAGAGGAGCCTGCTCGCTCGCCTGCGTGCTGTATTCGATTGCATTATGTTTAATTCGGCTGCATTCCTTCTTGACAAGATCTAAAATATGTTTTAATGCTCTGTTTGCTTGGTGAAGCTTCACCCAAATCTATGTTTGGTAAAGCCCAATTAGATTCTTGTCCTGCTTCTTTGGCTCATATACAGTTCAAAGCCTGTTATTAGTTTTCTCCATCTACTCCTGTTCTTATTTTATAAAACTGTAGTAAGACCAGCAATGATATATGGTGTTGAATATTGGCCTGTAAAAAGAAAACATGCAAATAAAATAAATATTGCAGAAATGAGGATACTAAGATAGATGTGTGGATATACACGAAAAGATAGAATGGGAAATGAGTATATCAGAAAGAAAGTTAGTGTCAATTGAGGATAAGTTTAGAGAAAGTCAGCTTAGATGGTTTAGACATATAAATCGTAAGCCAATTGAAATTTCAGTTAAAAAAATTGAGTTATTGGAACTTACCCATATCAAAAAGGAAGAGAGAAACTAAAGAAGACATGGCAAGAAATTATAAGAAATTATCTTAGTTACTTAGATTTAGATTAAAAATTTGTTAATTGATAGAATGCAATAGAAACAAAGGATTAATGTAGCTTACCCTGCCTAGTGGTATTAAAGCTTGATTATTGTTGTTGTTATTATACTCCTATTCTTTTTTTGTAATAATATTGAAATTTGATACATACGTTATGATATACTGACGTGATTGCACTGGTGCAAGTATTTACTGTGTTTTCTGACCATGACATTGAAGATGAAGTTGATAATGACATTGTAGATTTTGAAGACAAGATGGTATGACTTTCCTTGTCGATTTATTTATAAGTTGGACTTATGAAAAATAGATATTATTCATCCTTTTGTTTTTGTCACTTCCTTCATTAACTATATATATTTATATTTTACCAGTTTGAATATACAATTGTCATAGCAATATTGAGGATTCAGTTTGCCCCTACAAGTATTCCAAAAGTTATATGAATATTCTTCCTTTATTTTCAGCATATGCATGATGATTTTGTGGATGTAACAGTGGATCATGCCTATGAAACTCGTGTGTGAGAAAACAAAGATTAGTTGTATTCTTGTTTTATAAATTTTTTTACGATATCTTGTTTCTATCTAATTTAACAAGTTCATCATAAAAAAGTGGTTTGACAAAGATGCAACAAAGGAGCTCAACATGGTCCGATATAAAGGATCTAATTTGTAATGTAACTTTACAGGGAAGTGTGAGAGAATGCCAAGCTAACTAATCGACTAGGAGTGAGAGAAGAATACAAGTAAAGGATATAAAGTTTTCGGTGATTCAAATAAGTCTTTCTATATACCAGCCAATCAAATTAGAAGACTGTTCCACTACTAAAAGAGGGGATTAGTCAGTGGTAGCTAAAGTGAGAGAATTTCATTCAGTGGTTATGACAGTGATGCATAGAAAAACTCTCACTAAAATCTGACCTCACTCAAGTTCGACTTAAGGTTAGTATTTAAAGGAAACTCTTATTTATAGTTGAGCAAGGCTTTTAGTAGCTGGAATATCTCAATTCCCCTTGTAACTTATAGTAGAGGCCTTCTCATCAAGTCATTGGATGATTGCTATATAAATCTCAATTTATTATGCTATCAAACAGCCAGACTAATCATTGACTTATTTAGTTACAATGGAGCGCCTAGAAGTTGATGTGGTAATTAGAATTCGAAGAAGATTCTTTTTGGTATGAAATAAAATTCAAAATCACATAGACAGTCATGTAGTTGATATGCTAATGATATGTTGGTGAACTCTTCTTGTGGGATGAATTCTGGTGGTGAGCTCTTTCAAACAAAGTTGAGATGATGAAACCCCTCTACGACAAAGGTAACCTAAAAAGTCTCATTAAAATAGAGCTGAAGTGACAAGCTATAGTGGTACTGAAGTTAAAGCAAAATGTAAACTTTGACTTATGAACACCCCTAGGGGCATGAAATATATGAATTTATATATTGCACGCTTTAATCTAGGAGCAACACCTCATTATTGTAATTCAATTTTTCAATACATACAACTTAGAAGTTGTTATGCTAGCAATGTTCATGAGCTCCCAATTTATTATGTTGCCACGGAATCTACTATGCTAGAATTAGTAGCTATTAGTGGTAGCCATGCATACCCAAATTGTGCCATTAAAAATTGATTCGTGTTGATGCAACTGGAGCGTAGCAAATGAGCAATAATTGGGTTTGACCGGACAATAGGGGTCGCCACATTAGCACCAAGTGGGTGTTTGCTGATGTCGCACCTCACTATTGGCTGGCGGCCGAAGTTCGTTCCGCCGAACTCAATAAAAATTTTGCAGCTTAGGCAGGCTTTTGTAGTGAGTTATGAGATAGTTTTGGCAAACTCCTCGATAGTGGGCTTATATATAGGACAGTTCAATGATTAGTCTATATGCAGAGTTATGTTATGTTTCATTGTTTAAGCATCAGATCTACCTTGCATATTGGATCAAGGGACTGTTTACTGACTTCCCTCGTAGGCTTATTACAATTGCAGGTTTTTGAGCTGCTATATCATGAAAGGCTTACGACATACTCCTATAACCAAACTGTCATTTATTGACTGTTTTTAGGGGGCGTTTGGTTCAGTGTTATCTCAATGTTATGTTATGTTATCTTTAAAAAGTAATTGTTTGGTTTAATGATATCTTTAAATAATATTATAATTAATTACCAAAAATACCATTACATGCTGACATCTAGATGTCACCCCAAATCGGGCGACAACTCAAGATAACACTGTCAATTTGTCATTATAATGTCAATAACTTCCAACTAAACAAAAATTATTTGGATAGCATTGATATTTTTTCTAATATCATAACATTGAACCAAACAAATGTTCATTGATGAATAACAATGACATTTAGATAATATGATATGTAAATAACATTGACATTGAAATAACACTAAACCAAACGTCCCCTTAAAGAAAATAGATGAACATGTGTAGGGTGGATGGATTTATCATCATATTTTGGGAATAACTGTCTCTATCCAATTCTTTTAGGCCTCGTTTGGTTCGAGGGGAATTTTTTGCCCAACACAAATTTCAACTATAAAAATCAACTTTATTTCACATCTAATACAAATACGAATATCAGAATTAAAAGTATTTCACATTTTACATATTTTCTAATGGTAAAATAAATTTCTCTTCCATTAAATTTAAAAAATAAATTTTTTTTTTTTCATGTCTAAAAAAAAAGCTCGAACCAAACGAGGCATTAAAGTGATGTATATGATCAATCAAAACAAATCCTTAAATATATAGTTGTATTTATTTCTTAGAACACTGTGGCTCAATAATGCTTAATTAAACCCTAAAAAGGTTTTGTCCCTGACCATGGTTAGCTAGCTAGGCATATTAATGACATTGCTTTGAGAAATAAGTGTAGGAGAAAGAGAATTAGTTGTTTGGTAGGATAAGCTGGCCGGCATTGAAGAGGATGCTTCTCTTTATACATCAACTAATCGAGCAAAGCATGGGACCATCAACCCCATGTCAATCTGATTTTAACCTCTCTTTAATTTTTCGTAAAAATTATCTCGACGGCTCACCGGTTGTCGCCCCTTGTTACGGAGATTTGGTATTGATATTTAGTCAACATGTTAATAATTAGACCAATTCCGGAACTGGTTACATGCGCGCACTCTCCCTCTATATATGGCCAAATTTTAAAAATTTAAATAAGGTCGATTTACTCAAACTCTGTTTCTATCGGGATACGAACCTCATCCAATCTATGTGGACATATATTGGTGGATTAAATGCTATTACAAAAAAGGGAACAAAAAAATTATGGGAGAAGTATATTATGGGGAAATATATTAACCCAATTATGATGCATAGATCTGGCTGGCTATTGAGTACATACATATGGTTGTGCATGTAACGTGGGAGCACTTGATCCAGTCATGGATAAGCTCTGGTCACTGTCAGCATTGTTGCTCTAAGAATTATATAAATATATATATATATATGTGTGTGTGTGTGGCTGAAAAGAGTACAGGAAAGCCGTTTTACGGCGGTTAAAATCCGACTTAAAATATCTAATGTAATTGCTGCTTATTCGAATACCATAGAAGATTGCAGTCCTTTCACGGCGATTCCAAACCACCGTTAGAGATACCTTTAAACAGTGGTTGAATTTTGTGAACCGCCATGTGAAAGCAATAATGTAGAGAACTGCCGTCTATAGTCGGCGATTGATTTACAACTGTCTTCTATTATTTTTTTTTTAATAATAAAAATATATCCACAACAAAGAATATATACAGCAGCTCTCATATAACATATTTACTAGTAACAAAAATATATTTATATTAATATGAATACATCGTTCAGTTCACATATAACACATCAATCACAATATATATCATTAATTCATCTAAACGTCAAATTACATGAAGCCATAAATAAAGCACATTATGAATACATGCAAGCAAATAAAAAATCTTCATAAACCATCGAGTTTTTAAAAGGTCGGTGACAATTATTCTTCAAATTTTGTTTCTATAAAATATTATACAAATATAAAATAAATAAGCTTTTAATTACTCTCTTACAAATCTGAGAGTCACAAAATTAAATGAAGAGTATTTCTGTGTTAGAATGTTTAAAATTAACGAAATAAATTTATAAATGAAATTATACTTTTACGCTCCGCGATGTACACCTACAAATTAAATTAATAATTATGATTTTTTTAATTATCAAATAAATAATCAAAGTAATTAGAGGATATTTTTAAATGTTATATTGACTTACAGTTTTCATTCGTCCCATATATATATACTGCCAATAGTTCATGAATATCGTTGTCCAATTCATTATTACTAAACTCGTCATTATCTTCTAGCAACTGTATAATTAAAAATAATTATTATCATAAAAAATTTAATTTTCAAATAAATGTGTTAGATCATATACATTATGGAGTATTTCTAATAGGACTGCAAGTATAATGTGGTATATATATATGAGTACATAATATCCACACTTAATATCATCGTCTTACCTTGGACACTAATTAGATACAAAATTGAGCATATTAATATAATATATTTATTAAAATATATACACTCTAATTTGAAAAATATAAGCTACAATACTTGTATATTCTTTAATTTAATTGTAATTTTTTTTGTGAAGGCGATACAAAAATTTATAATCAACCCATCAAAATTCACAAAGTGTTTATACAAAATAAAGCAATAGTCATTTATGAAGAATATAAATTCAAATATTTACTTACCGATCAACGACATATTTAAGTTGATGGTGATAAGGCTGCCCAACGGGATTTATTCAATATATGCATAATTTGTATGAATTCAATGCAGCTAATATCCAATGGTCCCTATTAAAAGATTAAATAATATTACTTATAAATTTCAATATTATTCTTGAAATATTAGATTTTTTATAGATTTAAGATCTTTGTTAAAACTTACTGCTATTATAAGAAATAATAACCAACGAATTTCGATTGGCCATTTTGTTTCTCAATACTGTTGCGTATTGATTCTTATCATTTATAACTCCCGCAATGCTTTGTGGATCCACAAAGCAGTAGCTATCTCACAAATTGATATATGCTCTTATTTGATTATATAAACACCTAGATATACATAATAATATGAATGGTAAAAAGTATTCTTAGATCTAAATATATATAATATGTATATATATACTTACCCAATGTAAGCACTTATCATCGCCTCATTGATCTTTTCAAATGTGCCAAACTATTTTTTTATCAAATAATAGTTGCTTGTCATATCCATAAATATCGGCAGAAATAAGAATATATATTAACACCTTATTCGTTAATATATGAATTACATGCTCTAACAACTTATTTACAAATGGCAAAAAAATATGATCTTTTTTTGTACATAATTTATATAGAATTAAAATTATAAGTTATATCATATATATAATAAATATAAATGATAATAAATAATATTATTTATCTTATTTTTTTACTTTGACTCGCTGGTGATTTCCTGTTACGTCGCATTCTAGTAGATTTAGTTTTTGTCACTTTAAAAAATTAAGAAATTAATAACAAATAAAGTTTCAAAATTATAATATTATAATAAAGTATCATACATGATCATCAGAAAAAACAAGTCAAACAGGCCAAAGAATAATATATCTCAATGCTTCACTAATTATTGTCTTATCATCAACTGGAAAAATAAGTCTAACAGACTCATCAATTACATAATTAATAAGAACTATATATATCTCCTCGTCTATCGATAACATGTGTGCAATAGGAGCTTAATGTTCTCCTCTCTCAACTGCTGGATATCAGCAGCAGTGGTAGAAGTAGATGATCTTCCTCTTCTATTATCCTTAAAAAAGGATGTTATTATCTGAAATTTTCCTCCAATTCTAGCTCTTTTAAGATGTTCTGGCTCCTCGTATGCTAAAGCAAATAGGTCATTTCTACCTTCATGGTGAATCGTTTCTTAGGTAGTATGTGTGGCCAACTCGTCCTACATATAAAACAACGAAGTTATAAATTTACAATAAGTACTGATATTTAATTATTATTATTATATGTGTAATATGCAAAATTCAAATTACTTACATTTCTTGTCCCTAGCTCTGCAAAGGTTGCATTAATATAACAATCATCCTTTCTCTTGTGAGCAGCTTTTCATAGGTCTGACTTAAGAGTATGATCCTGAGTTCTATTTTTTTTTTCCTAAAAAATAATTTTTCAAAATAATTTTATATAAATAATTATATTCTATATTAAATACAAATAAAAAGTAAACATTAGTATGTTGATCTACCATTTCCTACTCTAAATCTGTGTAACCCTTCCTTGAGATAATATAATGGTATTTCTAATTCTTTGCTCTATTTATAGCTACACGACTCTTATTCTATATAACATATTGGTATCTTTTATAACTATTTCAGCTAACAGATATGAAATTAAAAGAAATTTATCTGAAATTCTTCAGAGATATGATAGTTGACAAATAAATTTTAATTCTATTGAAAGGTAAAATTATATTCCTAGGGAAAAACATTTCGAGCTTCTTATCTTGCTGCTCGACAAATTTTCTTGTACATGAAGGATTTTCACGTCCTCTATATTTTTCCCATATGAATAAATAATTTATCATGTAGCTTATCCACTCCATCAAATGTGTTCTACAAGAAATACAATAAAAATATTAACAAATTATAAGCTTTTTAAAAAAATAAAAAAAATATCTTACCGTTATTTGTTCTCACATTCTTTGTTTATTTGATTCTGAAACTTCACGTCAGTTAATCATGAGATAGGAGCTTTATGATGAACTATTACTCTCAAATAACTCATCGGTTGGTTTGTATTTCTCCCAAATATTGGCAAACTATTGACTACCTCAATTGTTATTTTTTTATCATCTTTTTTATTTATTGTTAATTTCAACAATTAAGTTAAGCCCTTTTTTTTCTTGAAAGTCGAAGATAATTGATACGCCATCACGCTACAATTTTATTAGAAATATGAATTGAAAAAAACTTATTACAAGAGAAAAATTAATACAAATATCAACTAAATATAATAAAAAATTTATAATTAACAGAATGAATTAAAAAAATTACCATTTATTATTTTTTTTAGTCTTTCTAGCTATTCCTTTTTTTCATTTTTTTTCAGATTTATTTACTAACTAAATATCATCTTCACTTTCAATTACATAGGTAGAAATCTCATCAGAATTATCATACATGATCATAGTCATTTTTTTATAAATCCAAATAGCTCTTCGTGAGTAATGTCATTGTCATCTTCATCTATCATAAATTTTTTGTTATAATTGAAAACAATTGATCATTGTAGATCAAGGATCTTCAATATAGAAAACTTATTTAGCTTAGTTTGCGAGAATAAAACAATCATTTTTATGACCAATCCGATTCAAGTTGACTAACATAAAACTGAACTCGTCAATTTTGCTTCCACCACCATTACTATCTACCTATAAATGTTTGAATAATGGAATATGAAAACTAATGTAATCAAGTTCTTATATCTCTTCAAAAATATCATAGTAGCACAAATCACTCATGTGTGAATTTTTATCTTTTACACTTGATATTTGCATTATTTGAGCAATTAAAGAAACCTCGCTATTCTCAACAGCTTGCTTGTTGTCTCATTTTTTAATAAAAAAATGATATCTATTAATAATGTATCCATCATATTTGACCACACAGTGATTCGATAAAAATAATAAATTCTTCAATGACTTATCGATTTTAGCACTTTATGTTCCAAGTAGTAATACAGATATACGAAATTCAAACTATTCAGTGAACTCTTTGATGTGTTTATTCTAAATTTATATTTCATTTCGTGCATGTAAAGAATTTTTACTTCGCAACTATTTTTTATGCTCTTCAATATATGTATTCACAACCACTAAATTATGTAAAATATACAAATGTACCTGCCTTAACATGTTAATATCCACAATGTGAGACTTCCTTGATATAATGTCTCTTTCATACTTATCAACTGTAGTGATTACGAATATATCCTTTGATTACGAACATATTCTTTGAATATTTTCATATATCGCTCGAAAGGATATATCCACCGCAAAAAATAAGTCCACAAAATTGTACTTCTCTTACTAAATAAACTGCTAAGTATACCATGATATCAAAATATAAAGGTAGAAAGAATATCTCTAACTCACAAAGTGTCTCAATAATGTAAATCTGAAAAGCATCTAACTTAAGAGGATTTACAATTTTTGCACATAAAGAGTTTAAGAAAAAACATAGTCTTATTATAGCACTCCAAAACTTAAGATCTAAATTACTTCTAATAGCTACAGGTAACAATTGTTGCATTAATACATGACAATCATGCGATTTCAAATTAATTAATTTCAATTCTTTGAGATTTATGTGACTTTTCATATTTAAATAATAACCATCAGGCACCTTAACTTATACAAAACTTTATAGAATCACTTATTCTCCTCTTTCATGAATGTATAACAAGTATGTGGAAGGCAGGTTCGGTTACTATAGACCTTAGGAGCAAGGTTTTGTCGAATTTTTATACTTACAATATCTAATCGTGCATTTATGTCATCTTTACTTTTTCCAGCAATATTTAATAGTATACTAATAATACTATCATAAATATTTTTTCTATATGCATAATATCTAAATTGTGACGCACATACAAATATTTACAATACTTAAGGTCAAAAAATATAGATCTTTTTTTTCAATAATTTATTTTTAGGGGATCTTGACCTATAGTACTAGGAAGCTGTATTAACTCTTTCCATTAAGTGGACGTGGAGCCTTCTCAAACTCAGCATTACCATTAAAAATCTTTTTTTTCTTGCTAAACACATGATCATGATGTAGCCCCTTTCTATGATATATATAACATAATTTTTTTTTATATTTCAAATACTATGCATTAATTTTATCACCACAAATAATATATACATAATAACTTTTAACACTATATTTTGTCAAATTATCATAAGCTGGATAGTCATTCACAGTTTATTTAATTGTTGCCCTTAATGTAAATATCTGATACCTATAAGCATTATATATTTGCACTTTTTTTTTCATAATTTTTTCAGATCATCTGTCAGAAAGATAAACATCTATTTTATTTTCAGGTTGCTTCGGTTCAGATATTAATAAAGTCAACATAATAAATTTATATTTTATACATAAATTAGAAGGTAAATTATAAATAACCCAGAAAACAGACCAACAACCGTGCGGACTACTTTGAGCACTGTGCAAATTAAAGCCATCAGTGTCCATTGATGAATAACAATGACATTTAGATAACATGACATCTAAATAACATTGACATTGAGATAACACTGAACCAAATGCCCCCTTAATATAATTTCATAATTTTAAAATGTGTCTATTGTTGGGCTCAACACCAAAAAATATGGAGCTAGAGTCGTAGAAAAAAAATTGAGATATAATATTCTATTTTATATTATATATATAATATTAAATATTATAATTAATTTTATTTAAGTCTTATATAATTTTTAACATTTATTTTTCATTATATACTTATTTCAACTCTTGGTTATAATTTTCAAATCAAAGACTTTTATTTTCCACTAACCAAACTAAATCATTGACTTGTTAATATAGGCAGGATTGTCAATTATGCTTCGCCAATGCCAGGTCTACCTAGGGATTTCGGCGCACGGCATTCTTGCTAAGGTAATTATTTATTTTACCATCGCCCAAGAGATCATACAGAATTAATACTACTATATATAACAACACGATTCATCATATATATTATTTATTTTAACTCGGTGAATCTCTGATGTAAAATTAAAGAGAGAAAAGAGAAAGAATTTATTTAATCAAAGCTGCTTAATACAAAAATATCATATTTATTTAAAGAATTTTTTGTCTATACAATACATGAAATTAAATAATGCTTTGTGTGAACCAGAGAATGTTCAAAAGAAATTAAATAAATTAAATAATTTTTTTATTAATATTTATTTTAAAATGGAAAGCTTAGCATGAAGGTAAGATTAAAGTGGAAAATTATTCATCTCATAGAACAGACAATAGTCAACCTATTCAAAAGAGGAGGGTGAAGCTAGAAATGGTCATAAATGTTTCTTGTCAGTTGACCAGCTCCAATTAATGTTGTCTTTCAAAGTTATTAATTAATGAAAAAGTGGAAGGTTGACTTCATTATTTACATGATGCAATTATCTTTAATCACCCTAATTTTAAACTTTAATTAATTGCTAATTTCTTATTTTAAACCTCCTTTTTACCGAAATTTTGATGCGACTTTAACTTGTTTCGTATACATAAACTCAAAATTTTGTTACAAGATAGAAGTTTGCTTGATCTTTATTAATTTGAATTGGATAAATGCGATTAATTGCGTGTACTTTTCTATAATTATAATTAATTCATGAAAGAATCATCGTTAATAAGATTAGGAGTTTGGGTAGTCAAAGTTTTGATATGATAGTCTTTATCAAATATTGATAATGAAAGCGCGTGAAGTTGACACAGTCCCTTTCGAGTGCTAAGGAATTTTAGCGTGTTAAAGTGCGAAAAAAAAAATTATTATTGCAAACTAAATTTTAAATAAAACGAAAGTCGAACTGTCTATTTAGGCGATTTGCTTTCGAAAAGTAAATTCCTGAAAACTTTGATTTTTACGTCAGAACTTAAAAAGTTGACGGCAAGTATCTGTACCGAAACGAAAATTATTAAAATTATCGAAACGGTTGAAATCGATAATTCCAACCTCATATCAAAATCGAGTTTTGAAATTAGAGAAGATGCTTACATGACCATATTTTACCTAAGTTAATTAGATGTGATTTGCACAGGTATTTTGCTGCCGTTGGGCATGACGTAATCGTGGACGTCATTATTTTAGAAAAATTTGTCATTAAATTGGAAATGAAATAAATACCTCATCACAATTTTCTTTTTTCAACTCGTCTCAAATTCTAAAGTAATTATTCTAACCGAAATGCATGACTAATATGTTGAATAAGTTTTAACAAAAATAAAAGGGCAAATTACGCCCTGGTCCTTGAGTTTAACACTTAATATCGTGCAGATCCATATTTTTAAATTTATAACATCGGGGTCCCTGAGTTTGAAAAAATTATCAAATGGGTCCTTTTTTATTTTTTAATTATTAAAATTATAAAATTATCATTTTACCCCTGTCATTCTCTCTCTCTCTCCTCCTGATCCAGCGCACATGCGGGTCGCGCGGGCACCAGATCGGGAGGAGAGAGAGAGGCGTTCTCTCTCTCCTCCAGATCCCACGCACGCGCATGTTGGCGGCAGCCTGCTGGTCGCGAGGCAGCCTGCGGCCGCGACCCGTGCGCATGGATCAGGAGGAGTGACGGAGGGCAATGGGTAAAACAGTAATTATAAAAAAATTAAAAAAGGACCCCATTTAATAATTTTTTAAAACTCGGGGACCCCGATATTATAAATTTAAAAATATGAACCTGTGCAATATTAAGCGTTAAACTCAAAAACCTGAGCATAATTTGCCCAAAATAAAAATACGTTGAATAAGCTGTCCAACTGTAGAATTAATCCTTTTCATAATTTCTTAAAAATGGGGAACAAAGTAAAATAAGGATGAAATATGAGGAGCAAAATGATCTCGTTTTCGTTCGATTTAATTTAGACTTAGAATTATGTGCACGATGTAAAAATTGCGTTACGATAGTGCAGGTTGATATTGTTTGATAGTTAATGCAAATAATGAAAAGTACAATTAAGTTCAAAATTTATAATAATTGATTTTAACGTTACCATCATTAATGAACCGGCCAATGAGCACACATTGACTCGTATTGATTTGGTCTGAAAAGATCGCGGAGTGAGTAAAATGGATGGTAATTCGGCCTGTTTCTTGGAGCTCTACCCACACCAGCTTCAAATAGGATTTTTTTTAGGAGTACTTACATCTGTTATTTCCAAAAATTCATTATTTTCAAGCTGCATCTCAAAAGTTCATTATGTTCATACAGCATTCTTATTTAACTTCAAAAGCAAAGTGTTGCCTATAACCTGTTTGGTGTGAGGACTAAAGCTGGACTAAAACAGGACCAAAATGGTACTAATTTAAAAAACAATAATGATAATAATAAATAAATATTTTAAATTATTTTACACAAATTTAAATATAAAAAATATTATTTTAGTTTATATACTCAATAATTTAAAATAAAAATATCAACTTTATTTCACATTCTAGACCAAAATATTTAAATCGAGTATTTTGATTTAAGATGTGAAATAAAGTTTATATTTTTATTAAAATTTATTGAGTATGTGAAGTAAAATATTATTTTTTATATTAAAATTTGTGTAGAATAATTAAAATAATTTATTTATCATTATTATTGTTATTCTTTAAACTAGTACTATTTTGGTCCTGTTTTGGTCCTCGTGCCAAACAGGTAAAAATGAAAGATGTTGCTTAAAAATAATAGATTTTATGGGTGTTGCTTGAAAATAATAAATTTTTCGAAGTGACAGATGTAAATTTTTCTTTTTTATTAAAACAATACAAGAGATAGTTTTTTATTTTTATTATTGGCTTTCGCAAGACGATTTGATTACTATGGGTTAAAAGTGAAAAATACCTTGACTATTTGAACCTAAAATATGCTTTTACTTTTCATATTTTAGTCAATGGATAGTGACTTTAACTTTTTTATTTTTTATTTTTAAGTCGTATTTTGTTTGTCTGATTGATATTTTAATTTATGATTAACTTGAGGAGTTAAATTATATTTGAATGTCATAGGTGTCTGACTATTAACATCAACTACTGTCACTATTTCAATTGATCGTTCTCTTATAAAAGTTGTTTATCGTACTGTTGCTCATAAAGCTAAGAAAAACTTAGTTACTGCTTGTTATGCACACAGCACTCGGATATTTGCAGTTGATATTATTTATTATACAGCTTCTGATGACGGTCATCCAACATGTATATAATGAAAGCCAGCCGTTATGAGAGCTCTTGTATCATCTTTTTTTGTCTTACATTGAATAACTTACCTGTCGATAAAAATATTGAAGCTCATTAATTGTTAGGTTCCAATCCAACACTTTGAAACTTTTAGTTTCATTCTATACTATTTATGGATGCTAATAAATTGATAAATTTTATTTATCATTAACATATATGCATCACTAATTTAGTAATAAATTATCGAGATATTTACTTATATGTCATAAAAATTTTAAATATTTATATGTCACTCACTTTATAAAATTTATATTATAGATGGAATATTTAAAAAACAGTGTAATTATTTGAATTTACTCTAAGTTATATATATCTAATTAATGTTTCATATGGAATTGCATGATATTTATTGGCTAAATAAATATTTTCTCATTGTAATCTGTCAATCCAATTGATGCTTTTAAATTTATTTTTGTGTCGTAAGAACTCGATTAACTATTTTACTAAAAAAAAGAATAAATCTCGTAACTCATATATTTAATTAACGTTTGGTATGAAATTGTATTATATTCAAATAAATGACAAATTACTTTATTAATAATTATGTTTTTTAAAATTTTCACTTAGTTTTTTGGGAATTAAAATAGAGATTTAAATGTAAATGAATTTAAATGGAATATTTAAAAATAATAGATTAAAATATAATTATAAATAAACTATAGAGACCTATGAATAATTTTCCTTAAAATAAATGTTACTTCTGCAACCGATCTACCTACCATGCCAGTTTCTTGCGATTCTTTCAAATCAAGAAGCGTCGGTGGTTCACTTTTACGTCCAAGTCCAGCATTATTTAAATTTTAGTAAATTATTAAGTCAGCACTATCGGATAAAGAAAAGGGTAAATTGCATCCTGGCCCCTGTGGTCTGAAGCGCATTATAAATTAGCATTAACATTTTTAAAAACATTAATTTCAATCCCTAAGGCTCTGTTTAGCGCGAGGACCAAAATTTAGACCAAAATAATACTAATTTAAAAAATAACAATAATAATAATAAATAAATTTTTTTATTATTCTACACAAATTCTAATATGAAAAAATATTATTTTATTTCACATACTCAATAATTTTCAATAAAAATATCAATTTTATTTCACATGTTAGACCAAAATATTCGAATCGAGTATTTTAGTTTAAAATGCGAAATAAAGTTAATATTTTTATTAAAATTTATTGAGTATATGAAGTAAAATAATATTTTTTTATATTAAAATTTATGTAGAATAATTAAAAAAATTTATTATTATTATTATTATTGTTGTTGTTTAAACTAGTACTATTTTGATCCTCATTTTAGTCCTTGCGCCAAACAGAGCTTAAAGTAATAAAAAAAGCTACAATTCTGATTTTTCTTTTATAATATCACCATTTTTCGCTGGTCTTTTTGAATAAGGAAATATAAAATTTTATCATTTTTTTTATTTAAATTATTTACATATTTTAAAAAATTAATAAAAATTCAAAACTAATTTCTCTCATCTCTTACTTCCTTTACACTAAAAAAATATAAATATCAACATTATATTTTAAAAAGTTAACAAATTAAAATTATCATAAATTTTTTGTAACTTCTGAGATTTAAATTGAGATTTTTAACAAATTAGGATTGATTTAAAATATCTTTCAACTTCAGGACCCAGATGCAATTTACCCAAAAGAGAAAATATAGAGAAATTATTTCTTTTATCATTAAACTGAACGCGGAAAGGCGATACCCATCCAGCTAATCGCAACTAGCCGGTCCCTTTCATGCCATTTCCATGGATTTGGAATTTGGTGGAGTAATATTATTTTTTTATTCTTTTGAAGATTTTACTGACTATTTATAAAGAATTTATTTTAAAAATAATTCAAATTTACCAAATTTAAAAGTGTTTTGTTGAGTTAATTAACCTATAAGATAAATTACAAATAAATCCTTCTAGTTTTAGTATATTTGTTAGGAGATCTGCGTCATGGCAAGAAAAAAATATTATGTTTGTGTACAATTCAAAGCTATGGATCGAGTATTTAATATTCATAATACCAAGACTTATTTGTACATTTTTTCGATTTAGAGAACACGAGAAATTATATATATGTCACTTTCAAAAATTATATTTACGTATATAATAATTATCATTCAAAATTTATTTATGTATACAATATCATGTTATTTCGGCCAATGGAAGCTCCTAAAATTGCAATAGTAAGATGCTCGACAGGGTGCTTATGAGATGGTGGTTAATATTTCATGCATATTCTATTTATTTTTAATAAATATTATATATATATATTATTAAAAAATAATAAATTTTGAATGAGAAGGACCAAATGACATATATACTCAGAATAGAGGGACTGCTTTATAATTTACACTAAAGTCTAATAAAAGCAATTCTTTGTCGTTAAGTGGGATGTAAATTTTGGTGTTGATCGACAAATTAAAAAAAAAAATATCCCCAAAAATTTGGCCAATTTTCCTCTTTAAAAGTTTGATCGTGCTGTACACGTGGCATGATTATGGGTACAAGGGAAAAAAAGTTGGTAGTAGAATTTTTTACGCTTTCGCTTAGGAAAAAAAAATTAGGATTTTTTCATAAAATAGAAAAAAGATGGTATATATGGTATAATATTCCCTCACGTCAAAACTTGAACACCAAAAAGTCAAGTGCCAAAAGCTCAAATTACTTTAAAAGCCCTCCAATATTAGGATTATTACGATTGCATAATTTATATTCGAATAAATTACTGAGAGATTCTTATAATTTATTTATAATTATATTTTAATTCATATTATTTTTTACTTTAGTGATGGCTTTTTTTTTAATTTTTAAGGACTCATTAGATATCTATTTTGTTATCTTTTAAGATATATTTTATAGAATATGAATAAATTTTTTTAAAAATATAATTATAAATAAATTATGAAAATTTATCAATAATTTATCAAAGAATTTTGGGTTAACTTAAATACTTACACTATAATATATACAAATGATTTAAAATTGATATTTTTAGTTGACAATATAAATATCTTAGAATTCCTTTATAATTGTGCTTGGATTTATTTGTTTAATTAGAATATTTTTAATCAATTTTAAATTAATTCAAATTAATGACATTTTTTATCATAAATTCTATAATTCATTAGATTACATTTCTATTATACAGAATATAAAATAAGATTTGATTTGATTTGATTCTTAAATTGAGCTGATAAAGAAATATTATTTATGTTTGAACAAACTAAAAAATTAGAGAAATGATGAGTTAATATAATATTTTTACGTAGTTTTATTATTAATAAATATTTTTCAATTATACATAAAAACATTATTCACTAATTATGTAGTGCACTTTTTTAATTACGTAAGAATTTTTCAGCAAACTATTTTTAAGTTTAAAATTATTTTTTAATAACATACGAATATTTTTAACTACATAAAGACTTTTTATTCACAATAAAAAACTCAAATTCTAATATAAAGATAAAATTTACTACAATTTTAAAAAAAATTATAAAATAAAAAAATTCTAAGTAATATATTAATACTGATACACAATAGTTTCTGTGTAAACTGAATTTATAATCATGTAAAGACGAGTTAAATTAATCGATATATTATTTATTTTACTTTTAAGTCGCACTTATAATGTCGAATATTTTTTTATTTAGTTGGCATATTTTATGCAATGACTTCTCATAAGTTAGTTAGCCCACACTTACCTTCCGTACACACAGGGGTTTACCCTCCCTGGTCAACCAACCAAAGTAAATGAAAGTGGTGGCATTTTCGTCTTTTCATTAAAATGACAAGCGTTCTACCGTTGACTTATGAAATCCTTGTTTCAAACAGTCTTGGAGGGCAAGCTACTGTTATGACTTTTTCTACCTTTCCCTAATTACTATAAATTCAAACTCTACATCTCACTTTAGTCCTGTTTAGTGAGAAATCAAAATTAAAATAGTACCAATTTTAAAAATAAAAATAATGATAATAAATATATTTTTTTAATTATTTTATATAAATTTTTGAGGTAATTTCAATTAGGCGGCTGAGGTCTGTCTGATTTGCCATAACAGTTTACAAACATCAGAACATGTTGTCTAGATCCACAATAATTAGTATATAATTCACTAGGGTCCTAACTAATTCTAAAAAGCTTCCAATCAGGTCTAACATAATATTTTTATTTAAAATACTGTTGATTCATAAAAAAAGTTAAAATAAATATTTTATAATTATGATTTTACCCTAATTCCGCGTAGGCACCTCACGCGCAGGGCGTCCGAGCAAGGGTCGCCTACACACGGGTTGGCTGTGCGCGGGATGGCAACGGCCTCGTGAGCCAACAGCGGCCCCGCGAGCAGGAGTCCGTGCCCAAGTCACCACATTGCGCGGCTTCATGTGCCGACAGCCGCTGCTTGCGGGTTGCTGCAACGTGTTGCATCGTGTGCAGGGCGTCCGCGCACGGGTGGCCTTTGTGCAGCCTCGTGCGCGGGTTGCCGCATCTCCCGGGGCATCCACTCACGGGTAGCTTGTGCGCCGCCTCGCGCATTGGAGGCCGCCTACGTGAGGCCGCAACGAGCAACCTCTCTAGTGTTTGAAAATGACATATTTTGAAAATTAATAAATTAAGGAATGATATTTTTGTCATTTTTATAATACATAACGGATTCTGTCACAGAGGAACCAAAATATCCCATGTAATATTTTTTGTGCACCTGAATAATATTTTGGGATTTGTCCGCTTTTGTGACCAAGTAAGTAAACGTCAGAGGCCTAAATGAAATTATTCTTAAATTTTAGGGATAATTACCTACATGACATACTATTTCGTTTTATTTACGCGTTACTCATCCATTCTTAGTTAATTACGCTATGCATACTCAAAATATTATAAAATCTTACATACATACACTTTCACTTGTTTCCATTATAATGAGCAATTATAATTTTCCAATAACCTAACTATAGTTAGGTTACAAAAAAATCTGAACCATTCATCATATTATTTTAAGGATATTTAAATATATTTTGAGTGAAAATCTTAAAACTTTGATGTTTAGGTTGTGGTAAGGGAAGGAAACATTCGCAACGTGAATTGATTTTAGGATAGATCAGCGATTTAGTGTGACATCGAGGAAGAAAAAAATATGTACTATTAAAAGTAAAAATATAATTTTAATGATTTACTAACGAAATATTTTTTTTTCAAATAAATTTTGACTAAATTTTAACTTAAGTGTGTGCATGTAAGATTTTATAATATTTTGAGTGTGCATAGCATAATTAACTAAGGATGGATGGGTAACGCATAAATAAAGTGAAATGGTGTGGCATGTAGGTAATTATCCCTAAATTTTAATATAAAAATATATTATTTTATTTCACATACTCAATAATTTTTAATAAAAATATCGATTTTATTTCACATCCTATACTAAAATACTTGATTCTTAGTCCTGATTTTCATCCTCACACTAAATAGTTGCCTGATTCAATGTATCCTCATTATAACTACAAAAAACGTACATAAAATATTCACTTGTAAGAAAACTTATTTACATGTATCGATGAATGGACGGAATAGAAACGATTAGATTCAACATAACGTTAATAGTATGGTCAATTTTTTAACGTATTATGTGAAGTTAGGCGATTTTGCTGGAAAAGTAGCATGCTATTTTCTAATAATTTTTATAATATCATTAAAGTAGATAATACCTAATTCTTATAGTTTTATAGTTGTTTTAATCTAATACCATAACAATGCCAAACTTAGGCTAGAAACAGTCAAATATAACTTACAATAAAATTAACTAGTTGAGATTATAATCTCAACATTTTAATATATTTTTCACTTTAATTATTATACACTTTATGATATAAAAGTGAAAATTAAAAAAAAATATTTGAATGAAATTGGATTAATCCAAATTGATGGCACATAAACATATTTAATTAAGTTAAATGGCATGCAATACTTTTTTTAATTTTCAATCGATTTTTATCTTCTTGCAGGACGAAACAACATCATTCTTTTCACCGTGACTGCTCGTGAGATTTGCCGCTAGAATTGTGTATATTATTATTGATCAATCATTTTGTTCGCTAGAATTAATTGATTAAAATATTAAGCGGGATTGTTCATATTTATAGAGTCAATTTGTTTACGTGTGCTAAGTACAATTTATATTGTACCATAAAAATCTTGGCCAACAACAGCACAATAAGTTAAATGAAAAAATTATCTAATAAAATGATTTCACAGTGAAGCACATAATCTATGTATAGCCTCACAAATTGATCAAAAAAATGATCAATGATCTATTAAAGAGTTCTAATCATTAAATTATTATATGAATTAATAAATTCATAATAAATTAGGCTCATGACACATTATTAATTAATTTATTGCACAATTTAATAAGTTTAATTAATAAGTAAAGTACTTAAAAACAACCCTCTGCCAAAGAAGTCATTAAATGGAAGATCTGCTGCAAAGAAAGCTCTGTCCATATAGAAACTCCACAAGGTGATAAATTTTATCCTCCTAAAAATTAATTTAAAATTAATTTAAAATTAATAACTTAAATTTAATTTAGGAAAAATTGACCAAATTTCGAGCCCAAACCTCTGACTCAGCCTCAACTATAAATACCGGCTTGGCTCCCTTCGTTCCAACATTTCTTACCTCCATTCTTCCTTTCTCCCTCGTCTCATTCCCCTGCGGCGGCAGTGGCGACCCTCCGTTCTCTCTCTCCCCACTGACCCTATCTTCCTCTCTCATGCATATTGGAGCAACCGCAGCCCTGGTCTCTCCTCCCCAGTCGCTATCTCCGGCGACCTTCCCTGCGATCTTTACCTCTCGCCTCAACCCCCTCCAGTCCCGCTTCTCCGCGGCCGCCGCCCGGGCAGCAACAGGGTCCCCCGACACTCAAACCCACCTCGCAAACCTCGAACACATCCTCCGGCGGCAATCCCCACTCCCACCTCAGCCCGCGCCGACCGCGTCTCCTTTCGTCGGCCTTCTTCTCCCGGCCCTCCGCCTCCCGCCACTCTTTCAGCGCAGAGACGCTGAAGAGGCCTCCCCCCGAAGCCTCGCCCATCTCAACCACCTCCTTTCCGACTCCGCCGTTCCGTCCCCTCGCCGCTCCATTTCCGGGCGGTGGCGCGAGTTCCACGGTTTTTGCGACTGGTCCGGCCTCCTCGACCCTCTCGACCCAGACCTCCGGCGAGAGGTCCTCCACTACGGAGACTTCATACACTCCGCCTACCACGCATTCTTCAACTCCCCCTCCTTCTCCGTCGACTCTCCCCGGCCCGTCGCCTTCCCAGACCGCTCCTACCGCCTCACCCGCCACCTCTTCGCCACCTCCTCTATCGATCCCCCGAGCTGGCTTCCGTCGTGGACTTCCCACCGGACCAGCTGGATTGGCTTCGTCGCCGTCTGCGATAGCGACCGTGAGATCCGCCGGATGGGCCGCCGGAACATTGTCGTCGCCCTTCGCGGCACCTCCACCTGCCTCGAATGGGCAGAGAACCTCCGCGCCAATCTCGTTCCCCTTGACGAAGACGATGGCAATGGCGACAAATCTCCAAAGGTGGAGTGCGGCTTCCGTAATTTGTACAAGACCGCCGGTGATCGCCACCAGAGTCTCTCATCGGCCGTGGTGGAGGAGGTCCGCCGTCTTGTTGAGCTCTACAAGGGGGAGGAGTTGAGCATCACGGTGACAGGGCACAGCCTCGGGGCTGCGTTGGCAGTGCTAACTGCTGACGAGCTCGCCAGCAGCTCACCCGAAATGCCACCGGTGGCAGTGTTCTCCTTCGGCGGGCCGAGGGTGGGAAACAGAGCATTTGCGCAGAGGGTCGAGAGGAGAAAGGGGGTGAAAGTTCTGCGGGTGGTGAATGCTCACGATCTCGTGACGAGGGTGCCGGGATTAGTTAAATTTCCGGCGGAGATTGCCGGCCGGCTGCGAGATGGGTATGAGCACGTGGGGAGGGAACTGAGGGTGGACAGCCGGGTGTCGCCGTTCCTCAAGCCTGACGCCGACTTGGCCTGCTGCCATGATCTGGAAGCTTACCTCCACCTCGTCGACGGGCTCGGCGGCGGCGGCGGATTCCGGCCGAACGCCAAGCGAAGCCTGGTCCGGCTGCTGAGCCAGCAGCGGGGCAACGTGAAGAAGCTCTATGTGAGAAAAGCCCGGGCCCTCGGGCTCGACCAGGATGAGGACGCCCGGCGGGCCGGGTCGGGTTGCGTTGCAAATATTTGACCCGATAACCCGAACCTGCATGTTGATAACATAAATATGAAGCTTTTTTCGAATCTCACAATAATTAATTTAATTTAATTAAATATTTGTATATTCATACCTGCTGTATGCTTTGCACAGTCATAATTGATTAATAAAAAAACTATTTATTATGTAAATAATTGAATTCGGTTCCTATTTTCTTATGTATGTGTCCGAGTTTTCAATTTATTTTTAATCTCATTCATTTAAATGATTTCTAGCTATAACATTATCAAATATCTGTTTTTCAATATTTTATTTTTTATGATTTTTCATACTCACTTTAATTTTTTATTTTTTTACAAATAAAATCTAAATAATGGACGAGACAATGTCGATAAAGAAAAAGAAAAATATGAGAAGGGAAGAAAGAGAGAGTTTAAGAAGAATAAAATTAATTATTAAAAAAATATAAAAAGAAACATAAATTTTGTGAAAATTTACTTGAAAGTACTAATAGAATAGGGACATATGCAAAAGGTAAGCTCAACGAGAGGGACTGATGTGTAATTTCGTATTCAACCGTACTAAATTTGATTATCCAATTTTTTTTTAATGAGTTTGTAGGATATAAATTATTTTCTTCACAGGAATTAATGATTTTTTTTTAATGATAGCTTGGAAAAGACCACAGCTGACCCATTCTAGTCAATTTTTTCAGATGGCGTCCTTTTTGACGTAGGAGTTATTTTCAAAAATAAGTTTGGTCAAAAGCCAATTTCAATTATTTGAATTGATTAAATTTAAGTAATAAAAGAAATTATGACTACAATGTGAAAAAAATGAAAAATAATTAATGAAGTGGGAAAACACCGAGAAATTGTTAACATCGAAAATCAGCTAAAATCATTTAAAAAAAAATAATTTTCAAAAATAATCAGCTAAAATCTCCATGCCTCCAACTATTTAAAATAAGAATAATTACCTACATACTACACAATTTAATTTTATTTATGCCTTACTCATCCATTCTTAGTTAATTACGCTATGCACACTCAAAACATTATAAAATCTTATATACACACATTTTAACTTATTTTTATTATAATGAGTAATCATAATTTTTTAATAACCTAACTATAATTAAATTACAAAAAATTTGAGTCATTCATCATATTATTTTAAGGATATTTAAATATATTTTGAGTGAAAATTCTAAAACCTTAATGTTTAGGTGGAGGCAAATGAAGAAGACATCCGCAACGTGAATTGATTTTAGGACAAATCAGCGCTTTAGTGTGGTATTGAGGAAGAGAAAAATATATACTATTAAGAGTAAAAATATAATTTTAATGATTTACTAACAGAATATTTTTTTTCAAATAGATTTTGATTAAGTTTTAACTCAAATGTATGTATATAAGATTTTGTAATGTTTTGGGTGTGCATAGTGTAATTAATTAAAAATGAATGGGTAAGGCATAAATAAAACTAAATTGTGTGGCATGTAGGTAATTATCCCTTTAAAATAATAATAGTAATATTAAAATTTCTATATTATTTATAGATAAAATTTAGTATAAATGATTTATTAAATATACCACATATTATATGATTTTCATTAGATGAATCAAATTTATTTTATATTTTATATAACTTCAAATATAAAGGATTCATGTCATGATTGATTCGACAAGTTTTACACTGGCTATCGACTGCCTAACGCAACCCTCCGCGTTTCTCATCCGGGACTTGGGACCCGGCAACGACGATAAAAATATATAATTGTGCCAATTATAGAGAAATTAAATTAATGAGTCATACTTTAAAACTTTGGGAGAGGGTGATCGAACAAATGTTACGCCATAATACTAAGGTATCAGAGAATCAGTTTGGATTTATGCCAGGTAGATCTACTATATAAGTCATTCATTTATTAAGAAGTTTAATGGAGAAATTTAAAGAGAGAAAGAAAAACCTACATTTGGTTTTTATTGATTTAGAAAAAGCTTATGATAAAGTCTCAAGAGAAGTACTTTGGAGAGTTTTAGAAAAGAAAGAGATTTGTACTGCTTATATTCAAGTTATTAAAGACATGTATAAATGAGCTGTTACCTGTGTTCGGACGCAAGGAGGTTTGACTAAGAATTTTCCTATTACAGTTGGATTACACCAAGACTCGACTTTAAGTTCATATCTTTTTGCTTTGATTATGGAAGTCATGACTAGACATATCCAAGATGAAATGCCTTGGTGTATGCTCTTCACAAATGATATTGCCTTTATTGAGAAAACTAAATAGGGAGCTAAAGCGAAACTAGAGCTTTGGATGAATGCTCTAGAATCTAAAGGTTTGCATTTCAGTAGATCAAAAATTGAATATATGGAGTGCACATTTAGTCAAGAAAGAAATACTTATATTGGAGATGTGACAATTGATGATCAAATTGTCAAGAAGAGTGAGCGCTTTAGATATCTTAGATCAATTATACAAAATGATGGCGAAATAGATAATGACGTTATTAGCAGGATTCAATCAGGATGGGTAAAATGAAGAAATGCTTCTGGGATGTTGTGCGATAGAAAAATTCCATACAGAATTAATGATAAATTTTATAAAACTGTAGTAAGACCAGCGATGATATATGATGCTGAATGCTAGCCTACAAAGAGGAAACATACAAATAAAATAAATGTTGCAGAAATGAGAATGTTAAGATGGATGTGTGGATATACACGAAAGGATAGAATGAGAAATGAGTATATCCAAAAGAAAGCTGGTATTGCACCAATTGAGGATAAACTTAGAGAAAGTCGGCTTAGATGGTTTGGACATCTAAATCGTAGGCCGATTGAAGCTTCAGTTAGAAAAATTGAGTTATTGGATTTTGCCCATGTACAAAAAGGAAAAGGGAGACCAAAGAAGACATGGCAAGAAACTATAAGGAGTGATCTTAGTTACTAAACTTAGATAAGAATTTGGTAACTGATAAAACGTAATGGAAACAAAGGATTCATGTAGCCGACCCCACCTAGTAGGATTAAAGTTTGGTTATTATTGTTGTTGTATAACTTCAAATATAATTAATTATTTTTTTAATAAATCATAATTTTTTCAACCCCTAATTAAATGTGTTAAACAAAAAATATATAAAAAGATTAACCAAATTCTTGAAAATATATTTACTTAAATCTTCTTCAATAAAATTGAATTTTTTTATCGAAGATAAAAAAGATTCGTAAAATTCAGACAAATCATTAATACCACGAAATTTTTTTGTTATCAAAGATCAACGAATGGCTCTCTCGAACTCATCAATGAATGATAACTAAATAAAATTAATTACAAAAATTATGTATAGCACTCTAAAATAGTTTTTATTTTTTATTTTAGTGCTCTAAATGGTTGAGCTATGATATTTCTCCGTTTAATGTTTATAATTGTCATTATGTTTGAGATTATATTATGAGTTTTCTATGCAATTTATAAATTCTAGAGTACTTAAAATCATTACTTGAGTGTTGTGATTTTTTTTTTAATGTTTGAGTTCTCCATAAAAAATTATTTTATTTTATTTTATTTTAGTCTCATCTACTTAATTAGTAGGTCACATTTTATCAACTCAATTTTTGACCAAAATTTTTATTTTACAATAATTATATGAGAAGAACATAAAAAAATTGTGAAAAAAATAGTAAAACATACGAAACGTATACAAGCAACTTCAGAATGATATATTATTGGGATAATTATCTACATGTCACAAAATTTAGTTTTATTTATGCCTTACCTATCTATTCTTAGTTAATTACGCTATAGACACTCAAAACATTATAAAATCTTATATACATATATTTTAACTTTATTTTATTATAATGAGTAATCATAATTTTTCAATAACCTAACTATAGTTAGATTACAAAAAATCTGAGCGGTTCATCATATTATTTTAAGGATATTTAAATATATTTTGAGTGAAAATTCTAAAACCTTAGTGTTTAGGTGGCGGC